>CM034235.1:49152983-49311074 GCA_019916065.1 Vitellaria paradoxa | reverse complement strand
CAATAAATATTTTTAGTCTTTTGGGATGCATAAAATACAAATTTGACCCAAAACAGACCTAAGTGTGAAATAGTTATTTTATAGTTTGAATTCATATTTGACTGAATTTTATTTAATTATTAAGAAATATACCAATGATTTTTTTTAGTTTTTGGATAGCTTAGAATACGAATTTAAACAAAAAATAATCTAAGGATAAAATCGTCATTTTACAAATTGGGTTTGGATTGAGATGAAATTTCACTAGTTATCAAAAAATATATCGATAAATATTCTTTAACCCTTTGGAAAGCTCAAAATGTAAATTTGAACAAGAAACAAACCCGGGGGTAAAATGGTCATTTTATAACTCGAGTTTGGATCAAATCAAAAGTTTCTTAGTTATTAAGTAATATGAATGAATATTTTTATTAGCTTTTCAAAAGCCTGAAACATAAATTAGAAAAACAAACTTAAGAGTAAAATAGTCATTTTACAGCCTAGGTTCGAATCTAGTTCAAAAGTACGGTCATGGGGTAAAATGTAAATGGTCATTTTATAATCTAATAGAGTAATTAAAAAATTTTTTTATTACAAAATAGTTACTTATTTTTTATTTTTGTAATTTTATCTTATATTTTATTATATTTTATACATTGAATAATGTATTTATGAAAGATACAATAAAGAATTGGATTAATATTTAAAATTAGATTTTTGTTATACATTATATCAGATCTTGGTTTGAGGACATTTTGTCCCCACTTCTCTTGTCTGTAAAATGAATTCTATCTTACATATTTAAAAATATTGAATTAACTTCTTGTAGATGTTATATTAATTTGTGTAATTAATAAAAATATTTAAAAATTATATATATATATGCACATTGCCTTATTACCGTCATATTTATATTCTCATTTTCTCTAAAAAAGTGATATTTTAATGATTATAATCGATTCATATCCATATCTCATATCCTTATTTTTTAGATTAAGTATTCACAATAATTTTTTTAACAAATTATTTAAAATATGATAAATAAGTCATCTCTCTATTTTATAAATTTTACATTTAACAGTGTCGCACATCAGAATCTCTAAATCATATTCTATAATGGTCCTTTCATTTTTTTAGTAAAATGTGAAAAAAATGGTGCAATGAGAAACAAAATAAGAAAGACAAAATAAATTTTTCAAGAGATAAAAATAAAAAGTAATAATAGTCAAAACAAGTGGAGTGTAGAATATTTGTTTCTATACTTTTTAATAAAAATAAAAATTGCGCACTAGGAGACATCAAGAATGGCAGGCGGAGGGTGCTTGTTCACACGATGTGCTTAATCCAATTTTTTTTTTTTTTTTTTTTTCAATGTAACAAAGCGAAGGTGGTTCTTTTATACACGGGGTAGGAGGCATTAAGGGCCAAAAGTAAACAAAAATGTAATACCTTAGCTGTTTTTGTAATATTTGGAAAGTAAACTCATATTTACTGATAGATTCGTTTAGACGTGTTTTGAGTAATATATTTAAATAATTTTCGTATGTTGACGGGATGCATTTGAATTTGATTAAATGACCCTTTCAAACGGTTTTTACATGGTTTGGTCAAAATTTTAAGCTAATAGAAATTTGTTTGAATATGATTTGAACGACCGTTCAAGCGATTTTTGTATTTTTATTAAAAATTTAAAGAAAAATTGATAAAAATTAATAAATATGTATGAACTACAAAAATAGCCAAAAGATTATAAAATTTTGTAAAAAGAAAATGTAAAAATTATAACTTTTAATCTTCCAAATAGCAACTGCCATATTGTGGCATAACAGTAGAAAAAATATGAATTTTATTTGTTAAGGGCTGTTTGGAACTCAAAACAATTAAAATTTTTAGTACTTTTATATTTTTTGACATTTGGCAATATCTCAAAATTTCCTAAAAACTTTTGAAAATCTTTTTAACTTTTTTGTCAAACAACCAAAAGTTTCTAAGAATTTCAAAAAATTCTCTAACTTTTATCAAACATTAAAAGATACTAAAAGTTTTTAAAAATTGCCAAGTTTCAAATTTTTACTAAACGCAATAAAAATTTATACCTAACGACTTTGGAAAAAATTTACCCAAAGTTCTTAAAAGTTGTGCTTCCAAACGAGCCCTAACTCTAGCAAGCTTTGTTAATTTTTGCCCATTTTAACTAATTTTTACAAATTTTTAGTTATTGAATATTTATTAAGCATTTGGTGTAAAAACTGCCTATTTTAATCAATTTTTTAAAGTCAACGCAACTCATGACCGTGGTCAGGTTATTTTGTAATTTTGTATAATGATTGTTGAATTTTATGTTAGAATTTAATATAAAATTGTTAAAAAATATAAAGTGACAGTGTCAAAGTTTTAGTGAAAGCTTTAAAAATTTTAGAGTTTTGTGTAATTTTTTATACAAATGTTAGATTACTTTTTTTTAAATTCTGACAAAATTTCGTTAGAACGCTCATTTAATCCGTTCCAACGACTTTTAAAATTTTCTAAGATTTTTTTAACAGATGAGACAATGCCAATTTTTGAAAATTTTTGAAATTTTTTTGAAGTTTTGTGGGGGCTTCAAACGCACCGTGAGTAAGCAAGTTGGAGAGATATTTACAAAAATATAATTAAAAAATAAATATTGTACAGAAATCGATCCTGGCAAAAGAATTGACAAAAATCGACTCGATATCGGTAGTGGCACTGACGACACACTTAGGATGTCGGTATTACCATTGACGACACCGACTTTTTTCGCCTCCACAGGACAAAATGACTTGCTACAGGGTGTCGGTAATGGCAGTGACGACACGGACGAGGCATGTCGGCAATACCATTGACACATGAGTCTTCATTTGATTGAAGTCGTCACTTCTAGTGACGACACCCTATACAAACTCATTCCATGCGTATGCAAGCATCAGGTAGTCTTTTATAATTTATTTTAATTGTGATCAAATATAACTTTTTAGCATCACAGGCATGTCGGGCGGGTAGTTTTTTAATCGTTATTTATATATTTTATATTTTAAAATCTTAAAATAAGTAAAATAAAAAATGATTTGTATTTATTTTAATATATTTTTATAAATTAAAGATGCTAAAAAAAATTTTTTCATTTTTCATTTTATGTATAAACTCATTTTTTATTTTTTAAAAATACAAGTAATCAAATACGTTTTGAGCAATTTTTTTTAATTTTAAAAATACAAAATGAAAAAATGAGGTAAAAAAAAAAATAAAAAACAAGAAAATAAAAAATAGAAAAACAAACAAAATGTTACCTTAATAAATGATATTATTTATTTAGGACATGGTTTGTTACACGGACTTTCCAGTTTGGTAAACCAAGAATAGCTATCTTTATTTGGGGTTTTTTTTTTTTTTTATAGATATAACTTTTTGATATGATTTTCCAGTTTGATTTTTTTCATTTTAGGAAAAATGGCAATAGAAAATAAAAATAAAAAACATAAATAAGAAAATGACACGTTAAATGGGTTCTTAATATTAAATTTTTAATTTTAATTTTTTTATTTTTGTTAGGCATGATTTTATTTTTTATTTCAACACATTTTTTTGGAAAATACGATAAATATAGATATACAATCTAATAATTAATTTAATTAGTATTAAATAAATCTTATTAAATTATTTTTAATAAATATCATAATTAAATTATAAATTATATGTTATTTAATCATTTATGTACGGGTTGTAGGCTACCAAAAATTTATATTTTATTCAATTTTTTTAACAAATATAATTAAATTATAATTTATTATATTTTTATTTATTGAATTAAATAAGAGTTAATAAATAATTTAATTTAATTGTTATGAAACATATTTAGTAAATTTAATGAAAATTTTAAAACTGGTTAAATTAATATTTATTAAAAGAAAAATTAATAATAGTAAATAAAATTATGTTTTCAAATGTAATTTTATTTTTCATTTTAAAAAAAATGACAATAGAAAATAAAAACATAAAACATACATAAGAAAAATGACAACATTATTAAATGGGTTCTTAATATTAAAATTTTATTTTAAATTTTATTTTTATTTTTGTTAGGTATGATTTTATTGAAAAATTTCAGCACCTTTTTTTTGGGAAAATAATAAATATTTCAGTATATAATCTAATAATTAATTTATTTAGCATTAAATAAATTTTATGAAATTATTTTTAATAAATATCATAATTAAATTATATGAAATTTATTTTATTTTATAATTTTTAATAATTTTTTTCATTTAAATAAGGGTTCTAGGCTACAAAAAAATTATATTTTATTCAGCCATTTTTAACATTTTTACAGTAATAGGGCTATTATTATAAAAAAATCTCAACCGGTTACATTTTTACGGTGATTTCAAATCCACCATTTTAAAACTCCTTAAATCTATGATCAAGTCCCTATTGAAATTAAGAAAGATATATTGAAGCAATTCATTTTATATAATTACCTACGGAAATATGGTTTTGTATTTCATATGGAAATATGTTTTTATTTACATACTGGAGATGAGAAATCTAATAAGAGTAAAAAGGAAAATGGAAGAGGTGTGGTCGATCACTCCGTGCCACAGCGAGTCCTCTTTCGTACACGGCGTGGTCGGCCTGCTAACATCATGGGTGCCTCCTCCATATGTGGCTCCCATCCCGGTGCATCGTCAACATGTGCCTCCCCCATCGGTGCATCGTCATCAATGTGCGGCTCGTCCCATTCTGCTGTAGGCATGACCATGGGAATATGCGTAGATGATGACGTGCCTATCTGCTGTGCTTTGGGTCGACGTGTGTAAGCCTTAACTGGTGCCTGTGGGGCAGTCACGGACATCCCTGTCTCGAACGCTTCAGCAGGTGATCTAAATACTGGAGAGGTAGAGAATGGCTCTATGTGCAGAATCCCCGACCATAGGTCATCCATATCCGAGGAATGCGAAGCACATGGCTCTGTAGCCGATGGTGGGGTCTGAACGTCGACACTCGGATCTGCAGGTGGTGTGGCTACTGGGGCTGCAGAACTACTCGGGAAGTCCGGCTGAGGCATAGGTGAAGGAGATACATAATCCCGGGGCTCGGGGCCATATATAGTAGGATGCCGCTGTGATCGTCTCCTGGCAGGCCGTAGTCTACTGTATCGCGATGATCCAGCCTGCGAGTATGAGCCTGGCTGTGTAGTGGGAAAGGGTGCCCGCAGTCTCACCTCATGATCAATCTCCGTGATAACCGGTGCTGCCTGGCCAATAATGTCCTGTAGTGCTTGAGTATGCCCATACTGGTCCGGACCCTCGATGGCTGTAACTGCCAATCGGTGCATACGCACAATCGTGTCAACCTGTATTCCACAACGAATATGTAATTCAGTTAATTTTGAAACAAACAAGTAAATTAGTATATTTAAACATGGATACATAGAATACCGTACCAAGATCGACATATCAGCTGCCACCGACTGAGATCCAATAGGTGGGACATGCGAGGGTGGCGCGATATGACTCCGGTGATCTGACGATACCAGTCCATGTATGGGTCGTCGTACGGTAGACGCGCGATACAAGCATGACCCTGGACGATCGTCTCGTGTCGTCTGGCCCACTCCTCCACGTACCTCTGGTGGTACGCCATCCAATCCACCTCCCCCCTCCGCGTCTCGTGAGCTCGTGAAGATGTGCATCTGTGTCAAAGTCTGGTGGGATCACCTGTCGGAGGCAGAACTGTCTCATGACACGGCATGGCAGGTGGTACTCGACAACCTCGTAACATATGAGGGGACATGTCGAGCGCCACACTGCCCCCCGCTCGACAGTATGCAGGCAGTGTGTCAAGAATAGACTGGGGGTATGGACACCAGGTCATCTGGTCCTCCCTTAATAGCGTTAGCTGGTCCTGCAGTCCCTCAGTGGCCTTGCAAAGCTCACTGCTAGCACTCCCTTCCATCTGCAGCCCCATGGATCCGCTGGAAGCCCAAAGTCAGCTAGTGTCGGGTCTGGGGGGGATGTGGTCGTGTAATAACTGGCCGAAACTGTGCCAGTCTCTCCCATGCCCACACCTATAAAAAGAAATAACAAATAAATTTAAATTTTAATATTTCTACCAATATAATCACACATAAAATCGAACAACTCGTCTCGGTTATGTATTGTACCTGAAGGATGGCAATCGGTCCTGTCATCTCCGCTGTGCGTGTGGTGGCAGCTGAGCACATCTCCCTGTATAACCACGCCAGCCCAGCAGCTCCCCAAGCCAATATGCCGCACGTATCCAAGTCGCGGAGTAGTGACAAGTAATGCAACTTCACCAGGTTACCAGAGTGATCTGGTAGTAACTGGCATCCAATGATGATAAGTATGAGTGCCCGAGCATGACACTGTATCCTCAACTGTGGCACCCTCTGGCAACACAAGAAAATGCTCCGTGAGCCACGAAATCCTCAGGCGACCCCTCCTGAAGTCTGTAGGATCAGGGGTCCTACCCAGCAGCTCCTGGCATAATGACTGGCGCCCCTGCAATCCCAGCTGCCGATCTGTCCCCGTGACCGGCTCTCCATCAACTCGTAGCCCTGAGATGACCTCTATGTCCTGCAATGTGATGGTCGCCTCGCCAACCGGAAGATGGAAGGTATGTGTCTCCTGTCTCCACCGCTCAACCAACGATGTGATCAGCGGCCAATAGAGGTGGATGGCTCCTAAGCGGTATATCCCGTAGAATCCAGCTCTGTGTAACTGCTGCAGGACACGAGGATCCTGAGGTGGATCCAGTATCTGTCTAGGGGATGCTGTGTCGCACGACAGCGAATAACCTCCTCAAACTGCATATACCCCAAGATAACGATGATAAGTGTTACCGAGTAAATAATACTTGAAATGATGACATAAGAATGGCATTTGAATTACTGAATGTTATATACGTACTCGAACTGGAGACTCCCAAATATCAGTCGATCGATGCTCACTCTGGGAGTGGAGTACACGGGCATCTAATGGCCCAGGATCCAACATCTGCCGTCGACGAGACATCTTGCTGTATGAAATCAACGTAAACATTCACAATTTGTAAGTTAACGTGAGTAATTTCTAATGATATCATTCAACAGTTAAATGAGTTTATTTCAATAGGTGCATGCAAACACAGTCACTAATTATAGATAAACAAATACATTTCATCCGAAACCGAAAAAGTTACTTGTCGATATAAAACTATTTCATTAAACAGCTGATATATAATACTGTTACACTACGTAAAGAGAATTACAATTTCAAGTTTTCAAATCTACTAGGTCAAGAACCCTGTGGCTGACGAGGATGACGCCCGTGCGGGACACTTGCGCCGGTCATGACCTTGTTGTTTACATATGCCGCAATGTAGGGTGGAGCCACGGTCTGACCTATCCATCTCGTTCCTCAACCTGGTCGATAGAGGACGACCATGCCCACGGAGAAGATTGGGTTAGGGATAAACATTGGGGTTTGAATGCTGGGCCAGTAGTCTTCATGTTCCAGAGGATGAAATTCCGGCATATAAGTGTCCACGTACGACTTCATTGAGTATACACTCGGCACGAATTGCATCCAATCCATGTGTATTCGTTCACACGCTGCTATCACATGTGAGCAAGGTAGTCTGAGGACCTCCCACTTCCCACAGCTGCACGTTCTATTCCTTAGTCCCACAACCTGGGTGTTGCTACCCCTACCAAGATGGGAACCAGTCACCACTTGGCACTCCCCAGTAACATGATTGAACTCCACAACCTGATGAGCCAGTGCATCCCTTTGGAAATCAGCTAGAAGTTTTGGACCCGGGGACCCACTCTCGCGCCATTGTTCATTGCATTCATAGCAATTTGCCGACGCTGATGAAAATATGATACCAGTTTGTAGAATGTTAGCTGAACAGCGGCAGTAATTGGTAGGCTCCTAGCACCGCGTAGTACGTTATTAAAACACTCAGATAGGTTAGTTGTCATGATGCCATATCTGTGAGCCCCACCGTAACAGAAAGTCCATTTTCTTTTGGGAGTTCCTCTAAGTACTTCCATGCCTCAAAGTTGAGGGACTTTAGTAACTCCATTGCCTCGTTGAACTTACGGACTTGAGTCGCCCCTACTGCTTGCTTCAGTAGATCAGTCATTTGCTTGGCTGGCCATTTCTTCTTGAAGTTAGACTCAATATGCCTCAAGCAGAAGCAATGGTGTGCGGTGGCCCATCCAGAACGAGGGGAGGCAACTGCAGCTTTTATGGCGTTATGCCTGTCGGAGATAATGCACAATTGTCGATCTCCGCACACGTGCCTTCGAAGCATCCTCAAGAAATACATCCAACTATCTTCATCGTCCACCCATGCAAATGCGAGGGGAAACACCTGCAGGTTTGCATCTTGAGCCGTTGCAATAAGTAGTTTGCCAGTGTACTTTCCATATAGGTGGGTTCCGTCGATTGACACAACGGGATGCAGTGAACGAATCCGTCAATGCAAGGCTTGAAACTCCAGAACACATACTGAAGAACCCTTTGGGCCCCGCCCATATAAGGCTGATGCTGATAGCGAACAATCGTCCCTGGATTGTACGTTTGAACGGCACTCAAGAACTTTGGGAGTAACAAATATGACTGCTCCCAATCTCCAAATATCTTTGCCACTGCCTTCTGTTTGCCGAGCCATACTTTTCGGTAAGAGACGTTATACTTGAACCGGTCCTTTACTTCGGATTGCAACCAGACGATGGAACAAGCGGGGTTGGACTTAACCAAATGGAGGATATTACTGCAAATAAAGTTTGAGTCAATCTGTGCATGGTCTTCGCTGAGTCGTGCGAAAATGCAAGTATGGGGCCCCTCATACTTAGTAATTTCGAATAGACCATGTGAGCGTAACTTGCTTGCTCGCACCCGCCAGTTGCACTCCCCGTCAGTTCGCCTCATTGGGCGACCCAACAATTCCTGTTTGACTGCACAATTTCATAGGGCTGGTTCGATCTAACAGCGTACAGTTTCATAGATTGGACTAGGTGGTCCTTATCTTTGAAAAGTTGCCCAATGCATGGCTCTTCATTATCCGGGTTCCAAGTTCGACGGCGGAACGAGGGGGCCCAAGAAGGTGAACTATCATCCAGCTCAACGTCGTTGAACATTTCAGACATCGGTTGATGCATATGTGGAACAACACTTTCATCTTGTTGAGTAATAGCTGGAACCTCACTTCTGGGTACGACGTCAATATCTATCAGGTCTGTATGATCTACTTCAATGTCGTCATCGTCAATAGGGGCTCCAGTTGCATTGCAATCTTCAGCCTGGTCGGCCATATAATCCCAATACATATCTTGTTGCTGAACAAATGTACGGACTGGATCACAAATAGGCTCGGAAGTTGGGACCTGCAGGTTGCCTGGATCATTGTAGGGGGAGGAGGGCATGACTTCATTGCAACTGGGAACGAAATTATCCGCCGGTTCATCTAATGGTGAGCTGCTTTGTCCAGCAACTGTCGCAGGGTTAGAAGGCTCATATTCCAGAAAGGGTCACAATGATCGCGGTGTAGATTCTGAACTATAGCAAACATTGCCTCCACTGTGTCATCATCCACTACATATAGAGGTCTATGAACTATTTGGCCTGCACTCCCAACAATTGGATATCTACACACCACTCGCAATTCCACTTCAGCCGGGTCCATACCAATGACCTCATACAGTTTAGCCATTAACATCGCATGTGTTGACTGAGTGCTAACCCTAATACAACGCTTGAATGGCTTGTGTATCCCACGTCGTGTCTACATTGATAATGTTTCCTCCCCAAAAACAGAATAATGAAATTCGACCTTGCGACATCACGAGCAGTCAATGAACAATGAATATTGGCCCTGAACAACATCACTATTAGGGACCATACCATTTTACAAGAAATTTAAACTAAGGAAATAAAGTTTAACTTAAGTTTAATCTAAGAATGTTGCATATAACTGTCATTCAATTTATCTAAGGGTCTTAGATAATACCTTAGCTAACTTCTTACAAGAAATTTATTTCTTAAATTTTATTCTTAAAAAAAAAAATTAGTATTTGAAAATTACAAATGGATATTTCCTACAGTATCTTAAATTTCAAATAACTAAAATCAAAAATATTTTTTATTGATTAAATTAGAAAAATAAATTATAAACATAATTTTCATATTACTTTTAAATATAGGTACAAAAAAAAGTTGTTAAAATTAATTCTATATACTCTTAAATTTTTTCGAATTAGCTGTCCAAAAAGTTATTGTAAGAAAATTGCTTCTTAAAAAAATAGTTTACTATGTCGATTTAGAAATAGGTATTTTTATAATTATCTTAAATTTCAAACTAAATAAAAACAAATATAAGTATTTTTTAAATTATCTTAAATTTCAAACTAAATAAAAACAAAGCTCATTGTATTTGATTAATTAGAAAATAAAATATAAGAACTATTCTATTTATTCTTAAAATATAGGTAGAAGAAATAATTAGTTGCTGCTAAAAAAAAAATGTTTTTATAACGTTGCTCACTTCCATTTGTTCAACTTTGATTGGTAACAATTTAGTATTGAAAATTACAAATGGATATTTTCCTAGATTATCTTAAATTTCAAAATAACTAAAATCAAAATATTGTTTATTTGATTGAGAAATTAGAAAATAAATTATAAACATAATTGTTCATATTACTTTAAAATATAGATACAAAAAAAAAAAGTTGTTAAAATCTAATTCTAGATTACTACTCTAAAAGTTGTTTTCGAAATTAGCTGTCAAAAAGTTAATTGTTAAGACATTGATTGCTTAAAAACATAGTTTCGATTTCGATTAGAAATAGGTATTTTATAAATTATCTTAAATTTCAAAATTAAATAAAAAACAAATATAAGTATTTTCTAAATTATCTTAAATTCACAACACGAAATAAAAACAAAGCTGCATTTATTTTGATTAAATTAGAAAATAAATATAAGAACGATTCTATTTTATTCTTAAAATATAAGTATAAAGAATAATTTAGTTGCTAAAATATTTTTACGTTGCTCCTCCATTTTTCCAACTTTAGTTGTTAACAAATTTAGTATTTGAAAATTACAAATGGATATTTTCCTACATTATCTTGAATTTCAAAATAACTAAAATCAAAATATTTTTTATTTGATTAAATTAGAAAATAAATTATAAACATAATTTTCATATTACTTTTAAAATATAAGTACAAAAAAAGGTTGTTAAAATTAATTCTATATTGCTCTTAAATTTTTTCAAATTTAGCTGTCAAAAAGTTTAATTGTTAAAAATGTGCTTCTTAAAAAATAGTTTACTCTTTCGATTTAAAAATAGGTATTTTTCTAAATTATCTTAAATTTCAAACTAAATAAAAAAAATATCATTTATCTGATTAAATTAGAAAATAAAATATAACAACTATTTTATTTTACTCTTAAAATATAAGTATAAAAAATAATTTACTTGCTAAAAATAGTTTTTTGCGTTGCTCCTCGATTTTTCCAAATTTAGTTGTTAACAAATTAATATTTGAAAATACCAAATGGATTTTTTCCTACATTATCTGTAAACTTCAAAATAGTGAAATCGAGAAAATAATTATAAACATAATTTTTATATTACTCTTAAAAGATAGGTACAAAAAAAAAAGTTAGTACAATTATTCCATAATGCTCTTAAATTTTCCAAATTTTGCTGCAAAAAGTTTAATTGTTAAAAAATGTGCTTCTTAAAAAAATAGTTTATTATTCAATTTAAAAAATAGATACACGTCTTAATTATCTTTAATTTCAAACTAATAGAAATAAATATCTTTTACCTGATTAAAGTAGAAAATAAAATATAAGAATTATTTTATATTAGTCTAAAACTATAAGTACAAAAAAAAAAAACATAGTTGTTAAAATATTTTTCAAGTCACATGCGAAATACAATTATTAAAAAATAAATACTATATTCAAATATTTTACTAAAACTAAATTAGTTTTAAAGTTAATATAATTAAATCAATTTAATTAATTGTCTAAATTAATAAGACTAAAAATATTTTATGATTTATTTTAATACTTAATACAATTAGTTTAATTAAGTTAATTTAAATTAGTAAAAATTAATTATTTCATATAAGGTTAATCTATAATGAATTTAAGTAGCAGTAAATTAATTTTAATTCAATTATTTTTCATGAATATCATGATTCAATTATTATAAAATAGATTTTAGTTAACCATTTTTAATAATTATTGTAAATAGTGTTAATTTGTCTACAAAGAACAGAAAAAATTACAACTAACAAAAAAATAACAAATTTACAACACCAAAAAAGAACAGATATACAAGGAATAGAAGGAACAGAAAAAAAAAAAACAAGCCAAACAACTCTTCAACCATATCAATGAACAGAAAAATTAAAAGAACAGCAACAGTTAGAACACCAAACAATATCCAATTCGAAACTCATCAAAAAAGTTAAAACCCCACTCACATATAACAAAAATTAAATTAACAAAATCAATATAGGAATAGCAAAAAATTAACCGAGTAAAATACACAAAAAGAGAGAGAGAATGCTGACCTCTATTATATGTGAATATATTTTTGAAGCTCATAAATCAGTAATGTGTGTGTATGTGAATGTATACATATCATATATATATATAGACGCGGATGAGAGGGAAGCCTGAAAACATACTTTTTTGATCGTTGGAGATATTGGCTAGTCGAGGAGGGAAGGCTGTCACTGAGAATGACACTTTGCAGGTGACTTTGGACCGTTGGAGAGCAGTAGCAGAACAGCAGAACGATGAAAATCGAAGAGAGAAGGTGCGAGCTGGCGATTTACAGACTGAGGGAGTTTGCCGAGATATGAAACCCAGGGTGTCGTCACTTCTAGTGACGACACGGTAGTCTCCTCCAAACCGCAGAGCCTACTTTGCTGCTAGTTGTCTGCTGCTGGCTTGCCGTTTTTTTGCTTCAGTGTGTCGTTAGTGCTACTCGCTGACATGGTGTCGTCGATAGCACTTGCCGACACCAGATCGATTTTTGTAATAACTTTCAACCATAAACGATTTTGGTACAATCTTAATTTTTTAATTACATTGATGTGAATTTCTGCAAGTTGGAGGCCAAATTCGAATGCACTTTTCAAACACTTCTTCTTCTCCTTTTTCTAGTAATATTTTTTTTTTCAAACTGTCAATTCATTTTTGAAAATAGTTCATCCAAATGCTACCGTAATGTAACTGATGCAAGTCATTAGTGGTGGACCTGGAGTCGTTGTGTGCGTGCATGTGTGAGAGAGAGGAGAGAATAACACTGTAAAGTGTAAAAAAATAAATAATAATAAATAAATACAGACTTGTACGGAATAATAAATGCACGTTAAGCTGTTTCCTCCTATTATGAACAGACTGTGAGCCCATCATTATTATTATATTATTATTACAAATAATAATTATTTTTGCCAAACTAAGCATTTTTCCTATTAACAAGTAGAATGGCACTGAATTCAAATTCCGACCCAACTGAAAACCACACAACCCAGGCCCAAACCAAATAACCTAATAGGAATCTCGCACCACACCAACCTCCGATGGTAAAGAATTTCAACTTTGGGTGGCTTTCACGCTAGTCTCCGAAGGAGGAAACGGCTGCGCGCGTGGGATTGGCAATGGAGCCGCCACGCCAGTTCGAGGCAGCTTCGACAAAACGAGTCTCCTCTCCACAGGCTCCAACCCCTCCGTCTTCCCAAACAACTGCTTCCTCAGGACCTCGTGCAAGTGCCCGAACAACTCCTTCTTCAGAGACTCAAACGCCAAATCCAACCTTTCCAGCTGCTCCATCGCATTCTTGTTGTACATGAACAACCCGTAGTACAAATCGAAGCTGTCGCTCGCCGTGTTCTCCACCAAATTCAACAGCGTCTCGTACCCTTTCGTGCTGATCGGCGTCCCCTCCAATCTCACCCTCTCCAGCACTCTCCCCACCGTGTGCGTCATGAACTGAGACCCAGCTGCGTGGCGGGTCGTGCTCCGCGCAGCTCATTTCCATCACCATTCGACAGCCTTCTCTCGCGAAGACGTCGAGAAACTTCTCGCACCTCGAGACTCTCGATTCTTCGCACACGATTCTGACCTTGTCGTACACGAACGGAAGCCCATTCCAGCCGTGTTTACCGCTCTCGGGGTCCGAACATGGGTGGGTGCAGAGTATGTCACGAATCTGAATTGGGAGTACTTGGATAACAAGTTTCTTGGGGAATTCTTTTGCACAGATAGGTACAATCTACGAATAGCGTGCTCGCTTAATCTCTGTAACGGAAGTGAAATGAACGGAGGACTTTCTCATGTTGAGATAATCGAGGTGCAGAGGAGGATCACGTCTGGATGCTCCTCGCAGATGTCGTCGGCGGGAGAAGAAGGAGACGCCAAGCCTGGCGGCGACAGCGGAGTAGTCGGATCGGGAGTGGGCGAGCACGGTGTGGCCCTGGCGGATTAGGGCTTTGGCGAGGAACTGGCCGAAGTTGCCGAAACCGATGATGGCGATTTTCAGCTTGGTGAAGTTTTGGAACCGGTCGAAGATTCGGGTTCCGTAGCCGTTGGGCTGGGCGGTGTCGAGAGCGCGAATTTTGAGGACGCGGCGAGGGATTGGCCGAGATAACTGGAGCCGAGACTGGCGCGGCGCAGGTTGAGGTTGAGGAGAGGGGGGTGGATGGTCTGACGGTTGCCGGATGGAAGGGAGGAGCGGCTGACGTCTGGAAGAGAGGACAGAGAATTCATGGCTATATATGTGTGTACACAATGGAGAGAGAGAGAGAAGGCGGGGAGAGAGGAAGGAGGAGGAGCCTCGAAGCTCCAAATCCTGAAGAGTTTAAAGTTGGCTGGTGGCCATTATGGTGGAATGCGTGCCATATATATATATATATGTATAATAATATAATTAATGTCCTGCATATATATAAATAATAATATACTAATATCCCGCGTAAGGAGACGCAGAAACTCGTGGAAGAGGTAAGAGTTGTCAGACTTGAGAGTTGGTGGGGGCAGGTGGCGGACCACGATGAGGTCGTCCTGGTTGTCTGTGAACGTGGGTAAATTTATGTCCAAATTTTTTAAATTAGGGGTGTTTGGAAATTTTAAAAATTTAAATTTTGATATTTTTTTAGTGTTTTTTTTATATTTTTTTGTGTGTTTGGTTAAACTAAGTGAAATTTTTAGTATTTTTTAGTAACTTTTGAGTATTTGGTAAATTTTTTACTGTAGCAAAGTAAAAAAATGATAACTTTTGGGTATTTGATATGTTTTTTTACTGTAACAAATCAAAAAAATTATAATTATGGAGTGTACTTTTTTACTGTAGTAAATTAAAAAAGTAAAAAAATTTATGATTTTACCAAACACACCAAAGTAATTTTTGTTATTTTTTTACTAATTTTTGAGTTGTTAAACGGGTTCTTATTCTTTTATAAAATTTAAAAGCAATTTTTCAAATTTTTTTTTGTTTTTTTTATAGTATTGTTGAAATATTTTCCAACAAAAAATCTATTTACAATGACTAATATAACCCTCACAATTTTAATGACTGCATTTTCATTCGTTATTTTTTTTAAATATTTTTATATTTAAATAAATAATGATCACGTTGATTTACGTGTGCCATTTGGAGTTTTAAAAAATTTAAAAAATTTAAAAGTTTAAATTTTTTTAAAAGTTTATCAAAATCCATTGGAATGAATTAAAATGGTGTGTGTTTCAACAGGTTTTGTCAGATTTTTTAAAAGTTGAACTGACATTTGGACTAAAAAATTTCATAAAACTCTAAAAATTTTTAAAATTCTTCACTAAAATTTTACCTTCACTAAAATTTTATCACCTATTACTTTATATAATTTTTAATAGCTTTATATTAAATCAAATACAAACGTCCAACCATCATTTCAAAATAACTTTTTTATTCCAAACTCTAAAAAAATTTCACTTTTGATTTTTTTGGTTTTTTTTTTTTTGCTCTAAACACACTCTTAATTGTACTCAATTACTTTTGAAATTTATTGCTTAAAAATAAAATATCTACTAAAATGACTTTTAATAACAAAAATAAGAAGAGAACATTGCTCTGTGTAAAATTTTTAAAATTCAATAAATTATTCTTTCCTTTTAAAATTATTAGAGAGTTTACAATGTTTTGCTTGAAATAACAAAACGTCAAATAAGATTAATAATACATTCGTCTAACCGTACGTTTAACATGTATGACGCGTCAATTAATGTGTCATGATCTCATCTACTCTACGGAGAGCATCCTCAATACGAAATGCCAATATAAAGAACCCATCTTAAACTATTAATTTGCTTGTTTTTTATTTTATATTTTTGTTTATTTATTTTGTTATGTTTGTTTTTGTTATAACTGAGGGTGTCCGGCCCAATTTAAGCGCACCTCAACTTATTCATGAGATTCTAAAATTAACGATCGGATAAACTCTCCAGTAACCCTAAAGAAACTCAAACTAGTAATAATTGAAAAGTAAATTCAAACTCTTAGTAGTTGAATTAATTATCAGATTTCATGAACTTGTTAGTTAGCAACATCTATACATTTTGATGATTGAGGTTTTTGGAGAGACAAGGGAAGGAAAGATTGGAGTTTAATTAGCTTGTTTGGATCATTCTTTTTATATATACATTCAAATTTAAGATAAATTTTGGGTTTAAAGTGAGATGTTACTCGATAATCTTCCATTTTTTTGATAGGATTTCTTTTAATTAGTGAAATTTTAAATTTAGTGAAATAACTTAGTTTGGTAAAATTTTTTATTTTTTTAATTTGTATTGTTTTCCCATTATCTTATTTTTTTTTTTCCTCTTCATTCTGGTTGTATTCTTGATCACTTCATATAGAAATATAGTATCTAACTATTTTCATTCTGATTTTGTGATTGTCTGCTGTCACGTAAAACAAACCTCTAATAACGAAGTAAGAATTTAAACGTGCAAAATATTTTTAGTTTTTCATTTATTTATTTATTTTTTTTGTGAAGTGCTAGTAGCTACACCATACACAATCTTTTTGTGCCAACGTGACCCACGAAAGTGCACAGCGCCCCCACCGTGGTCACCTATTATGGGCGGGGGCGACCCAAAAATTTATAATAAAATTACATTTTTAAGACAAAGAGAAACAAAAATAAAATATAATTTGTAAAAAAATAATAAAATTCATAGAATTTTAGTATAATTTTTTAAATTAATTGAACAATTGACTTTGCTGTATTGGGTGGTCTTGGCCTTGGGTATCTCTCATTTTCAAAGGTTAATTTATAGTCTCACACTTATCCACCAAATTGATGGTAAACTTGGGCTTGATACAAGTTGTTGGATGATTTTTGGCCTATATCACAAAAACTAGTCAGTAAGTGAAGTTTTCACTCACATTTATACAATGACTACCAATCTTTTTCACAATTGATGTGAGATACCCCAACACACTAAGTCTTATTTGGATTTGCCCATTATTATGGGGGTATTTGGTTTGCCCCTAAAAAAATAAAAAATAAAAAGTTAGTATAAAAATGATATGTGACAAAATTTAATTAGAGAAAATAAAAAAAATTAGTAAAAATTATAATTTTTGGATAAATCAAACATTCCCTATATTGATTTTATTTTATATTTGTCCAATTCATAATTTTTTTTTTTGAGTAGCTTACGAATTTAAATTTTATTTTTTAAAGAATAAATCCGTCTTGAGAGGGATTTCGTTACTAAAAATAATAATTTTTCAATGAATCAAATTAAGATTAAAAATAAATAATAAATTATATATAAATTTCTACTAAAATTTATCGTGAGATTTGTCATTCATAAATAAATAAAAAAAACATTATACAAATTTAATGACGAAAAATAAATAATTTGATTTCTCAGGTCTAAAAGTATTGCTTAGTTACTTTGCAATAAGATTGACAGAAATTGTTGCATAATTGTCTCAACAAATAAAAAATTATCAATTATCGTAAGAAATATTAAAAAAGTAAAAAAAAATATTAACTTTCATCTCTTGGTCAATTTACTCTCATTTCAAATACAATTAACTTTTATCCTTTCAAAATTTTTAACATTTCAAATATAATATAATTATTACCGAATATTATTTATTATCTCGATCCAAAACCTATCATAAACTTGTTATTCTATTAACTATTATTAAAATAATAATTACCCCGTAATCTTCACTCCCAAATTTTTTATTTCATACCAAATGTTATCCTATTTTAACGTAGCCTTGTACCAATTTATCATGTTATGAAAAAAAAAAAAAAAAGAAAAAAAAAAATATCAATGAATCTGATGGTTCTGTAACACTTTCTAAAATTGATAAAACCGAATTACTCGATGGCGGCCACGATGATATAAATGTGATATAAACGAAACCTAACGGAGAATGACACAAAAAAATTGGCCGAAATCACGACAATATTTAAAACCATGCGATATAAGAGTGTTTGGAGTTTGGAAAAAGATAAGTAATAATAATAATAATAATAATAATAATTAACAATGTAAAAGCCGCACGTGACAAAATTTAAGTTACATTGAGAAAGAATAGTTAGAAACTTCTAAAATGATTAAATTTATCTTCTTACATTTTTAAACTTCTTTAAATCATTAGACACAAAAATATCAAAGTAACACGAGATTAAAAAATTAACTACGAAAAACCAACTTTTTTTTTCCCCCCTTCCCAAACATATAAAAACTAATATCTTAATAGCTAATTTTTTGTTTCCCAAACTCTTCAACTTTTGGAGTTCCTTTTTTTTTTTTTTTTTTAATTTGTTGGAAAATTTTGGGTTTCCAACTTTACTACTTCCACCTCTTATAACACGTATCTATACTCTTCTATGTAGACTGTCTTCAAAATCTCTCTCTCTCTCTCTCTCTCTCTCTAAACCTTCAACACTGCACCAACCCACTCACGGAGGGGAAAATGTTGATAAAGAATCGGTAATATACTTCGAAACAATCATGAGAGTTTGCAAAACAGAATTGACAGTGAGCAATGAGCAGCTGCTCATTAACTAGGGGGGAAAGAAGAACAAGGCCATCTCACCTCTTTTATCATCATCATCATCAACCGCAGAAGGGAAAATTTTCTCCCCACCCCCACCTACTCAAAACTCGAAAGGCACAATTTTCAGAAGCTAAACATACTCAAAGATAAAGTTAGAAGGGCCATGTGACAGAGAAATTAAGAAGAAAACATCAGAATCTGGGTGAGATAGATACAGGGAGAGAGTCACATGCCAAGGATCATAGGAAAAGTTGTTGCCAAGTATCTTAAAAGATCTTGAACAGCAGGCCACCATGTGTGGCAAAGAAAGGGGCAAACACGAGCGATTCAACTGCCATTAGCTTGATAAGAATGTTCAGGGATGGTCCAGATGTGTCCTTGAGAGGGTCCCCGACAGTGTCACCAATCACCGCTGCCTTGTGCGCATCGGATCCTTTGGGACCAAGGTTCCTTGCGTGCTCCGAAGCACCAGCCTATTAATCAATCCCCACCCAGAAATATCAGTTCCAGAGTGTAATTTGCACTGACATCTAAAGTGTCATTTGGTTTGTATTTCTATTTTTTGTTTTCTATTTTTGTTTTCTATTATCTGTTTTATGTGTTTTATGTTTTGAAAGTGCCAAAACAAGAAAAACGTAAACGCATTTGGTTTGACATTTTATGTCAAACGTGCTTCGAGATTTTCTTTCTTTTGAGTTGAAAACGCTCAAAATATTTTTTTGTCATCTTGCATGTCATACATAAGCGTTTTCTGTTTTCTAAAACAAAATTTGAAAACACAAGCAATCAAATGCTTTTTAACTATTTTCTTATTTTTAAATTGCAAAATGGAAAATGAGTTCAAAACAAATATACCAAATGACCCCTAACATCTTTAAAATCATAGAAGTGTTTGTTGTGTGGGGGGCAAATATTTTACCTCAATGTACTTCTTGGCGTTGTCCCAAGCACCGCCAGTGTTGGATGCAGAGATAGCAACCTGCAAAAGAGAAACACATGGTAATAAGGCATTCTGCCAAGGCTCGTGAAACAAAACGAAACGAAATGAACGAATGAATCAACGCCAAACATTAAACACATGGAAAAAGCAAGTTGTTCTGCTAAAGGCCGTGATGTACAAGAACTAGTCAATGCCACAACAGTTCGCGACCGTTTGAATGTAAGCAAAAATCAAAAAACAAAAATCTGCCGGTGCCATGGCTTTAATTAATTTATTAAGGGCAGCTCCTCCCTTAATTTCAGGGTCAAGTTCTTACAAGAAAATACTCAATATGCAAGTAGGCTAGGATTTTGTCCTATATCTGCAAATCAAAAGCAATATTTTCACGTTTGTCTTGTAAGTGAGTCCTCCTCTATAAATAAAAATAAATACAAGTTTGTTAGGAACAAGTGGGAATATATATATATATATATATACATAATAACAACAATGATAGCAAAACAAACCAAATCATAGCAAAATGTATCAATGGTCAATGTTATGACCGAGCTCTTCGCCATTAAATGCAAGTTTATGTTATGATACGTGTATGTGTATATATATATATATTAGGTGAGGTATCAATGGCCAATGTTTTGAAAATCCTCATTTGTAATTAAATGCACGTTTATGTATTATATCATACAAGCATATTTGGAATACGTAGAAAGCAATATAATAATGATAACGATAAATATAATATATATATCACACAAATCAATGGCAAGAGATAACCATGTCATCTAAAATACAGAAAAAGAGAGTATAAACTCATGGGTCACCTAACATGATGTTTTTTTTTTTTTTTTTTTTTTTTTTTTAAATCAACCAAACATTTGGGCTGTGCTTGGTATAAGGGAATATAATAGAATGGAATAATAGATAGAAACTAAATAAAATGAGCAATTCATTCATTTGCTTGATTACTAACATGAAAATCATGAGAATTAAATGGACATTCAAATTCTCATAATTTGATAACATATTTTAATATGATGGAATAAAATAAAATATCATAAAATTACTAACATTAATTTTTTAAAAACTACAAAAATAAATTTATTTTTAGAATATGACTGAGCAAAAGAAAAGCCCAATTCTTAAAAAAAACATTATTTTACGACTCGAATTTGGATTGAGCCATTTTCTTAACTACCAATAAAAAAATGTCAATGAATATTTTTTAACCTTTTAGAGCTTGAAATACAAATCTAGAGCAAAAACGAGCCTAACAAAAATAGTAATTTTCCTGTCCAGCTTCAGATCAGGCCAAAAAATTTGCTCAACTACCAAGAAACATGTCAATGAATTGTTTTAGCATTTTAGGTAGCCTAAAATGTGAACCTAGCAAAAAAAGGGCCCAAGGATAAAATCATAATTTTATAGCTTGAGTTCATATCGAAATTTGCACAACTATCAAGAGATATCGGTAAATATTTTTTTAACCTTTTAAGAACCCCGAAATACGAATCTCAGCCAAATCGGACTCAGAAGTAAAATGGTTATTTTACGACCCAAGTTTGTATCAAGCCAAAATATGCTTCACTTTAAAAATCATGTTAATGAATATTCTAACATTTTGGGCAGCGAAGAATGTGGACTTGGGAAAAAACGGATCTAAGGGTAAAATTGTAATTTTATAGTTTTGAATTCAAATCAGGCCAAAATATGCACAACTATTAGAAAAATGTCAATAAATATTGTTTTTAACCTTTTGGAAAGCCTAAAATATGAAGATGGGCCAAAAACATGCCTAGGGATAAAATAGTCATTTTACAATCCTAAGTTGGGATCTAGTCGAAATTTTCTTAATCATTAAGAATCATCAGCATTTTGGATAGTGCATAATGTAGATCTGGAGAAAATATAGCCTAGAAGTAAAATCGTTATTTTATGGTTTGAGTTTAGATTGAACCAAAATTTTTAGCTAGAAACAGGTCAATGAATATTTTTTTAGCCTTTCGAAAAGTTCAAAATATGAATCTGAGCAAAAAACAAGCTTAGAGGTAAAATGGAAATTTTATGAACAGTGTTTGGGTCGGCCTGAGAAATGGATTACTTGGAAAGTAAAAGGCCATTCCCTTTTTCCAGAGAGGAACGAAAATCAAGTGATGAAATGGAATAGGGATTCCCAAGGAATAGTTATTCCCGTTCTCAAAAGTTGTCCTAAACGTGGTAATAAAATGCAAAGTATGGAAATGGTCATTCCATTCTATTCTATTCTGTTGCATTGAACAAGGCCTTAAAGCATTTACCTGTACGCCAGAGACAAGGGATCCAGCAAGTACGCCAGATAATGTTTCCACCCCAAAAAATATCCCAACGATTAGGGGTGTGAGCATGACAAGAGCACCGGGTGGAATCATCTCTTTGATGGAAGCATCCGTGGAGATCTTGACACAGGTGGCATAGTCAGGCTTGGCAGTCCCTTCCATGAGGCCAGGGATGGTGTTGAATTGCCTGCGCACTTCCTCAACCATTTTAAGAGCTGCACTACCTACACTCTTCATCGTCATGGCAGAGAACCAGTAAGGAAGCATTGCACCCACAATCAATCCAATGAAAACTTTTGGTGTCAAAACGTCTACAGTTGAAATTCCTGCTCGGCTCACAAAGGCACCAAACAGAGCCAATGACACGAGAGCTGCAGACCCAATTGCAAAACCCTGGAAGCAAGAACACAATAGCTTTCACTATAAATAACAGGATGTTTGAATTGCATTAATTACATTTTCTTATTAAAATGCCTTCTCTACTTGGTACAAGACAACAAATTTCATCATCTAATATTCTAAAAGCCAAAAATACTTTGCACAAATACACTCATCTTTGCAGCAAAATACATGACAGGACAGTGCTAAATGGTTTTTTATACTCAACACCTATGGTGGAACTTTTGCCCGTTATATAATACAAATCATGAAACATCTATTATCAAATGAAATTACCAAAAAAAAAATCTATTATCAAATGAATTTTATTTTATACCTATCACGTGAGGAGTCCATCTACTGGAAAACTCTTAATAGAGTGGACCAAAGGCAATGCCTGCAGCAGAAGTCAATCCAGCCCAACCATCCACCCACCAAAATTGGTGATAAGCATGTCGGATAAACATTAGGTCAACACAATAGTACTCCACAATAAAATTTTCATTTTCTTTATTTATTTATTTTTTTAAAGCATAGAACTATAAGAACACATCAATCTTGCGGGAAATGTGTCAAAAACCATCTAACTTTTTTTCATCAAGAAAAAAAAAAATGAAGAAGAAGAAGATGAAGAAGAAGAAAGAAAGAAAGGAAGAAAGAAAGTGGCTCTGGACTGAATAATTATATACCTTTCCAATAGCAGCTGTGGTGTTTCCTGCAGCATCAAGGGCATCAGTTCTTTCTCGGATCCTATGGCTCATACCAGCCATCTCAGCAATACCTCCAGCATTGTCACTGATGGGACCATATGCATCAATGGCCAGCCCAGTAGCTATTGTGCTCAGCATTCCAAGGGCAGCCACTGCAATACCATACATAGCAGCAAAGCTAAAACTAACAAAAATGCTGATTGCAATGGCAAAAATAGGAATGATGACTGATTTGTATCCCAATGCAAGGCCAAAGATAACATTGGTAGCAGCTCCAGTACGGCAGGAATCAGCAACATCTTGCACGGGGCTATGGAAAAAAATTGAAAATCCCATTTTAAGACTAGCAACTTCAGTTATACACATGAACCCAATAAATGCAGCAAGGATAAAGATAAAGTTATGTCAAAATAAGGTACCTGTATGCATTGCTTGTGAAATACTCAGTCACAAACCCAATAATAAGTCCAGCCCATAAACCAACACAAACACACAAGAACAGTTGCCTGCATCCCAAACAAAACATATTATATAGGAGAAGAAGTCCTTTGGATCTCCTACATAAACCGAATAATCGTTCTGTACACAGCACAAACTTTTAACTGATAATGACTCTCCTCATAAACGTTACCAGATTTTTGCTGCAATGCATTCTACAGAATAATTTCACTGTTCTAGATAATCAATACAGGGCATTCTAAAGTTTTGAAAATCCCATTTTGGGCCTGATTCCTAAAGCAATAAAACACATTCTAAACGAAGGATTTGTATCTTCAAATGTAATGAGAGAAAACAACAAGAACCCACCACTCCCAAACTCTTGCGCATGCACATGACCCAAAATAGAACTAGGTACATGTATATATACTGTGATAATTAAGGCATGGGTATAATTCATAAGACCAATAATGAAGACGTGTCTCCCAAAAGTAGTAATCATTGAGCTTACCAGTTCTTTGCTTCTTTCTGGGCTCCAAAATTGAAGATGGTGAAGGAAGATGGGAGTGCAATCCAACTGACTAATGCGACAGCGATAGTCATCGCTACAGTGGAGATAATGAGCTGCTTCTTCAACGTGGGCTCAATATCTTTTACAGCCTTGATTTCAAAGAAATCAGTTGCAAATAAGGTGGTGAGCAAACACATTAGGATACCGATAGAACTAACAAGCAGTGGATAAAGCATTGGGGTCAACTCATGATTAATCCCGAAAGAAGAGATCGAAGCAACAACAAGAGCAGCACATGTCGATTCCGCATATGAACCAAATAGATCAGATCCCATACCAGCAATATCACCAACATTGTCCCCAACATTGTCAGCTATCACCTGAATAATAATAACAACAACAACAACAAATTACAAGCCCCATAGTTAAGAGTTTGAAGGGACAAAGTTTCTAATGCCAACTGCATCGTACCGCAGGATTTCTTGGATCATCCTCCGGGATGTTCCTCTCAACCTTGCCCACAAGATCAGCACCAACATCAGCAGCTTTTGTATAAATACCTCCACCTACTCTGCCAAAGAGAGCCATGGAGGATCCACCAAGACCATAACCAGTTATAGCTTCAAAGAGGCCTTCCCAATCATCACCATAGTACAGTTTGAAGAGGTTGATAGCAATGTATAGCACCAAAAGGCCATTTGCAGCGAGGAGGAAACCCATGACTGAACCAGATCTAAATGCAATGATAAAAGCCTTCCCAACACCCTTTCTTGCCTCCAAGGTGGTTCTGGCATTTGCATAAGTAGCAATTTTCATTCCAAGGAAACCAGAAACCACTGAAGTGACAGCACCAAGTAAGAAGGATACGGTGCTGAAGACAGCAGTGGCAAGAGCAGGTTTGCACATTCTGGCTATGTCATAAGTACAAGGCTGACTCTTTGTGCTGAATCCCTCCACAGAGCCGAGGAAAAGAAAGATCAAAACAGCAAAAGCAACCATGAAAATACCAACATACTGATATTCAGTAAAAAGGAAGGAGGTTGCACCTGTAATATAAATATTTTCCAAAATTAGAATTAACCCAAAGCTACCCCCCACACGTTGGAGATTAGCACAAGTATAAAGAAGGTAGAAATATATATACATATACATATACATATATAAAGATCAAACACAATCACAACCACTATCCTTAGAATAGCAAACTACTGTGTTCAAATTAAGAATCAAAATTGAAGGAGAAATACACGATAAAATTAAAGCAGCAATACTAAAAACCACTCATGGTCAAATCATTATTGAATCAAATTCACCTTTCAAAATCAATAAGAATCCATTAAGTTGTGTAAATTTGTCCCAAAAAGAGCCCACAAACCAACCAAGGTGACCTGGGGGACAAATTAAAGATATAATTGTTTGAAGTAAGAAGGAAGAATCAAAACTACCAAGGGGCCAAAAATAGGACGCCGTTGGAAGGCTAATATGTTTGTTCATGAAAATTTTGTGGCCTCTTGCATTCTTCATTTCATTAATACCATCCGTTTTAATATTAAAACATAACGGTAATTGATTCTGTGCAAGGGTGATGCACAATTTTTAAATTATTAAGAATTGAAAAGATAATTTAAACGATAAAACAAATTTAAATTATTTTTCAATTGTTTAATTTGTATGGTTATTTTACTTTTTATCCTTTTTTTATATCAGTTTTTAGTGTCCTTATTAATATTGATACTAATAATTAGTACCCATTATATGTTGTTGGGTTTAGAGAGAGGGATATTGGCTGGACATGAAAGAGATTAGAAAAAGAAATAGAGTTTTAGATTTTGATAATTTGGTGGGTCTTCCTACTTTCCACCCAGGAGAGGGGGTGAGTAGGTGTGAGAGAGAAAATGAGAGAGAGAGGGAGAGAGAGAGAGGTGATCAGGAATTTGGTTAAAGGTTGGATTACCGATGAATTGAGTGAATCAGTCAGAGAATTAAAAAAATGAGAAAATAGAATAAAGAGTAGAGAGATGCCACGTAAGATTTGGAAACATGAGAAAAAAATGAAGACAACTACAAGATTTTAGTATATATGTATTATCCATTGTTTTGACAGCTTCTATCTCTTGCAATTATCAATTTATCCACCATTAATGAGAATTAACAGAAAAATGTTGAACACAGTGGGGATATTTATACGGACCCAATAATAGTGCATGGCATCCTATTTAATAAATATTTACCGAAATCTATCGAGATCTAATTCCTGACAAAGGCTGGCAGCATAGAAATACAAATCCTAGGAGACATTTTAATAGCCATAAAATGGGACAAGGGGGAGAAAGAAATGGTGAAGTCCAATCCCACATAAACTAGCCAAAATCGATATTTTTAGGCTTTGTGTGAGTGTGAGTGAGTGTGTGTGTGTGTGAAGCTCCACAAATCAGTGTTGTAACAGAAAATAAAATTTTTGGAGATTGCATACCTGAAACACTAAACAAACTACTAGATTATGAATCAAAGATGAAAGCCTAAGGGCGTGTTTAGAGTGAAGTTTTGGTGAGAAAAAGGCAGGGTGGGTTTAGGGAAATAAGGAAGGAAATATAAAATCCCAAATATAACTCCAAATATAACTCGTGCTTGAATGGACATAAAAATATAATAAATAAAAAGTATTCATTAATTAATTAATTTTTTTATTTGATTTTTTTTATTTTTTAAATCACATGCATTTTTCTTTCATATTCCATCACAAACCAAACATGAGAAGTATATATATTTTTTTTAACCCTCAACAAATCCTTGATCCAAATATAGCCTTAGGCTTCATCCACTTGTCAAAAATACCAAGTATTGCTAACAACAACAATGGAAAAATAATTAAAAGTTAAAAAAAAAAAAAAGAAAGAAAAACTAGACACTATATATAAATAAAATAGAATATGCTACAGCCACCAACAATTTTCAAACTACATTTTTGACCTACCAGACAAGAAAAATACAGTAGTTGTTACATCTTTAATTAAACAGAAGAAAACACACGCACCCTTTCATTTCTAGTCGATTTTTTTTTTTTTTTTTTTGGCTCTAAACACAGGTGAGTAAGAAATGTCCGCCCCACTTCTTTAGGGCAAAAGAAAGTAGAAAATGGGTTATCTGTTGCACTAAATTAAAACATACCAGTTTCAAAAAAAAATAAATAAAATACAATTAGCGGTAAAAATAAATAAACTTTAGTCCTATCTGGTCTTACCAATTGAGATAGTGGGGCGCTAGTCCTATCTGGTCTTACCAAACAGGCCCTAAGTGTGTATGCGCTAGTTTAATCTGAGTTCACAATAGAACCCGGAACTGTCCCACCTTTGATTGGGTCCAAAAAAATGGGCTGGAAACAAACCAATCATCCCTAATTTTTATCGGGTCAGGCTGGCCCGGTCCATAACTTGTTGGTGACTTTATGTGCAAAATCAAAGTCCAAAATCAGGTCATGTGGTCCAAAAATATACTAACCCAAGCAATGAACCGAAGTAGTTGGATAAAAATTTTCTAGATCCAAAATCATCTCAAACTAAAGGGACGCGGATGTAAGCCCAAACATCAGATCTGGACCGTTGGATTTTAGTTCAACGGTTCCTATTTATTCACATATTTTAATTTAAAAAACACTTAAATAAATCTAGACAATTGAATATTAATCCAACAATCCACGAGCATGTCAGCCTCCCCCTTTTCATACTAAATCTGAAAAAACAACCTAAAATTATCAATTGTTTCAACTTTGCCTCCTCCTTTTTTTTTTTTTTTTTTTAATATTTTGTGCATCCAACGAACATTTATATGCAGCCCGTCTGAGAACTATCAAAAATTTACTTATGTAACAAAAGTGGTTAATTTTATCAAAACTGATAAAAAATTAAGTTTTACAAAATTAATAATTTTTGATAAAAAAAAAAGTTAATTTTTTTTAATTACCAAACACACTGATAATCAATACTAATTAATAAAATGATAACGCTTCCGATTTTAAAAGCTTGACCACCTTTGTACTAAAATTATATTTAAAAAAAAAACACTTCTAAATACTCGAGTTAAAACAAATTAATTAGAAAACTTTGGAGAAGTTAACAGTAAAAGAAAGAGAAAAAAGGGGTAGATTTGCGCATATGAACGTTCCCGTAAAGAGGCTTCAAACACAAACAATACATTCACGCTAATAAATACAAAAAGACACATATACATACAGATAGACTCGTGTATATGTATTCATGTACACGTATCAAT
Source organism: Vitellaria paradoxa (assembly GCA_019916065.1). Lineage (NCBI taxonomy): Eukaryota > Viridiplantae > Streptophyta > Magnoliopsida > Ericales > Sapotaceae > Vitellaria > Vitellaria paradoxa. The sequence goes on along the minus strand of CM034235.1, from coordinate 49,282,415 downwards.
TCACCACAAAATCAAAACACAAGAACTTAAAAAGTAAAACGCACAGATCGAATTCAAGGCGGAGAAATTCACCGCGAAACCTACCAAACAAACGACAAAAAAAACGAAAGCAACAAATCCACGAAATCTAGGATGAAAAACCTAACCTTCGGAGATGGCCCTCTGAATTTCGGCGCATTTTTGGACAACGTTGTGCTCGTTGATGCCTTCCTCCTCCTCAATCAAGGACTCAGCGAAACCGTTCTTATCGTTCGCCGTCGCCGAGTCCTTCTCCGTCGAGAGCTTGATTCGCGAGACGAGAGACCACTGTGCCAGCGAGAAGGCAATTCCGATGACTGCACACAGCGGGACCAGTATTTCCGTCCCAAGATCTGGTAGAATCGTCTCCCCCATAAGGAATTGTCTGCGGTGGCGCAAGGCGGAGCTCAGCTTCTGATTTCACCGGAAAAACTAACAGATATGAAACGTTGAGCTGCTTCGTTCGGTGGTTCCGTTACTATGTCCTGCTTCGGCGATGGAGAGCTATGTATGTACATTTATACACGCGTAGGAGCGAGAGAGAAAAAAAAATTAACAATAATAGAAAACTGACATGCTATTACCAGGGAGATTAATTTGGTAATTCCAAGGATAAGGTTAAATTGAATGACCTATTTTGGATTCTTGTGGAAGTTTAATGAACGGACGAAAATATTTTAATTTTGTACGTTGAATCAACTTTTGTAAGAATATAAATATTAAAAGTTTAATATTAGGGTGAGGGAAAATTATTAAAAGTTGATAAAAAAATTATATTATTATAATTTGTGCAGATTTTTAAAATTCTTTTAATAAAATATGGTAATTCAAATGTATCTGGTTTCTAAAAGTATATGATAGAAATAAATTTTATTTTTTGTTTTATTGAAAATATAAATTTCTTTTTTCTCAAAAAATTTAATTTTATAATATGCCATTATTATTCTCGTAATTTGTGTTCACAAATTTATTTGTTTCATCTATCGTAGAACAAGAGTAATGTTACGTTTACAACACTTTTTTCTAACATTGTTTTACAATATCTAAAATGAACTGATCATTACGGGTCATGACTAATATAACGTAAAAATACACTGGTCATGACCAGTATAGTGTAAAAAAGGTGCCAGAGAAAAGTGTAAGAATCTTGGATAGCGTAATACACTGATTCAAAACGACGTTGTTTTTAATGTTGTTTTTAATTTGTAAAACAATGTTGAAAAAAATGGTGTAAATGTAGCATTTTTCGTAGAATAAAACGCCAACAATTCATCCAAGTAGTTTGTATAATTTAAAAAAAAAAATTGCCGTTGAGCATTATTTTATATATATTTTTATAAATTCAAATTTAAATAATATTCAGAATTTGAGAACTGCGTTTCGGATAGACATGAAACCTAGTCAACAAGTGTGGAATGGGATAAGATTTTGGCCTTTTACGTAATTTTAAATTTTAGCAAAAATAAGTTTATTGATTTATTTGAGATAATTGTCTTCTTGTAACTTTCAAATTTACTTTTACATCATTTACACTTTGAAATAAAATAAAAAATTAAAAAATCATTAAAAATAATAATTTTGACTTCAAGTGATTTTAAAAATTATATTTATTTCTTTCATAATTAATGTTATCTGCACTTACACTTCTTAAATTTATTTGATTTTTAATAGGTTTTTTTTTTTTTAATTTAACATCGTTCACAGCTTCACCTTAATCTAATGTATAAGAAATGTAAAAGTAAATTTTTAAAATTTAGGAGTACAAGTAATTTTCACTTAAATGCATGCTTATTTTGGGCAACAGATGATAAATTTTACTGAAGTAATTTGTTCATTTGATTACATTAGTTTGGATGAAAAATAACAATTACACTCCTTATGCCCCTTATAAGATCAAGTTGTTACTCGTGGAGGGAGGCGGGTATTAGAGAATAATAGAAAAATTATACTCTTTTTTCATCATCCCATAAAATATTTTTTTACCCTATTCTCTCGAGTAACATTTTCTCTCAATAACCTAAACATAATACAATTCTCTCAATTCAAATATAAATATCATAAACTATTAACTATTACTAAAATAACAATCATACTCGTGTAAAAAATCATAAATACAAATATTTAAATTACAAGATCAATAATTTCTTTATTCTGATAATAGGAAAAATATAAATTTGGACTCACTTTTTCACTATTGAATAAGGTACAGTTTGAGAAAAGAATTGACTTTTTTTATTTTGGCTTTTTTTGTTTTATATGATTTTTTATCAAAATTTGATTTTTTTTTTTGATAATTTTTAAGCATATTATTAACATTCATTAAAAAATGTAAAAGAAAATATTAAAATAAAAAATCTACATTCTAACTTTTTTTAACGGTTCATATATTTTTCTATTTTAATTACTTTTTATAACTTTTTTATGAGTGTGAATAACAATTTTATTAGACAAAAAAGTCAAATTTTAATAAAAATTAAGTATAAAATGAAAAAAATCCTTTTTGCCTCAAACTATATTTATTTAAGGGAATCCCAGAGCTGACAGAAAATTTAATGTGGATTCAATTATAATTTGATCTGAACATTTAGATTTTAATTTAACAGTGTAAATGCGTTTATATATTTTTTAAATTAAAAAATTTTAAATATGCTTAGACAATTAAATTTAAATCAAATTGTTACTAATCAAATTTGACACGGCCTCTTAGGGTTGCAGTTAACGGATAAGGACATGAAATAATCAATAATGTACAATTGCGTAAGTTACACATGGAAACAACGGCGCATTGCGAGTGATAATTAACTCAAGGGGAAGCTTCTCTGAGGGCGCTGAGGTGTCATCCCTGTAATATCCGGATAAAAGCCTTTGAAAGCGTATTCACGACGCGGAATTGACTTTTTGCTTTCCCTACTTTGGTTTTTCTAAAGTGAAAAATATGGTTATTATTATACTCTTTTGTGATCAAATTTCTGTTGACGGCCAAAAGAAGGAAAGAATTTAATAGTGATAAATATTTTAAAATAAAAAATATAAAAGTAAATTTAAATATTAAGAATAATTACTAATAATTAGTAAGATATTAAAAAAGATAAGTATAATTTATCTATTTAAATTTGTTAATTCAGTTGCCAAGGTCCCATTTAGATAAAAAAATAAAATACTAACTTTTGATATTATAGGTATTTGGTAAAATATTAAAAGTTGTATTATCTTTCATGACAGGTTGCTAACACACCCACTTTTGCTGAAGTTAATGAGTGGTATAATGGTCATTTTATTTTAACTCAACTCAAAAATTATTAAAATTTTTATCAAACACACAAAACAATTGCCAAAAATTATTAAAAATTTCTATTTGTTTGGCTAAATACTTAAAAGTTATCAAAAATTATAAAAATTTTTATTTATTTTATCAAACACACCAAAAGTTTCACCTAGACTCTCTTTGGAAATATAAGCTAATTTCTCAATTTTTACCTATTTAGGTTTTTAGTATTTTTTTTAATGATCAAATTTGGTCTCTAACATTTTAAACTCCTTTTTAACTCATGAAAGGCATAACTATTAAATCAATAAAAAGCTAAAAACATAACTATTAAAAAGTTAATTTTTTCTTCTTCCCAAACATAAAAAAATTAATTTTTTAATAATTAATTAACAACCTACTAAAAATTAATTGTTTTAATAATTAATTAACAACCTATTACAAAAGAAATATAGCGTTTTTCCTTTTTAAATTAAGCTTAAGTGTTGAGTCGAATTGAGTAGTGAGTTGTTAAAGTTTGATTTAAAAATATTACCGTGGTTGAAAATATGCCAAGTTTATAAAAGTTTTAAGTTGATTTCGAATAGTTTAATTAATTTGTATTATTAAAAATGAAAGACTAGAAATAGAATTAGAGAAAAATATAAATTCTACGTAATATAATGTCTTCAACAAAGACTAAGAAAAAACCTTTAAATATGTTTACAATGTTGACTATCGATGATACTAATCTATATGCTAAAATAAAGCAAATTGCTTACTAAATATTAATATATATAATATTCTTATATGGGTGATATATATATGTATTAAATATTTCATAACCTAATATATATATATATATATATGTAATATTCTAAGATATATAAATTTAAACTTAAAAAATTAAAATCAAACAATAAATTAAAATGTTATCGTGATTGAAAATGTGCTCAAGTTTGTAAAAGTTTTAAATTGATTCGAATAGTTTTATTATTTTATATAAATTTAAACTTAACAAATTAAAATCGGATAATAAATTATATTTACACGGATGTATTTGGTGTATAAAAGATAGTGTAATTTTTTATAACTTTTATTTTAGTGTTTTCACGTATTACTTTAGAAAAAAATTGTCCTTTTGGTAAAAACTTGTGAAAAAATTAAAGAAAATTAATAAAAATTAATAATTGGTAAAAAAAATTAGAGAAAGAGACCATAGTTTAATTTTATAACGAACTAATACCGAATGATTTTTTATCAAATTAAATGATATATTTTTTTTTTTGATAATTCAAAATATCCGAACTAATTTATGACATCTTGACTAATTTTTAGAACTCTAAAATTAATGATTAAGTAAATTTTCTAGTAGTTCTAAGAAGAGTTCCACTATTTGAGTAGTTTGCCGTCCTATTAAACAAAGAAGGTTGGTGAACAGGGCGTACATCAATTTTCTTGTCGCTAATGTGTCATAAACACTTGAGGTACTTGCTCTAATCCATGCATTATCAATTATTATTAGTCTTATTATTATTTTTTAGTACTCATGATATTTGGGTTAATTTTTTGGGACCTTTAATTAATTCTTGAACCCTAAAGTTAAGTAAGTCTTCTAATAATTTTGAAAAGACTCAAATTAATAACTGCTAAAGAGTAAATTTAAAATTTTACCAATTCAACCATCAGTTAAAATTATTATGAGCTATTATGATAACACATATAACCTTATCAAAATACTTTTTTATTTATATACATATGGATTATTGGTATGATGTAAAATAGTGAAAATTTTAAAATCTCTAAAATCTCTAAAAGTTATTTATTTTTTATCTCATTACACGAATTACAAACCCACAAATTATCTTAAGGGTACGTTTGGAGTGATAAAAAGTGATAAAATAAGATAAAGTGAGATAAATTATAAATTCGTAATTTGTATAGTGAGATACAAAGTAAATAAATTTTAGAATTTTTTGGTATTTTTACCATTTTTCAGAGTTTTTTATTATTCCAAATGGAACCCAAATTAACTTACTTTATCTCACTTTTTGGATGTGTTTGGTTGACAAAAAAATTAGTCAAAAAGTATAATAAAAGTAAAAAAAAATATAATATAAAAGTAATGTACGAAGAAATTTGATTAAAAAAATAAAAATTAGTTAAAATAAATAAATTTTAATAGATTTTAATACCTCAAATGACGCCTTTGTGACTCCGAACGCGCTCCCACGACGGTCCAAAGGTTTGTTGGTTGTCGTGGTATGTACAGTGCGTGTTTGGCTTCAATTTGAAGAGAGAATATAAATAAAAAAATAAAAGAGAGAACAAATAAAAAGAAAAAGAAAGAGGAAAAGAAAAAGAAAAAAGAAAAAGGAAAGGAGAAACAAGAAAAATAAAAACAAAAGGATAAAAAAGAAAGAGGACTGGATTTCCTATAGGGTTCCACCTACGTACGCAAGCTGCTAAAGGATTAGGAGCAGAATATTACCTTTTGACCACGGAAATTGCATCGTGTCTGTAACAGTGTACATGCACACAGATATATATATATATATATATATATATTAAATGTATTTGGAGTGATAAATAGAAAATAATTTATAAGTTCATAATTTATGCAATGAGATAAAAAATAAATAATTTTTAAAAATTTTTAAAATTTTTAAATTTTTTAACAATTTTTAACAAATCAATTGCACCCATGGCACAAATTTGTTATTTGAGGTTGTCTTTGAATTAAGTTTTTATCAAGGAAAAATAAAAAATAATAATTTAATATACTCTCATATGGTATATGATAAAAAAAATAAAAGAAAAAATGTGAAATTTAAGAAATTAAAAATAATCAAATTAAAAAATTTATTTATTAACAAATAACTTTTATTTCCTTGTACTTTTTGATTCATTCAAATACCAACATATATTAGGATTTTATGCTTTATATACCTTTTATTTTTCTTTTTCTCTCACCAAATGCTCACCTCAAAAATTTACAGTTGCCAAAGGCGCCGACATGCAACCGTCATGTAATGATTATTAATAATTATCAGCAACGGGATATTTAGTCGCACAAATTTATTAACGACCGTCTGAACAGATACTTAATTATACAAAAAAATTAATTAAATAGATATTCGACAACTAATTTAAACTAATCATCATCCCAAAATTCTATTAGATGCAAAACATCCACTAAGATATGATATATAATGAACATATATATTCACACTTTTTGCCTCCTAAATATTTTGCACATCAATAACAAAGATCAAATTCATATTTCGTATAGGGTGTTAAAGGTAGATACTCGCAATCGAGATGGGTAATCAAATAACAAAGCCGAGTACTTGATAATCAGGTAACTGGATAGGTACAATATATTAGCCCAAAATTTTAATACTATTTCATAGGAATAGATCAAAATTGTCACTCTTAACTTGCAGTAAAAAGTTGACATTTTTAGCATATCAAACGTTCCTACAAAAATAAATAAATAAATAGATAGACAAGTAACCTCTAACCATTTGTAGAGCAAGTCTTTGTATAAATTTATTAATTTTTAGAATTTGAGTGTTTGACAAAATGTCAAATTTTACTTATTTTTTATTTAACAATAGTAATTTAGTCAACTCAAAAATTATTAAAATTTTTACTAATATACAAAAAGTTGTCAAAAGTTACTAAAAATTTTATCAAATATCTAAAAGTTTTTAAAAATTATTATTTATTTTATCAAACACACAAAAAAATTTTGACCTACAAACTTTTGATTAAAAAAATACTAAAAAGTAGTAAAAATTAGACTTCCAAAACCGCCCCTAATTTCAGGAAAAAGCTGAACTTGTGGATCGCAAATAGAGAACAATTTTAGAATTTTGACATAACCTTCCTTCCACATCCATACTTTTTGGGGGAATTTGTATTTTTCTTGTGGTTTTTTTTTTTTTTTTTTGGGTAATTCTTTTTCTTGCGGTTGTAGTGTCGCAACCATCAGTGAAAAAGTGGGGAAGACAACAAAATGGTTAATCCTGGGAAAAACTTTAGCTGATTTTTTTTTTCTTGCTGATGGAATTAAAAAAATATTGTCTGAAAGAAAGTATTAATAATCCATTTAAATAGAGTGAAATGGGAGGAAAAGAAGAAAGAAGAAATTTTAGAATTTATCATTTTTTTGTGAGTTTTTATAGAAAAAATAGAAAGAAAGGTGAATGCTAAACTTTTATAAGTTTTAGTTTTTCAAAAGTAGGAAGAAATAGAAAGTAGAGAAAAATGAATTCATGAAACTTTCAAAAAAGTTGACAACCATTCAACTACTCAAAAGATTTAATGGTAAAATAACAATATGCACTTTTTTTTCCTTTCGTTTCTTCTCAACTCACAAGTAAAGAGAAAGAAAATTATTATATGTTCGACCGTAAACTTACAAACAAACAAAAGAAAATATTATTATTTCCCTTCTTTTTTTTATTTCTTAACTAATTTTTTTTCTTTTTTTTTATTTTCTTTCTTAAACTCACAAACAAAGCCTTAGAGATGTAAAGTTAATAAAACGCACTTTGAAGATACGTTTCACTTAATCTAAAAGTGCATTTACAAAATCTGTCTTCAGTTTTTTGTTAATTGTTTGAAAATATATTATGAAATTGTGTTTTCTACCTTATCTGAAATACGTTTTCAAAATATATTTTTTTTCTTAAACCAATCTCCTAAACATAACACCTAACTTAAAAATAAAGGATATTGACAATAAGGGCGAAGTTAGAAATTTTTTTCGCCCTGACCTATGGGCTTAGTATTAAATTGGGTTATGACTGAATATTAAATTAAGGTAGAAATTTCTCTTATCTTGTGTTATGAATTAAGTATTAAACCATATTATGACTTAATATCAAACTGAAGTATAGATAACTAAGTTATGATATATAATATTAGTATTAAAAAATTTTGGGCCAAAATTTTACCTTGTTAACCTATACGCACCTTTGCCCTTGATTGACAAGCAAGAAGATTTTGAAAATACATTTTGAAAATATATTTTTAAATTAAATAAAAATATTTTAAAAATACGTTTTCACCAACAGTATATTTGCAAATTATTTTTTTGGAACAGTATTTTCGTAATTATTTTATTTATATTCTCACAATTTATCCCCCCTAAAATAAAAAAAAAAAGATTCAATTCAGTTTAGGTTGGGTGTCTGCTGTCATTTCTGGCCAGTTGTCAGGGTGAAGCCCAACCATAGCTAGCTCCCTCCAATTCCCATACATGTCCGCGATCTGAAGCTCACAACACAACAAACCATTCACAGATCTGATCTCACCTCTACTTTCTGTTGTGAGAAAACAAACAAATCTTTGCCAGTGAATGAAGCATGGTCTTCTTCTTCAAGATTAGTTTAAAAAAAAAAAAGAGAGAGAGAGAGAGTACAACCTTGAAGATCTAGACCTGGCCCTATTGGCTGGTGCTCTGCCATTGCCACTTGTTGGTAGATTTTCTGGACACAGAGGGTGGGCCTGCTTTTTTATTTTATTTTGTTTTATTTTAATTTGAGAGTAGGGCGCCCCCTCTTCTGTGGGAATAAGGCATTTCGATCGGTTGGTGCACCAAATAGTAATTGATTATTTTCGACTATTTTTTAGTTTTATATTATTTTTTATTTGACAATTTTAGATATATTAGTCATATTTTTAAAACAAATAAAAATGTTTAAAAATAAAAGAAAAAAACTCACACGCGCTTGAAAAAAAAATTATTTTTTATTACTGTTCATTAGTTCTATTTTTAAGATTTTATTTTATTTTTGATAAAATAAGTAATAAATCCTTAAAGCTATGTAAAAAAGAAAATTAAATTCTAGTTAAAAAAGTCATACATGATAAAAAGAAGGACAAATTAATGAAAATAATGTTCGGTCCTTAGTACCAAATTAAGCTAATCCCAAGTGTATTTGGCGTACATACAAAGAAGGTAAACTTTTATTTTAGTGTTGCCATGTATCACTTTTTAAAAAAGTTGTACATTTAGTAAAAAGTTATAAAAGTCACCAGGGTTTGACGAAAATTAAAAAATTAATAAAAGTTAAAGAAAATTAGTAAAATTAAAAATGTATTTAATAAATTTTAGTGGAGAAAGTAAGTAAAAGTAAATACTTAGTAAAACGTTAGATAAAAATTTGTAATAATTGAACGGACTCAAAATACCAAAAAATAAATAAATAAATAAATAAACTAATGTCGTCTGTTGGCATACCATTCTCTTTTTTTTTTTTTTTTTGGTTGGTTGGGAAAGTAGTTATGGTTTCACACATTACTCAACGTTGTTAATAATGTATGCAGATATTGATTGCTATGTGCCATCTAAATGTCAGGTACCAAATTGGCATTGTTAAATTTAATGTCAAATCTAGGATTTAATTTGTACTAACTACATTGATATTCCAATTGTTTGAGATTTGGAACCACCCGTTTTGAACCCTTTCTAGTGAGATAAGTGTCCAAATTCCACAAACCATAATACTATGTTTGATTTAGGAGATTAGACGAGGGGTAAAATAATATCATAGATAATATATAAGATTTGGTATAATATGTGATTATTTTTTATGAGAGATTTTCTTTTTTTTTTTTTTTGGTGTTTGATTACTAGGATATAAAATGTGATAAAAGATAAGATTTGATATGAGATGTGATAGAAAATAATTTTGAATTTTCAGATTTTAGCGAAATGCAAATATAGGATAGGGAATATGTAATATTACCACCTCATGGTATTACTTGGCAGATAAATAGTACAATCTGGAGTTTCAATACTGCAAACCAAACACAGAACTAAATCCAATTTGATAAAAAATAATCCAGTCTCCCAAAGTAATCCAGCAAACAAACACAACCTAAGAGCAGTACTTCCCATAATTTCTTGTGACGCAAAAACCCCTTCCCCCGTTCTTTCTGTGTTGAGGGATACTTTAATCCACTAAAGTTTAGTTTGTATATCAAAAGTAACTTTTTAACTTATTTTTATTTTATATGTTTTTTCATCAAATATTAATTTTTTTATAAACTGTAATCTTTAGGCATGCTTATTGTGTATGGTAAATCAAAACAAAATGAAGATTAAATTTAATGAAGGATTTTGTTTCCAAATCTAAAAAGGAATAGAATACCTAAGTCTTTGAATGTCTACAGAGTTTTCAGTTGGCTGAATTGTCAAATTGCCTAAGAAGGAAATTTGAGGAAGAGGTTTACATGTTCAAGGCCTCTCCTAAACTTAAAGAAAAATCAAGGTCCGCAAGGAAGCTGCAACCTTGGGTACCTCAAACACGGACTAAAAAGTAAACACAGTGGAGCTCATAGGCAGGGCAAGAGATCGCATGCAAAGAACTAGCAGGCCGAGGGTTCAAGTAAGGCTTGTTGGCGCAGCACAAGGACCTAAGGATTCAACATGCCAAATTTTCTAAAAACTTAGTTTCCTATTCTATCTAGATCTATAAAATATATACATATACACGTCTGTACTTAATATAAAATATACAGTGGGGGCATATTATAGAGTCCGAAAAGAGACTTGCTTTGTTGAGAGGTTTAGAATTTCTAATATCTTTACTTTGTTAAGGGTTATAAGTTTTGAAGGATTTCAAAACAATCTTTTAGAGGAGTTGGAAAGTTTTTTTTGCTTGATTTCGATGCATCAAGTGACGCAATAGCAAGGCGTTGGCGAGGTATCATCCTTGAGTACGACGGGTTGTTTTTTAACACACAAGAACCAAGCAAAAACACAAAGTTTTTAACTAAACATATTGAATAATTGAATTAAATGGATTGTAAAGTATTTACAAATGTCTTTATTTATAGGAAAAATTAATCATAAATATAATTCTAATTAGGATAGATTTTCTAAGAATCTTCCTATTCAATCCAAATTCTATTCGGATTACAATTAGTCTTTGGCTCAAAAACAATTAATAAAATCCAATCCTAATTAAAATATGAATAAAACAAATTCAAAAAAAACTAGGAAAACTAATCCAAAAGAAATTAGAAATATATCAAATCTGTCCTACATCAGTTCTCCTCCTTTTAAAAATAACTCGTCCTTGAGTTATCTAAAGGGAGATAATAAAAACAAAAACTTGGAGGGAAAAAAAATTGGAGGACTATCATGAGCAAGCACCTTCAATGCAATTTCTGTTGCTGACAAAAGTATGTACAATTCCAATCTGGGAAAAATCTTCATCTTCACTTACGATAGTGCTCTAATTTTGTTTTCTGCAAATAATTCTTAAAGTAACTCTTCATTGTTAAAAAATTTAGTCATATTAACCCATACTTTCTCAACATAATATTTATCTATGCCAATAAATTTGAATATACTTTTATATTTGGCTTCCAATGTTTGAAGATAGACGAAACCAATAACTTCTTCACCAACGAATAATAAATCTAAGTTATAATGCTCATCATCAAAAAAATCAACAACTTCTAATATTGTGGGATTTTTAATCTCATCTTCTTGAAATATTATAGGATTTGTAATCTCCTTCTCTTGAAAACTAATTATAATTTTGTTTTCTTCCAAAATAGTTGATCTAAATTATAAATAACTTAAAAAATAGTATCCATAAAAATAGAAGTCTCTCTTGCCTCAATAACTTGTTTACGCTTGTCACAATTTGTTATTGAAGGCTCCACAATTGTCTCATTCTTTCTCAGTCTCTTTGATGTCTTGAATTTCTTCACTCAGAGGTATTCCTTCATTTTCGTGAATAATTATAGTTAGATAAGTATCCTCTTCACACACAATTATATTATTTAGATGATTTAAATTGAGAGACGGAGAAGGATTCAAAATATGATTCAGATTGACATTAGAAGTCCTAATTGGTATAGGATTATAACTTCTTGTAATAGTAAGACTCCCATATTTTAATTAGAATTCAACGAACTTTGCTCACAAGATTACGTCTTTTATTGTGTCAAAAGGATTCAATGGGATAAAATCTTGGATATCATCACATAGTCCACAAAGGAATCTTGTGATCGGTTGCTCTTCCGTTTTTACAAGATTATTCCATGTAGATAATTTTTGGAATCTTGTTGCATATTCACTAAAGGTCCTTCTTCCTTGGCAGCATTGCAAGTACTTCTCGAATAAAATATCTTCATAATTTTCTAGGAGAAATCTAAATTTTAGCATCAGTCACATTTGAGTCCAAGTTCTTATTCTCCTTCTACCTTAGTGAACCCTTGAACTCGGAGTTGTTCCCACCAAATTGAAACTCCACCTTTAAGCTTGTTGGCAACTGGGCTAACCTTCCTATCATCTTCAATCGTCATATATTCAAAAAAGTGTTCAACCTCGTTCATCCAATTATCCAAAATGCCCATCAAAAGACTAAAGATCCATCTTCATTCGAAATAAATCATTAGTGCTATGCAATTTTTGAATAGCTGCAACTTAAATAGTACCTTCGTCTTCATAGTTGAAATCATCATCAAGCAAGGTTATGACGTAGGTCATCATTGAATTATCTTACGGGTAGCCATCTAGTATCTTGAACTTGTGGGACCCTAGGGGCTTCAAGCCCAACTAGGGCAGCCATATTGTTGAGATTCATACGGTTGAGCATCCCTATAATTTCATCCAGACGTTGAGTTTGAGCATTTTTAAGTTAAGCTTGAGTATCTATACGTTGCTCTAATCTTTTACGTGCAATCCAAAAATTCTCTAAACTACGATCACCGTTATTTGGGCCCTCTATTGAACAGTGAGCACAAGGAGAAACCTTGTGTATACTCAATAAGAAAGAAGAAAACCAAGTAAGGCAAACTTACTTTGAGACCACTTGACGCAGCAATGGGACGTTGGGGAGGTATCATCCTCGAGTACGACGGGTTGCTCTGGAACACACAAGAACCAAACAAGAACACAAAGTTCTTAACTAAACATATTGAATAATTGAATTAAATGGCTTGAAAAGTGCTTACAAAGGTCTCTATTTATGGGAAAATTAATTATAAATCTAATCCTAATTAGGATAGATTTTCTAAGAATTTACTCATCCAATCCAAATTCTATTCAGATTACAAATAGTCTTTGACTCAAAAACAACTAATGAAATCTAATCTTAATTAAAATAGGAATAAAACAAATTCAAAAGAAATTAGGAAAATTAATCCAAAAGAAACTAATAAAATATCAAATTTATCCTACGTCATCGAGTAATCGAGCAAGGTATTAAACAAATACACACAAGTAGTCATAATGTGTTCAGTTAATTCATGTAACTGAATTTTATAGTGAAAACTGTTTGGATGGTCTCTAAAATCGGATCCGAAGTTTGTCTTATTATTTGGTAAGGGTTTCTTTGTTATCAATCTTATATTCTTTGTCATTGATTGGTTATTTGTTAGTGTTTTCGAGAATTTATTCGTAAAAAAATCACAAAAACTTAAAAAAATTTACGTTTGTTTAAAAAAAATGAAAAGTGAAAAAGAAACAATGAAGAACTAATTTTTTATTTTTTTAACTTTTGCTCATGGACATAAATTTTTTTGATTTTTTTTTTTTATTTTACGAATTTGGTTAACATGCCTAAACAAAAATAAATATTAAAATTTAGTGAAAAATGTCATGTAAAACAAAAACAAGTTAACAAAAAAAAAAAAAAAAAACTAAAAGTTAATTTTGGTATCCAAACCAAGTCAGCCATCCACTGACAATGTTAATTTTTGTCATCTTTGCCCCTGCACGTGCTTTTTATTCTATGATATATGTGTGTGTCTATGTACAGTTAATTAAATAATTATATGAAATAGTAATTTATTTGAGACTGATTCACAAATTTATCCTTTCAAAACTTGTAATCTCCAACTTAGTTATTTGAAAGTCGTCTTACCATTTCTAAACAAACGCGATTTAATTGTAATGTAATGTAATTATTTATATATTTTCTATTGAATGGGTAGTTGTGGTTGAATGGTAATTTAAATATTAAACATCGATCAAATTATACAAGCCCACTGCACCTATCATTGTGCAGATCAAACGTCTTATGAAATTGACATGTTTGATGGTAATGGTGAAGACATGTATTAATTAAGTACGTTAATTTGCCGATTAGAAATGGAAGATGCCCCACGCAAGGACCCATTGAACACGAAGAGACCAGAAGGTTTCAATGGAGGGAGGAAAATAGAATAGAAGGAAGTGATTTAGCGAAATGACAATGACATCCACGATAGATACATAAATGTAATATGTAAGACAAAAGCTAGCGCACCTAGAACGAGAGAGAGGAGGTTGTTAGACAAATCTAGGTGCCCTTGTCTGTGTCAATGCTACCCATATATGTATATGTATAAATATATATATATATATATATATGATTTGCAATCAATTTCATGAGAGCTGGATGTTCACGGGATAACTCTCTGTCTAATCATCATCTACTTAAATGCACATGACATGCATATCATTACAGGTCGCATATACATACATATATTTTTTTTATTATTTTTTTTCGCTTATTTTGTGCGTTGATATACATGTACACATTCATTTACCTCGGATTGGAATCTTGGAAAAAAAAAATGGTTATTCTTGGATCCATGTAAGTATTGTTTGGCACACTAAAATACATCAAAAGTTAAAAAAAAAAAAATTACTAATTTTTTTCAATTAAATTTTGTCCAATTATCTTTCTCTGACAGAGAAATAATTCCACTCCGCACGATAACTTTCAATTTTATTTTATTTTTTTTAAGAAAAATTATACCGGGGGCACAAATTAAAGTTCCCACCTGTTGTAAAAACAACGGCGGATAATAAAATAATATTAATTTTTATGAGTAAAATAAGTTAAGAGTGTACATATATATATATATATATATATATGTAGATGATATCTAGCTTTTTAAGGCAAGACTACATGTTGCTAATTTTTAGACAATAAATTTCAAACGCGTGAACGGCTTACGTTCCTGATAAGCTCATATTTGTCTTATATGAGTGACCCCCAAAAGAATACACACTAAAAATTTATTCCACCTTCACTTGGTCTTATCTCAGGCACCACCGTCACTTAATCTACCTCTCTAAATTCTTCATGGATATATACCAATTACTACATCACAATATTTAGTTCTTAATTAAGGTAGTGTTTGTTTTGAAGGAAAAGGGGAGGAAGGAAATATTTTTTTTGGGGGGAGGAAGGGGATGATATATATATATATATATATATTTAGAAAAGGGAAGGAAGGAAGGGAGGGGAGAGAAAAAAGGGAAGAATTTTTTTTTTTTTTTCCTTTATTTGGTTTAGTGGAAAAATGGAGGGTTGGAAAATGAGAAGGAAAAATTTTTATAGGCCCAACCAATTTTTTATGGAAGTGGGAGGAAATGAGAGAGGAAAAGGAAAGAATGAAACAGAAAGTGAGAAGGAGAGAAGAGGAGAAAGGAAGAGAGAGTTGAGAGAAAAGGGTTCCAAACTTATCCACTACAAAGGTTGAAGTGCATAAATGGATGGATTTGATTTTTTTTAATGATCTAATGATTCTAATTTAATTTAGTTAAAATAATTTCAATATCAAAGTTAAAGTTAAAAAAAAAAATTAGCTGCTATACAATTAATGTAAAATATGAAAAATCATATCTCATTAAACT
This sequence comes from Vitellaria paradoxa, assembly GCA_019916065.1. Lineage (NCBI taxonomy): Eukaryota > Viridiplantae > Streptophyta > Magnoliopsida > Ericales > Sapotaceae > Vitellaria > Vitellaria paradoxa. The sequence continues at coordinate 49,266,492 of CM034235.1, read as the reverse complement.
GTAATCAAATTAAGGTTGTCCATCCCGACATCTCACCCTTATAGTACATTTTTGCACTACATCTCCCTTGAACCCAAGAAAATATAAATTTTTCAAAAAGTGAGTCTCACTCTAATGTAAAAAAAAAAAAAAAAAAACTACTTTTAAATTATAATATATTTATACACACACATGTATAAACATTTTTTTACCCATTTCTCTGTTTCTAACTAAAAATAACACAAGGGAAAGAAAATTTTACATCTTAGGAAAAATGAAAATTCATCTCTTTCCATTTTCTTTCATTATACTTTGGGCCCGTTTGGTTTGTCATTTTTTGCTGAAAATCTCCAAAAATCTCTATAAATCTCTGTTAACTTTATATCACATCAACTTTTTCTCTCACTGCACGCATTACGAAATTTCTCCAAACCACAATTTATCTCAATTTATCTCATTTTTTCTTACTCCAAACAAACCCTTTTTCTTCCATCCTACCAAATGACTCTTAAGTACAATTCTCAAATTTTGAATTAGTTTACAATTTATTTCAATTGCTTGCTCTTGTTCAATCCATTCAATTTATTTCACTGACTTAGCCCAATTACTTGTACGCTCAAGCCATTTAATTAGTAAGTTTTCTTAAGTGAATGACAACAAAAATTTTGTAATTAAGTTATTGTTAGGATTCGACTTAAAAGTGTGTTTGAATCATGGATTTGATAAGAAAAAAATATATAAAATCCTAACGGTTGTTTGGGGAGGAAGGAGGAAATGGAGGGGAAAAAAAGGGGGAAAAAAAAAGAAAAAACCAAACACAAATTAAGTTATAGATAATATTAGGGAAGTTAAAAGTGAGACAAAACCAATTTTCCACCTTTTAGTTGTACACGGAAAATAACATGCAACACGCAATATATATATATATATATATATATATATACATATAGTCTCTAAATTTTATTTTATTTATTTATTTGTTTGGGGGCGTCAACAGAAATTGTTTAAAATTAAAATGTTAATTAATATAATTTACATAATATATAGAGATATAAAACAAACCAAATAACTTAAACTCAACTTTTATTTGACTCACTAAAAATTCATTAAGGTCGATTTATTATGAAATTAAACTAAACTTAAAACTAAATTGTAATTTTTTTAATTTATTTTTAGTTTGATTCATACTCCCCCAATAAGTTTAAATATATATAAAATTTTGTCATATTCAAAGTGAGTGCATGATAAATTCAAGATTTTTTACAATAGTTATTGATTCTAGGGCTTAATATTTTTTATTTCCCCTAAGCCGTCAATTATATATGTGTCATTTTTATCTTTCAAGTCACCACAATTTCGAATTTGTGGTAAATAATAATGCTACTATTCCCTGCAAGGGAAGTGAGATGGGTTGATGTTGGATTTTACTCTGTTTATATACCCTGCATCTTGATTTCAATATGACGGGGAAACTTCCTTATGGTACGCACGTTATGCGGGATCGTAAGTATGCAGTACTCTTTCTCTCTCAAAAGCAAGACCATATGCAATTGTACATTTGCATATTCTTTGCATATTTTTGAAAGTTGAGCATAACCAATCAATGCGATCATAAGGAACGATTCTAGGACACCCCTTCGGAGTATTTGAGTTGGTTCGGACAGCGTATCGTAGGGTTTGGGACCAAGTCATCCTAAGTTCGACTCCTCTTCGGAGGGACGGTCATCCCTTTATTGTGGGGACTGTTAAACAGCCTTCTCGGTTAAGCTGGTCAGTCAGAATTTGCCTAAGCTGGTTTATTCTCTGTGATTCTTGGCTGGTTAGGACCACAGAGAGAGTTTCACCCAGTGCTCACCTTTAAGGTAGAGATTGCGGGCTTTCTCGTACCAAAAGGAACAATTTAGGACGTGTTTGGTTGCTATAACTCTATTGACATATATAGTATGGACTGTATTTTTCACTTATCGATAATATGAAATGTTGGTGTGATGTTTATATACACCTCAAGTTCTCTTTCCCTCAACAACTTGATTTTAAAGGTGAATTCTCCTAAGATATGTAACATTGACACACTAATTTTTTATAATTTTCAATAATTTTGTACAAAAAGTTAGAAAATATGATTCGTAGATTGTTGCCAAGTTACAGAAAATTTCTAATTTTTGTTGCTTTAGTATGTGTTGTAACTTTTTATGCAATTAGTAAAGCAAAAGGTTTTGGGAAAAAAAATAGTAGAAGTTACAAAATCGAAAAAATTATTAATTTTTATATGCCAATCATGCCCTTTGTATAAAATCATGATTCATATCAATAGAGAATGAAAATTGATAATAACAAGATCCACAATAAAGATGGGTTCCGGGTGTTTAAAAACAGAACTCGCCCCAAACTCAGTTTGAATTATACTTTTAAGAACTTGCTCTGAGATACTCCCATTTTCAAAATTAGGGCGGGTGGGGCAGAACCCCTTTTTTCAGTTTTTTAAAATAGGCATAGGGCGAAGCATCTGGAATGTGTAAATCTCAAAATTTACATAATTTGGTGGGTGGGTAGGTGGGTGGGTAGTGTTTGGAGCCCATGGGCTGCTCAAGAGCTACCAAGCACAGAATCTGCAGGTTGCCTCTCTGTTTGTCACGTTTCTGGATCTCCTATTATCTTCCAGCTTGGAGTAAGGATTAAGTTATGTTTGTGAATCTCACTTTTGGTTCATAAGAAACTGCTTACAAACAATGTGCTTGAAATTTCAACATTGACAAGGGTTTTCTGGGCATGCATTCATTTTCGTTTCTATCTCTCCTTCATTTGGTTTCAACAAGCCAAGACAGCGAACAGATTCCACCCTGCCCATTTTGCTTGACGGACTTGCTCTACAATGGTTATTCCACAAATAGATATGGATGATTATACAACAGTCTATTGTCCAATTTTCATCCTGATTCAATAACCTACTGTGGGGGTGGCAACCGTGTCAGGTTTAACTTCATAATTTGTATATATCTTTCCCGTGTTTTGTTTCTATTTGTGTTTATATTCAAGTGTTTTAAAATTTAATAAACATGTCAAATAATTAATTTACCTTAAAATCGTAACAAAATTAGTCAATTTCAAGTTAACACAATTGTGTCATAAAGAAACTTCGTATTTGTGTTGATGGTACTCGGTTGGGTTCTCATGTGACAGCCTTAAATCAACATTCCTGATTGGCTTCCAAAAAATGAGAGAGAGACAGAGAGAGAGATTCTTTTTCAGTCAAACCAAATAAGTACCTGTTGGAAAAAAGACCAGCAAGACAGTTTGAAACAATGTTAAAACTACAATAGTCATCCAAGAAGGACATAACCGAACGAAAGTCGCTAAGTAGTCAGTACACAAGCCTACCTCACTAACTGGTAAATTATACAGAACTGTACACAATGCCATACTGGAGAGGAAGCACAGAAGGCTCAAGGAGCACCCTTGGAAGAAGCTTTGCTCTGAGTCTCCTCTGCTTCCTTTTCAGTTGTGCCCTTGCTTTTACCTTGTTTGATCTTCGTCTGTTGACTTGGTGACCTAGAGGTACAAGGAGGAAGCACATTCACAGCCTCTTCCTTTTCAGCAGGCTTTCCAACACCAGGCACAGGGTTTATGGACTCGGCATATGTTAACCGAAAGCTATCTACTGTGAAGTACCTCGAACAATAATCGTAAACGCTCTTACGTGTGCGGTTGAAGACTGCAATCGCATGGTGACATGGCAGCCCAGAAGTCTGCCACCCCAGGCAAGTACACTCCCAGTTCTTCAGATTCACAACATGAGTGGCCTCATCGTGAACCTCAAATAGGATATCGGATGAGACCAACACCTTAAGGCCACGCGCATCAACGATTTCTTCTTGTAGTTTTTCCTGCTTCGATGGAGTGAGTTTTGCAGACCAATTACCAGAATCTGCTCGACGAGTATTTAACAACTCTGTCATCATGCGCCTCAGTGCTTCTATCTTCTGGGTTATGGGTAATTCCCGCACTTCCTCAATCAATTTAATGTATGAATCTGCAACATTTTCTGTAATTTGGTTATATCGCTCACCCTTAAATGACGTACTTGCCCAATGCTCTGACTCAATTTGCATGACCCAATCATAAGCCTGAGAAGAAACCAACTTAATTTCCTCTATGAACTTCTTGAAACCAACAAGTCGCACTGCGTGGGCAGCAGCTACAAGATTGCCAGGTAAGGAACTTTTTCCTTCCCCGTGGAACGGGCCCTTCACGCTTTTTTTTAAGCTTTCCAAAAGGTGGTACATGGAGTAACCATAATAAGCATTCTCAAATACTTTAAGGACAGACTCTTTTAGTCCCTTCTCTCTATCAGAGACAAAAGTTATGGATCCTAAAGTTGGCAATGCAGATTTCAACTGCTCCAAAAACCAAAGCCAGTTGTCCTCATTCTCAACATCTACCGCGGAAAATGCTACTGGGAAGAAACCATCGTCGCCATCCAGTGCAGTTGCTGTCAGTAGAACCTCGTGATACTTGGATTTTAAAGGTGTAGCTTCTAGGAAAAGAAGGGGTCGACAACCTCTCTGGAAACCGTATATTGAGGCCTGAAAAGATATGAAAAGGCATCGGAATCTTTTATCATCATCCACTACAAGCTTAGCAACACTACCAGGATTTGTCTCCATGATCTTCTCACAGTACCAAGACAACTGATTATATGCATCCTTATATGAGCCCTGAAGTTGTTCCCTAGCATCTTCAATTCCACGCCATACTTGTGTGTAGTTCAATTCAATTCCAAAATCCCTTAGAATGCCATTTGCAATGTCCTTGGGTTTGTGATGTGGAGAGTCTCTTAACCTGTCCTTGATGATACTCACCAACCAATTCTTTGTTGGATGAGCAGACTTCCAAGACTCCCCACCACACGTGTGTGCATTATTGAACTTTTTAATCCTAAATGATTGAGCAGTTGGGACCCAAGATGCGTGAATCCTCCAAGAACAGCCTTCAGCTACACATCTGCCACTTGCACGATTGTTATCATTCTTCTTCAATCTGTAAACAAAGCGATGCGCAATGGCGTATTTCTGCAGTGCATCCCGAAACTCGTACACATCCTTGAAATCCTGACCGACACCAGTAATACCCTCTCTCCAAGATGCAACTAGTTTCTCCAGGGACACATCATCAGAGTAGGTAAGATGAGAAGTGACAAGATCAGCTTTTACCAGTGAAGCTTCCTCTTTCTGCTCCATATCATCGCCAGACACCAAATTTCGGCTATTTTTACGCGATCTTTTGTCCCCGGCATCATCTGATACAGAAACAATGGTGGGACCATTGACACCAATTTTCCAAGAGGCAGTGCGTCTTCGCTTCTTAACGGTATCTGCAGGAGTACCGCTCATATCTATTTCAACTGAGGTTTGAGCAGTTGCCTTCGCAGAAACAGTAACAGGGGAGAGTGGAGCAGTATAGGAATCATCGGTATCATAGTCAGCTGAAGTATTTGAATCAGTAGTTGTCCTAGTGGGACTCTTGTCAGTTGCATCAACACCTACTACTGAATTAGTAGCAGCCGGAGTAGCCTTCTTGCGTGCAGAAGTTCTCCTAGTGGCAACACGAGCAGTTGGAGTACCAACAGGACTAGCAACATCAATTGGTGATGAAGTTGTAGCTGTGGGTGCAACAACACGCTTCACAGACTCGGCTACTTTTATTCCAGTTTCCCTGCAAGTGTTAGATGATTTCATGCAATCTTGTAAAGGGATTTAAACACCAGCAAAGTAAGACTACATAATAGTAAAGTGGGTTGCCACTATCATTTGACCAAAAAAAGTGAGGGAAACTATAAGGGTATGCATGTTAAACTATTAACCAACTTCTCATCTAACAACTCAAACTACTGGAGAGATGGTTAACTTTATTATTTATACTACTATTTTATACTCTTAACAAGCCCCCCACACATGTGACCAGACAAATTTTTTGACAGGGGCTAAAGAAGTGCGACTATTGACCTTTTGTGTTAGCAACGAGGTTTGAACTCAAAAATCTTGACTTGCTCTAATATTAGGTACCAACATCTCTCATAAAAACTCAACTTATTTACTTTATTATTTATATTACTATTTTATACTCTAACAATGCAAAAGTTGTTTCTTTGACACATGTATTCTCCATGCAGTGCAGTAGTTAGCAATGGGCTTGAAATTTTAATTGTTATAAACATTTTGCAATATAAAATTAATAATAAAAAGAAACAAGGATACAGCTGTTTTCATAGAAACAGATTGCACCCAAGAAAAATACCTGCCAGTGAACATTTTCAAGTCATCACGGTTAAAACCTTCTTTTCCCATGACAAAAACATCTGCAGTTACTGAATTCCCATGGAAATCGAGCATTCTTTTTAAGTCTTTGTCATTTGACAAAGTGATCAGAGCCCGCGTGTTGCCAGGTAGGAAGTATTTGAAGGACACGGTTTCATATTGAAAATTACACATTTCGGCTAATTTCCACTTGAGATCATCAAACATTGTTTCTGAATTAACATTTACTGCCTGTGCCTCTCCTCCAACATATTTCAAGGACCCATCATCATTCTTAACAAACTCACCACCAGATTGGCAAATTAATATTAGCTTCCCCCTAGCCATCCCAATATCTTCAGGAACTCCTATAAGGAATCATGGAGAATGTAAGTTTATATATCTCCACTGGTTGGTTCTATGCTGACTTGCTAATAAGATATGTTAATGCAAGTTCAAAAAAAATGTTCCAATTATTGTTGTTAAAAAGTCCACTCATCATAGTGGTGCTAGGAGAAGGCCTAATGAAAACTGAGTTGCCTGCTCATGTTTTACAAGAAAATATTCACTGCAAAGCATTGTACTGGCTTGGTACAACAAACCACTGGAACACAAGAGAGAGAGAGAGAGAGAGAGATGGAGAGAGAGATCACACTTATTCAATCCTTAACAACGGGATTGTTGGGTTTAAATAAAATCTTCAATTTGAGAGCAAGAGAGAGAGAGAGATCACACTTATTCAATCCTTATCAACGGGATTGTTGGGTTTAAATAAATCTTCAATTTGCATTATAAATTAAGATGACATTCTCTATGATTAGGATTTTAAGATGCTTATGTCCCTCAATTTAATTGGTTTGTTGTGAATAAGCCTAGTACAACTGCAGTAGCCAAATTCCAATCTCTCCTCATGTTTCACACTGCAAGTGAATACACAAGTTGCCTCAATTAATTCTAGCCAAAACAGCACAAAATAAATCAATCCACGCAGAAAACCAAAAAAAAAAATCCCCCTTTAGGCAGTATGATAGAAGTGGATAAAAGAAAAAAAATAAAAAATAAAATAAAATCATCCAAATACTGTTGAAGCAGAATGGGTCCATTTCAAAATCTGTTTGCAAACAATGGAGTCATAAGAATTTCATGAGCCATCAAAACACACACAATAACTATATCGTTCTTGTAATCTGACGAAATGGCACCAATTTACTCATAACAAACAAGCCCTTGATGAATTTCAAGGCCGTAGATCTGAATCAATGCATCACAAAACTACTTAGCGTGAAGATTATACCTACATAAACATATATATACATCTATATATGCAAGAACAAGAAGAAATCGAGATAACCCAACAGCTGAATTCCCAAATATATAAGGCGACACCCACCCAGTTTGATCAAAAGACACCAAACAACATAAACCCAGAAGAGGATGAACCAGAGAGAGACAAAGAGAGGGCTTACCGGCGAGTGGGAGAGAGGAGGGAGTGGCCGATGCAGGGAAACCCTGGAATTGGGGGCTATTTCGAAATTAGGGCAAGAATGAGAGCAAAGGATTTGACCGACTGATAATAATAATTATTTATGGGGGGGTCTATTTTGGAATTTGAAGAAAAGTTGGGGGAATGATACTTTCCTCGGTAGACGCTGCTCTTGAATGCTGAAGCAAAACCAGATTCTGCCACGTCGTTTTGACTTAGGTCAGCCCACGGCCGATTGGGGGCCCAAAAGCATGCCCTAGGGAAGCGAAGCCCACTCCATTTGATGGGCCCCAGTATTAAAATAAAAATGAAGAATGTATCATCTCTAAAAACCAAACCAAACCAAAAAAAAAAAAAAATTACGTGGGGCGATATTCACGCCCTTTCAAAAGTTTTCCTCATTTCTTATAATTTTTTTACTCTATAAAATTATAAAACTAGTCTTATAATTATTAGAAAACAATTAATATAAAACACCTTAAATATCAGAATTATTCTCATTTTTAATTTATTATTACAAAACTAAAATTCTCTACTTTTAACTCCATTATTCACTTTTTAGTAACTACATCTCTCATACTTTCATGTATACTCTTACTTGTATACACCTCTCTTTAGTTATCAAATCTTAAAAAAAAAAAAAACAAGAAGGAAGAGGATTTCATTGAAGCAGAGCTTTCGATGTGATTTTTTTTTTTTTTTTTGAAAGGTAGTGATTAATTTTTTTATACAAGTAATATAGAGTAAATTTCATATTATTATAAATTATCGAATCTTTCATGTAACAGAGTAATTGTTTGTATGTAATATTTCTTTTTTTTTATTTTTGTTGGTGTATATTTGATTACATTATTAAAGTTTTGTTCTTTGTTTTCTATATGCTTTTTTTTTATGGTTACTATTTGTAATTTTTTTTGGCTTGGTAATTTATAAAAAGTTTTGTTAAAACTGTTAAATTGTTTTGAACAGTGTTATATTATTTTTTATTTAATGATGGCTAGTTTTAAGAATGAATGTTAGGATTTAAAATTTTTAATTTGATTTACCTTTATTTTAGTTATTTTTATTAGTGTATGAATTAATCAACTATTATGATGTCTTGCTTTGTATCAATTACAAAATAATAATTGTTTATTTTTTTATTTTTGATAAAATAAACTTGAAAGATATGTTTACAAAACCAGTTTAAAAAAAATTATTAAAAAAGCCCTCTCACACAATTTCATAAAATTAAATTGACAGTAAATTTTCAATTTAACATACAAATTAATAAAAAGTGAAGGATATTATGAAAAAGTGAAAAGCGAAAAATTTTAATTTTGTAATAATAAATAAGAATAAAAGATAATTATGATATTTGATGTATTTTATATTAATCAACCTATATTACAAAGCTAATTTTGTAATTTTGTAGAAGCAATAAATTAAATGGTAAAAAGTTGAAGAAACTTTTGAAAAAAGTACCAATATCCCCACTCAAAATACATTTGTTAAATACATTTGTTTTAACACGAATTTGATCATATTATAAAATAATTAATTATTTAATGTGTTCATTAAGTTTTAAGAAACTTGATCATTGACATGAATAAACATGGTTATAACACCAAACTTAACACACGAATCGAATTATCACCTCTACGTATATATTTATATTTATTCGTTTTTATATTAAAATATTTTAAAATTTAATAAATATATTAAATAATTACTTTATTTTAAAAAATAACAAATCATGCCAATTTTAAATTAATGTATCCGTATTGTCTTAGGTTCTTATTTTCTCTTAATAATTTTATACAATGTTGACGGTATTCGTAACCTCTTTACTATCACCAGCCCTAATCACAATTGTACAATCTCGATTAATTATAATCTCAATTAATTACTAATTTACCACGTCACTGAGTATTTTGTTCCGCCATCTGGCTTTAGACCCAAATGGACATATGCAAAGGCATGCCATATTGGAGGAGATTAAGTGGCCTTCTTGTTTTTTGTTTTTTTTTTATGAAATATAAAAATTATTCCTAGTATTTTAATGTTATTTCAAAATTATCACTAATTTCAATTTTTTTTGTTATTATAACTGCGTTTGGAGTGACAAAAATAAAATAAAATGAAATAAATTGTGAGTTCATAATTTATACAGTGAGATAAAAAAATAAATAACGTTTATAGTTTTTCACCATTTTTTACTATTTTTCAGAGTTTTTTTTGTACTCCAAATAAAGCATATAAAACTAGTCACGTTATGTTTATTTTTTTATTAGTAATGTTATGTTCATTATTTATTTTTTTATTATTTTGAGTTAAATTATGTTTATTTCATGTTGTTGACCAATAAAAAATCGGATAATTGATATGCGTTTGAATAAATAATTAATGGCCGATAATAAAAATAAATAAATTTTAAATTCATGTTCATATCTAATTTATTTACGTATAAAATTGGAAGCTGCTTTGAGTAATATTATTTTTACATTGTTTCGATTTTGTTTTTAAAATTTAATTTTTTATTTTAGATAAATAAAATCCTTGACTACATGCAATTGTGTTGGTTTATTGTTCCGCACTTTAATTTAGAATTTTATTTTATTTTTTTTAGAATTGCGTTAAAGATATTATAAAAGAAATGTGAACACAAACAGGTGAATCCAGAAATTTCATTAAGTGAGGGGTAAAATTAAAAAAATAAATATTATAAATTTTCAAATGACAAATCTTAAATATCGTTTAAAAGTCTAAATTTAATAACTTTTAGTATTTTTTTTCAAAAGTTACTAATTATAATTTTCGAATCATTTGATGAAACAAATAATAATTTTTAATAATTTTTAGTAACTTTTTACAATTTTTGAGTGTTTGATAAAATTTTGACAACTTTTGATAATTTTTAACAAATTTTGGTAACTTTTGAGTTAAGCAAAATCACTATACTTGAGTAAAAAAGTGACAAATTTTAATTGATTTGACAATAAAAAATTATCAAACGTATTTAAAAAGATAAATTTTAAATTCAATTAAGGTAATTTATATATTATGTATTAAAAAAGTAAAAAATTTATTCAAAATATATATAAAATATATACAAATTTTTCAGCCAGTAAAGGCAGTTGCCCCCGGCCCATGCTAAATCGGCCCCTGAACAGAAGAATTATTTTCAATGAATGAGTTTCAACAGGACTTTAATAAAAAAATTCGTAAAAAATTTATTATTAAATACTAAATCTCGACAAATATATATATATATATATATATATACATATATCGTTCCGGCCCGTAATGAAAATCCTGGTCCATCTTCAAGAGATGAAGCACGGCAGCATTTTTCACTGTGGCATTACGTTGATCTAATAATTTATATAATTATAAATTTTTTCGGAAAATTAAATTATGTAGTATTATAAAATGAAAAAATATAATTAATATATAAAATATAGTTGATTATATGCATATGTTAACGAAGAAAGTAAAAAAATACAATATATTAATAATATAATTAATAATGATAATGAAAAAATTAAAAAATCACTAATTTTTACTTAAAATAATGATGATCCATATGGAACTACAAAAATAACACAAAGTAAAATGTGTGATTGAACGTTTAGTAAAAGGATTAATACAGTATTTATAGGCTTTTAAGTAATAAATAATTGTATTTATTAAATATTAAAATAAAATATTTTTTTACGTTTAAGAGAGTGATATTTTTATTTTTAATTTTTTGAGAAAGAGAGAGAGAGAGAAGCGTTAGGCCTTGATATAGTGTAAAAAAGAAAAAAAAAACTTGGGTTCCACGTCCCTTCTACTGTAATACGTACGTTTAGAGTGATAAAAAGTGAGACTAAATGAGATAAAGTAAGATAATTTGTGAGTTCTTAATTTGTGTACTGAGATAAAAGTTGAATAATTTTTAGAAAATTTCATAATTTTTAGAATTTTTCAATAATTTTTAGCAAATCAAACGCACCTAATGATTCTATTTGTAGCATATATTTCATAAAAAAATTTTAAAAATATTTATAAAATTGTAATTTGTATCCATTGCATGAGTTATATGAGACTGTAATTTTTAATTAATTTATATTATTTTTTTTATTTTTAACTAATTTATATTATTTTTTTAACTCCAAATACACTTGTAATTATATATATATTAGATTTGATATCATAGTGCTGTTTGAGGACTGAAAAAGTCTAAGGTATCATTTCATGCAAGTTCTTCGCCATTTCTAATTACACATATAATTATGAGCAACGCTACCTATACAAATAAAATGTACATAATTATTTTATAGACAGACGTTATAGTTTATTGGCAATGAGGATAAAAATTTTTAATAATATTAATGTAAATTATGGATGTGTTTAGTTTGCTAAAAATCTTTAAAATCTTAAAATTTTTAAAAATATTATTTTTTTATCTCACTGCACGACTATCTAATTTATCTTTTTTGTCACTCCAAACGTTCCTGTATATTATTAACACTGATCACAAAACTTTAAGCATCAGTTTGTCAAATTTACACATCAGCTGCTCTCTAGCTAATTCTACTAGACACTGATCACACCGTTTGAAAGATTCTAAAATTTTTGCGTATTTCGAAATGATATCGTGGTGCATGCATGCATCTCAAGGAAAACGTATTGTGATAGGTTTGGAAAACAAAATACAAAAAAACAAATGCTACCTTTAAAAATGTTAAAAGAACTCAATATAAGATGCTGACTCTGGCAGAATGGAAGCTTCCAGGAGATCATTACATCAAATTGGTGTAGAATAGAAGCTTCCTAGCTTTCTATTAGGACAACTTTGCCCCTTTGTAGCTGCCTGTGATCAGATCTTTATATGAGGTTTTTCTGATGGGCTCATCTTCTTGTTTTGTTGATGCTATATGGACTCTTGTATGCTTTACATACACATCATATTAAATATATATCGAGCAGAGTTTAAAAATATCATTGCGCCACGTAAGGCTTAACCCACTAATGGTTGTAACACGTGACTTTCAAAACTAAATAGTAGAACTATATTTGAATTATATCTTAATTATAATTATTTAATAATATTCTATTTAATTAGGAATTTATGGTTAATCTAATTTATTTAATAAATTAAAATTTTGTCCCTATCCCTCTTCATTGTCATTTGAAATCTACATTAATCAGTATGTTAATTATTAAATTATTATGCCTAGATCAATTATTAGAATTTAATTTAGATAAAAATTATAATACTAACTAATAAATTTATAATCCTATTAAAAAATATTTTTATTTTAATAAGGGATTATGGTTAATTTAATTTAATTTTTTATTTATGCTTATACCTTTTTTTGTCATTGGAATTCTACATTGATTAGTATGTTAATTTTTAAATTATTATGCCTATAGTAATTACCAGACTTCAATTTTGATAAAAATTATAATGCTAACTAATAATTTATAATCTATTATAAATATATTTTATCAAATACAATTGTATAAAAATATATTTTTATGGATTTATTTTAAATTTTAAATATACGGTTTTAGATAAAATGCTTTCTTTTAAAATATATTTTTAAATAATTTTAAGTATCTTGAAATTATAAATTCATATTCATAATTTTATAATTTTTACATACATATTTTTTTTAATCCAAATGTATTTAAATTCTATCCTAAGCTAAAGGTAAAAACGAACCGAATCGAGCCAAACTTTAACTTGTTTGAGTTGGGCTCGAATTTTTATACTGAGCTTGAGCCCGAGCTCAATTCAAACTTTATATAGGCGCGAGTTCGAGTGCTCAATAACAAAAATTAGACTTAAACTCGACTCGAGAATAACTCAATTAAACTAAGACAACGACATTTTAGTTTAAAATATAATAGATTAAATATTATAAAATATCAATAAAATATATATTAGTTTATCATACCTGCTCACGGGGCTTCCAAACCGAGTTTTTCTAGACTTGAGCTTGAACTTGAATTAAACGAACCACAAATCAATCTTAAATCGAGCAAGCTCATTTTAGTTACAAACCAAACTTGAGTTGAGCTCAAATAACTCAATTCATTTCACTCCTATTCTTATCCAGTATATTTAGATAAATACCATAAATAAAGAGAGCAAAACAATTAGTAGGTAAATTATTTTTGAGTCATATGATAATTATATATTCACATCATCCTCTTAACATTGTTAATAATTTATTATACTTATCATCATATCTAAAATATATGTATTAGTTGCAACATAGCAAGGTAATTTTCGATTAATCAAGTTTCAGATATTTGATATTATTGGATTAAGTAATATATTTCTATTAGAAATAGAATACCAATTTATATGAAATTTTAATACCATGGCAAATAAAAAAAAGGTATAAAATAGTATTCACACCCTAAAAACTTATTAGAATTTTATTATGATAGCTTTTTATTATTATTAACATGGTTGGAAGTAAATTGTTTGTTAATTTCTTTTGAATCATTAATAAGGAGGACGAGTTTGCTATATTTATTTTGTTGTATAAAATTCCTTTATATTGAAATTATTTTTTTATTTATATATTTTTATTTTTTGACTTATTTTAATTATTCATTAAAATACACAAGGTTGGACTTTTTTAGATTTTATTCTATTTGACTTTTTTAGATTTTATTCTATCTTTTAATATAATTGTTAAAATATATAAAATTTGTCATCTTTAGATTTTTTATCCTATTTTTAGCGTGACTGTTAACATTAATTTTTAAATTGTGTTATATTTTTCATTATCGATAAAATTTTAATGTTTTGTGTATCACATAAAAAGCCCACTCTTTACAATATTTTTCAATTTATTCATTTAAGAATATAAGGTATGATTTTTTTAATTTCTATTTAATCTTTTTAATGTGATTGTTTACATAAGATGTTAGATTTTATTATATTTTCTCATTGTTGTTAAAATTTAAAATTTTTGTACAATAAATTTCAAGATAAGCCTCTTTTTATTTTTTTTTTTCCAATTTGTTTGTTTAAATACACAAAGTATAATTTTTTAAATTTATTTTTTATGTGAAAATATTATTATACAACATTCAATAATGATGAACAATATCAAACATTACAAAATTTCATGTTTCAATTTTGTTAACTTTTTACATTAAATCTTTCCTTATATCACCAAAATAGTTGCAGATATGAAATAATGCGAATAATAAATATATAGATAAAAAATAACGCAAAATTATAATTTCTTCCAATTGAAATTATTATCTTATCATATACGAGATATTCCTCATTTAAAATAAAATAAAAAAATGTGTTTGACTCTATAAATATACAAAATTCTACATAACTCTCTATGTAAAGTTATCCATGTTTGATGCTCTTCTCAAATTTATTACTATATTTAATTTTATTATATGATATTTCTTTATATTAAAATTATTTTTTGTTTAGGTATTTATTTTTTGACTTATTTTTAATCCGTTCATTCAAATATATAAGATTTGTTTTTTTAGACTTTTGTTTTATTTTTTGATGTAATTGTTAATATAATTGTTAATTTAATTTTTATTATTAGTAAAATTTTAAACTTTTATGTATCATATTAGAAGGAAAGTCTATTATTTGATCTATATTTCAATTTATTTGTTCAAATGTGCAAAATATGATATTTTAATTTAATTTATTTTATTTAATGCAATTTTTAAATTATAAACTTTTTACGTACTAAGTATTGGTAACCCTATTTTAATTTGTAATTATCGATAGAATTTTATTTAATTAGGAACTATAGCTAATCTAAATCTATTCAAATAAAGTATATTACTATACTTTTTTTAAATAGATTTAGATTAGACATAGTCCCTAATTAAAAATTTTATTAGGTAATAAAATCAAGATAAAATTTAAATACACTTCCAGTACACTAAAAATTTGAAAATCACATTAAATAAAAATAGAACATATTCAAAAAATCATATGTTGTGCATTTGAATGAACAAATTAAACAATGGATCTAATAATAGACTTAAAACCGCAATCACCCATCACTAATTAATTAATAGTAAAAAAAATTATTTACGAAAATGAATTTTTACTGTGGTGCAAGCACCTAGCTGTCACACTACACAAAGTATATTACTCCTAATGCTAATTCCAACAATACAACCGCCCTCTTTTTTCACCATGTAATATACACAAAATTCAGCTCTCAACCCACTTAGAAATGTACAATTCATATATATACTAATACGGAAAATTTTCAATGTAATTAATATTAATTGCCACGACTCAGAATCTAAATAGTCAAGATGAAAAATAAGATCCTAAAAATACAAGAAATATTAAACAAAATCCATCCAAATTAAATAGTCACAAATAAATTAAAAGAGATTAATAATTATATATTTCTGTCAATTGTTCTGGTAAAACTTATGTAACACTCGGTATTTTATTTTCAATAAATAATTAAAATGTTGGACCATTTAAATATATATTTGAATGTGAAGTTGGTCTAAATTATTAGTTTTATTTTATTTTTTTATCTTTTTTTTTTTATTTCTACTTTCTTAATTTCTTTATTTTGATGCGGTCATCGTCACGGTGGTATCAGTTTTGGTCACAGACCATGAGAATGCAGCAGGAAACAATGTGAGTCAGGATTTGGAGATCCGAAAGGTATGGAAAGCAATCCATCCTTGGCTCGGAAAGACAATTCAGAAGGCTCAGGTAATTGATAAGACTCCATATATATGCAAATATATATATATATATATATACACGAGGGTGTAAATGTTTAATTATACAGCAATATATATATATATATATATAATATATATATTCATAAGATCTATATCCTATATATTGAACTTAATATACAGCAATATTAATTTAGCTAAATAATTAATTTACTTATTTTTTCAAATTTATTAATTTTGTATGTTTGTTTAGTCCCAGATGATCAGAGAATGGTTCAGGAAACGAAAGAAATCAGGAAATTGTCCATCCAAACTGTGACGAAATGGAATCTGTTCCACCCTCGGCTCAAGAAAGCCATTCAGGTAATTTACACCCATCTAACTCTCCGACGTCGGATACTTGTCACATTATGACCCGTTTGGATGTCTAATTTTCAGTCAATTTTTAGTATTTTTTTACAAAAATTGTAGGTAAAATTTTTTGATGTTTTTGGTGAAACAAATATAAAATGTTAGTAACTTCTGACAACTTTTTTGTGATATTTGATAAAAATTTTAAATAAATTTTAAATTAGATGAAAGTGAAAATGAATCGTTATACTCCTCACTAACTCGGTAAATGATTAAAAAATATGTTGGCAATCCACTTTTGATGTTTTAAAGTGGTGTTTTACTAAAACACCAAAAGTTGATTGGCTTTTTTTTTTTTTTTTTTGGCTGCCTCTAGCCTACAAGTGTACTCAACAGAAACATCTGACTTGTTAAATTGCTTTGCTATATATATTTGGATCTTTACCCAAAAAAAAAAATTAAGAATTTCTATAAAAATTTAATTTTTTTATTTATTATACAAATTACGAGACTAAAACTTTTACAAATTTATACTAATTTTTACAATTTCAAACATTAATCTCATTTACGTACAGTTTATATTATGTTAATTTATCCATATATTCTTACCCATATATTCTTAGATCATCTCACTTTTTCTATTTATGTTAAATTATTCATAGAAAAACACCACATGTTTTATGGGGTCATATAGAACTTCTTAAATTTTTACAAATCTTTATAAAATTTAAAGTTTTATGTAATGGATCATGTTTAATTATAGTAATGATAATTAATAAAATGAATAAAGTGAAATGATTTAAATGTGATAAATAAATTAAATCAACTTAAAGTATAAATTTTAAAATAAAATTGAATGGAAAGTACAAAAGTAGAATGTGTAATTATTTGTGAATGTGCGTAAAACTTATTTGGGTCCGTCCAAGCGCCCAGACCTAACTAATACCCCTAAAACATTAATAAAACAAAATTAAATGGGATGCAATAAAGGAGTGTTTTGGAGTTTGAAAAGTTAGTTAAAAAATGTGATTTGATAACATTTTGGTCTTTGGAATATAAATGATAAATCACAAAAATAAAGATGAATAGTTTTGTTTAAATAGATTTTGACAGAAATTTTTTAATTTTTTATGTCAGAAATTTTTAAAAATTTAGAAACTATATTAAGATTTGTAGAAAAATTGTTAGGAATTTGTAAAAATTTTATTCTGACTTATAAAATTTATTGGTATTTGTAGATATTATAAATTTATAGAGAATTTGTATAAATTTACATAATTTAACGTAAAAAAATTTTTGTAAAATTATTAATTTTTAAAATTTTAAAAAGTTTTTTGATCTTTTTAGGATACTCCAAATGAGCCCAAAATTTTGCCATACATGGATAAATCTAATAAACAAAATCAAGTGGGCCGTCATCACGACGCTCAGTGTCCCGTTCGGTGTCTCTAGCAATTTTTTTTTTGATAATTTTTAATAAATTTTGATAATTTTTAATAGTTTTAATAATTCTTATCCATTTTAATTACAGAAATTAGTGCACTAAACGAATTTAGATGTGTTGGGAGTTCATAATGGCCTCTTTACAGTAAGAAAAAATTAAGATAAATTAAGATAAAATATAATTTTAGGTTAAGTTTGACGCTTTTTTTTTTTGAAAACTAATAAATCGTGAGAACGATTTTTAAATTTGTTCACACGAATTCAAAAAATTCACAAAAAATAGCAATAATGGTACTCGTTTGAAAGCTTTCGATATGAAAATTATATAATTGTATAAAAAATTTACACATTCGGTTTAACTTACTTTCAGATTTTTTTTATTTTTTTAGCTAAATATTAGAAATTTTTTGAAATTAGTGATGACGGAAAAATTAGAAGTAGAGAAATTGTTAGAGATTTATAGAATTTTTTTTGAATTTGTTAGTATGCCAAACAAGGCCAATCTAATACAAATCTCTACAAATACGAATTACGAGATAATAAAATTTAAATATTTACTCATGCCACAAAACATGAGATATTAATTTTTACAATTTATATAATTCCAAACACATTCAAAATATGTGACAAAATTTAAAATAATTTTTTTAGTTAATTTTTTTAAGATAAAATTTATTTTAGCTAAAGTTAAAAAAAATAATAAAGAGGCAGGGAATAGAGGAGCTTGAAATAATTGTGGTTGTCGACTAAAACGAATACAAACTGGGAGGCACGTCACATTTAAGTACCACTAAAGATGATAGGACGCTGATGTGATTGCCCCAAATCCTTCAATTTTGTTTTTAATGGTAGTCTTGGTATTGACTTTTTTCTATTTATTTTTTTAAAAAAATTTAATAAAAATTATTACCTTATAATTTATGTTTTAAATAAAAAGTTAAAACCTTGTAAATTTTTTAATTTTTTCAATAAATTTAGAGCTTTAAACATAGCCTCTAAAGTTCAACTTTTTTTTTTTTTCCTGTCTTTTTCCAAAATTTTTAATCAAAATTCAAATTTCCTATTTTTGAGCTTTCAACAACAATTTTTTAACTTTTTTTCTCTAAAACTTAGACCGAAACAAATAAAAAATATTGCGAAAGACTTAATATTAATCTAAATAACCATTGTGTATGACAAGAACTGTAAGCCATTTTAAAATTTAATTTTTGTTTAATTTATTTGAACTTCAACATCATAAAATTATAAATTATAGGCCTATTTGGTGATATCAAAAGTTACCAACTTTAACTAATTTTGTATTTTCTTCCAATTAAAATTTTTCACATATCATCTTTATATCACATTTTTCTACTTTTATTATATTTTTACCCCATTTTTGTCAACCAAACATATGTTACCGTCAATTTTTAGAACATTAATTTT
Organism: Vitellaria paradoxa; assembly: GCA_019916065.1. NCBI lineage: Eukaryota > Viridiplantae > Streptophyta > Magnoliopsida > Ericales > Sapotaceae > Vitellaria > Vitellaria paradoxa. The sequence goes on along the minus strand of CM034235.1, from coordinate 49,246,833 downwards.
TTTTTGGATAACGGAGAATATTGAAATTGATTCTTAAAAACATAGAGAGTAAATTATACTTTACTCTTATAATTTATCATTAATTTCATTTTAGAATATATACTTTAAGTCATTTTAATTTGTATCTGCATTTTCACATTATTTTATTTTATTTTATTTTTCTCTTTAGTTGTTTTTGAAAATATTTAACGGAAGAGGATAAATTGAAATAATTTAAAAGTATATAAAGTAAATTTAGATGATTTAAAATATAAAAATTAAACTAAAATCGAGGATAGAATATATAAATATTAAGTATAATTACTTAAACATAAATGACCAGATGGACTTGCGACGAAGCAGTTCACATGCCGTTTCGTAGTCATATCTTTGCTTTAATGACAACGAAGTGTGGGGGTAAGAACGAAAAAATAATAATTATTATTATAATAATAATGAAGAAGTGGACTATTGAGTCACTGATAATTGAGACGGTCAAAGTGCTTGATAATTGAACTGTAGATTTTGCTAAGATAAGGGTGCGATTGTTACGTGATTAAAAAGACACGAATGCTAGTATATTAATCTTATAATTTTTTGTTTATTTTAGTTGTATTGTGTATATTTTATAAAAATTTAAATGAATTAATATTTTTCTCCTTAAGTTGCTAAGTGTTGTTTTTCAATAAGTTAAATAAAAATAAAATTAATAATTGCTCACATAACAATTATATGGTTAAAATATGAATTATGAATTGAGTTCGTAACAGGGAGACGTAGGATGCATTTGGAATGATAAAAAGTAGGATAAATGGTATATTTAGAATTATAAAAATGAGATAAAATGTGATTTGGAGAAACTTTTTACGTTTGGTGCACACATCTCAAATCGAATTTTTTGGAGATGAATAGTAAGATTCTGTTTCAACGAATTGGATTTCCGTTTGAACAGATTCAAAATTTTAAACAGTCATAATTTTTTTACACTACAATCCATCCAAACGGATTGTAAAAATCATTTGGACGGAAATTGGTTGCGAATCCGTTAGAACGGTTTTTACAATCTATTCGAACGGTTTCTACAAGCCTACAAAAAATAGTTAAAATGGTGTCATTCGGTAGATTGGGAGTTCATGGTAAGAATGACGAAAAAAATTTTTGCTATTTGATTAATCGAATTCTAGTTATCGACTTTTTTTTTGAAAGAAGTGAACTTTTTTTGAACTTTGAGAAGGTAAGAATGTGTAAAACTATAATAAGATTTTTTAGAGTTTTCAAAAGTTTTCAGAAAAATTCATCAAATTTTTATGCATCAAATGCACCAAAAATGAGATAAAGTGAGATAAGTTGTGAGTTCGTAATTTGTACAGTAAATTAAAAAATAAATAATTTTAAAAATTTTTCACTATTTTTTTAAAATTTTTATCATTCTAAAAAGAGTAATAATTTTCTCTACTTAAAACATGCTCAATTTGTAACTTTATGAATATTTAAGTTTCCTTTGGGAATTAAGTAGTTTTTTTTTTTAATTTTTTTTAATTGTATATATTTTTTCCCTCAAAATTTGTTATATATATTTTTTGGGTGCCTTTTAGGTACATTATTCACATCTATAAAAAAAATTACAAAACAATGTTTCCAAAAAAAAATTTTTGAATATATAAAATATTTATTTTTAAGACAAGATAGCTTTTTATCCATACATGAATTTTTCTATTCTTAATTATTTATTTTTTAATTTTTATGAATGTGAATAATATTTCTAAAAATTATTAAAAAATTAAATTTAAATTAAAAAAAATCATATAGAATGAAAGAAAGCTAAAGATAAAAAATAAAATGGCGACTTAATTTCCAAACGTAACCTTGTTTGTCAAATTCGTGTAATGCATAAAAAAAATAAAATAAATTAAAAAAAACCAGACAGCACGCCATGTAATAAGACAAAAAATACGGGGGTACAGTCAAAGGGCAGAAGAGGAAATCACCCTGCCCGATAAATAATTAAAAAATAAATGCCAAAAAGTTATTTTTTCCTCCAATAAAACAAATAAATAAAAAATAATATTATTATAATAAATTATAATAAAATATGATTTGCCGTTCACACAGTTGAAGATTCGAATCTGCCTGTCCGAAATTCTAATCCAACGGCTATAAGTTTCTCCCCACTGCTCTCCCGCACAAAACATTTGGGTCATCGCAGGTCTCCCGTCTCCGTAGCCTCTGTCTTGCACTCTTTCTTTCTCCTCTTTTAACGAAAAACAGCCCTTTGAGCCAGCTCCTCTCTCTCTCCCCCCCCCTCTCTCTCTCTCTCTCTCTAGCAATCCGTGTCTATTACTCTTCATCTTCTTCCTCGAATTCTAAATCTGGGTTTTCTTGCATTCCCGAAATCCTGAGCCGGGTCTGAGTTTGATTTTCCACGCACCCGCTTGCCTGACCGAGTAGATCGGTATCTGTATATACAAGTTGTGAGGATTTGTATATGCGGATACGATGATGGCAGTGGCGTCCCCGAAGAAGTCGATCAACTCGGTGTTCCAGAGGGTTGGGGTGTTTGGAGGGAGCAACCAGAAGAGGTGTAAGTATGAGATTAACGAGGATGATGATGATGAGGGAAGGACGATGGAGATGGTGCAGATTGGAGCCAATAGGACCAAGAATGTGCTGATCTTGATGAGTGATACCGGCGGCGGCCACCGTGCCTCGGCGGAGGCGATTCGAGACGCGTTCAGATTGGAGTTTGGGGACGAATATCAGGTAAATTGAACCTCGTCCTCTTTTGGGTCTTGATGTTTTCCGCTTGCCTGTGGTTGAGTGATAAAATAGGTGTGTGTGTATATATGTAAGTATATTCGATTTTTGAAGTTGAGTTTCTTCTATGATTTTGATGTTGGGTTGTGTTAATTGGAAATTTAAGTGGTTGTGGAATTTCCACTGAGGTCCTTTGTGGGTGTTTGAATTGGAGTTAGGATTGATAATTTGGACAACTAGGTTGAACATTTTCTAGGTTTCCATGGGTCAAATTTTACTGTATCTTTGTTTACTCTTCTAGTTTGGATTTCTGGTTTCCTACCTTTTATTGTTATTATTATTATTATTTTTTTTTTTCATGATTTGATGATCTGAGCTTATTACTAAGAAAAGTTTTGTTCTTAATTGATCCTCTTTCTCCGATGAAATAAATTTTCTCCTTTTCATTTTTCCTGTCTATCAAAATAACGATCAGTTAAAGTTTTCTTAACTTTGCCCTCTGTAAATTCTGTATGCTTTACTTGTTTTGCAATAAATTATGCCATGATTTTTTCCAATTTTTTGACCTTTGAGAATAGATGAAGTAGTAAATTTTTTTTTTTCTTTTCCTTGGAATACTCCAAAGTTGCCGGCTTTTTCCCCCTTTCTTTTGGTAGATTTTTTTGTGGTGCTTCCTTCAACTCTAAAATTGATTTCAGGCCTATATTTTGGGAATAATATATTATTATCAGGAACTTCACACAATGTTTACATTTGTAGGGTTTCTCAGTTACATTCAAGATTTCTTTTATCGGCTTTTTTTTTGGCTGACGGGACCCTTTGTTTTTCTTCTGATTTCAGGTTTTTGTGAAGGATGTTTGGAAGGAGTATGCGGGCTGGCCATTGAATGACATGGAGAGACAATACAAATTCATGCTTAAACACGTACAGCTTTGGAAGGTTGCATTTCACAGTACGTCTCCTCGATGGATACACTCGTGCTACCTTGCCGCCATGGCTGCCTTCTATGCCAAGTATGTTAACCCTTTTAACTTTGGTAAAGTGGCAGATATTTTAAATATTTATCCATCTCTCGGCTGCAATCACAATTTTATATGAAAATTTACATTATTTACTCCTTGATACTTTTGTTTGGTCACCATAATTCCTTATTTTCTATCTTAAATTCTTCTGTGCCACAACGCACTTGCAGAATATGCTTCTGCTCTACTTTATGTTGTCCTTTTAAGTGAATACTTTCTTGTCACGACTTTCCTGCTAATCAATTTTTGCAAGTTAACGTATGATTGTTCATGTGGTGGCTTCCATTTAACATGAAAGGCACACTTAGCATTAGCTCGAATTTATTCGTAAATGGGTGCCTTCCCCTTAGTGTTTATTTCAGCAAATTTCGGTTATAAATAAAAATGGTTTGTGAAAGAAAATTTGGTGATTTATAGATAAAAATATGAATGGTATGGCATTCTCTAATTTTTCCACATTTATTGGTTGAAGGGAGGTCGAGGCTGGTCTTATGGAGTACAAGCCAGACATTATTATTAGTGTCCATCCTCTCATGCAACACATCCCTTTATGGGTTCTAAAATGGCAAGGTCTACAAAAGAAAGTAATCTTTGTCACCGTCATCACTGACCTCAATACTTGCCACCGAACATGGTCAGTCACTAACTCAACGTTGAAATTCCTTTTACCATCTATGCGCTATATATGATCTTGGTTTATGGTAAACTTTTGACTTTGGAACCATTGTATATTTAGGTTCCACCCCGGGGTTAATCGATGCTACTGCCCCTCAGAGGAGGTAGCAAAGAGGGCTTTGCTTGATGGCCTAGAAGAGTCTCAAATACGTGTTTTTGGCTTGCCAATCAGACCCTCCTTTTGCCGTGCTGTTCTTTCCAAAGTAAATATTTGGCAATTGTTTTAACGCAAACTTTGATTTGATGGATCTTGATGCTAATTATTCCATGATTGAGCTTCTTTTCTTAACTCTTTCTATAGGATGATTTAAGAGTAGAACTTGAGATGGATCCAGAATTGCCTGCGGTTTTGCTCATGGGAGGTGGTGAAGGAATGGGACCTGTGAAGAAAACTGCAATGGCTCTTGGAGAATCTCTGTTTGATAAGGAACTTGGGAAGCCAATTGGGCAATTGATTATTATTTGTGGCCGTAATAAAGACCTAGCTTCCTCATTACAGTCACTTGAATGGAAGATCCCAGTAAAGGTGATTTATTTGCTTTTGGAACCAAATACCCATGAAAATGAAAACGTGCATTTTAGCAATCGAACCACAATTTTTCTTTGACTAGGCAAAATTGAACCTTTTTTTTTTTATTCTGCCTGCATTGTAGATTAGAGGGTTTGAGACTCAGATGGAGAAATGGATGGGTACTTGTGACTGCATTATTACGAAAGTATGTTTCAAATATCCTACTTGATATTCCTTTCTATACCATATCCACTATATACATTGTCAAGAATCAATGGCTCACGGATTCTTTGGGTTTCTGCAGGCAGGACCTGGTACAATTGCAGAGGCATTGATCAGAGGGCTTCCCATTATTCTCAATGACTACATTCCTGGACAAGTAAGTGATGGAAACACTTTTTTTTTTTTTAGGCATTTTTCTAGCAAAACAAGATGAACCGATTTTCCCTTTTTTTCCAGGAGAAAGGAAATGTTCCCTATGTAGTAGACAACGGAGCAGGTGTCTTCACAAGAAGTCCAAATGAAACAGCCAGGCTTGTGGCCGCATGGTTCAGCACCAGAACAGATGAACTGAAGAGAATGTCAGAGAACGCGCTTAAACTTGCGCAGCCAGAAGCTGTGTTTGACATTGTGAAAGACATCCACGAACTTGCATGCCAACGAGGTCCCTTAGCCAATATTCCCTATGAATTAACATCATCATTTTCTAGCCTAATTTAACCATGATCATTTGACTTTCCTAGTATCATTCTTTGGCCTCAGAGGATTGATAGCATTGCTTGTTGTGTAATTTTTCGTGGAGAAGCTAGCTCTCATGTTTGCAAGGGTTGAGATTTTCCTCCTCCTTTTTTTTTTTTTTTTGGGTGGGGAGGGGGGTGTGTCTTCAGTGAGAGGGAGCTATCATTTACTGAGGAGAAAAAAAAAGGGAGAGAGAGAGAGATATGTTTTGTTGTATTTCTAGTTTTCTATTTTACTTTTCTAAATTCTATTTTTTTTTTCTTTTTGGCTTTTACATATGAATTTATCCAATCAGATGACCTTGTTTTGTTGCTTGTATTTTCTGTAATTGTTGATACTGTAATAGTGACTATTTCAAACTTTCTTTGGAAGTATTCAAGAATTGAAGGTTACTTCTCTTGTATGACATCTCCAAGTTGCTTGTAAAAATGGAGAAAAGAACTCATTGGTTCAGCAGCTAGCATTTCAATCCAAGGACGTGCCATGTGCAGGTTGGTTTGGAAGCAATTAAGTCAAGAATCTTTCTCATTCCTTCATCCTCTGGCTTTGATCCTGTTGCTTTTTGACACCTGAAGTTGCTTAGTTTGATCTCCTCCACACCAGTTTTCATAGCATCGAATAAAGTTCTCACCTTCTACTAATATATATATATTTTTTTATCATCAAAATTTTGCTTTTAAATTTTTTTGGAAAATGCTATTGGACCGATATACTTATATAATAAAGTAGGACGGTTTTTGAAAATATCACCATCACAAATTAAAATTTAAATGTTAAAATTGAGTTTTATTTTTCAATGAATGACTGAGATTTTCACAAAACTTGTATTTCTCTGTCTCATATTGTTAAAACATTACAATTTTAGTTTTTCTTTTGCCTTATAAAAGCATTAAAATTGTAGTATATGATTTTAATAAATTGTGATATATGATTTGAATAAAGGTGAAAAGTTCATGAGTTTTAAAAAAAGATCCATTGTCTTGGGTTCCGAAAAGATATTCATTTGCTAGGTTTGAAAAGGGAGACTTACTTGTTTCAAAAATTTAATATAGTTGTTAAATTTATATATTTTAATTATATTAGTCATTAAATTTAAAATACAAATAAAAAATGGAGTTAATTTAAAAAATACAAATAAAAAAACTTAAATAATAATAAGATTATTTCTCATATAACAACTCATAGTATTTTTTTAATTTAAAAGTACAAAAAAATACGAAAAATTAATTAGGTTCGGGAGTAATTATATTTCTAAATTCTAATTTTAAATTTAAATTAGTCACATTGAATATATTTATTTTATTTTGTATAGCACATATGATTAGTAATAATATTTTTTATTTAAGTTATTTTTATAAAACCAATTAAAAATTTATTATCAAATCTAATGTGGAACTCTCTATTTCATCAGTTTACTTTTTTTATTTTACAAATATTTGAATAAAATAAGTCTGATGTGTGATTTTTTTTTAATTCTAATTTTATATTTAAATTGGGAAGGTTGATTACATCTATATAATGAACACATTTCAAAAATGTCTCTTTCACAAATTAAAATTTAAATACTGAGGTTGAGTTTCACTCTTTAATGAATGACTGGGATTTTTTACAAATCAAAGCTTTCTATCAAACTCTTGTTAAGTTTTTTAATCGCTTCACATTCAGATAAGCAATTGAGTTGAACTTAAAGATAATATTTGAAGAGTTGGATTGAGAAATAGAATCTACAAAGTTGCATTGAAAAATAGAGTTGCATTAAAAAAGATAAAAATTTTACTCATTGGTATTACAAATATGTATATACTTAATTTTAGTTGAGAAGTACTGTAAGTACGAGTTATTTGGCAGTATATTTACATTAGAAGTGTATGTACATAATGCATAGTTACCACTTTATCAGTATAATTTAATTAGGATATAAAAGTAAAATAATGTGGATTAAAATTTTGAAATTTGTAAAATGAACTAATTAGGTTGAGTTTTTATAAGTTTAATTTAAATTTTGGATTTGATGAGAAGTTGAAGAGTATCTTAGGAAATTAAAAAGAAAATTTATAAAAAATTAAAAATTCATTTACTTTTTAAACTTCACTAATACTCTCACTCTCAGTGTTTCTTTTGTACATGTATAAATAGAATCAGAACAATATAACAATGACAATGTTGTAATAAAATTATATTCGTATAGATTTATTTCTTTGAATTAATACAAATGTTTTACATTATTCTGATTATTTTTTCTTGTATAAAATTGTGGCTGCAAATTAGTACTCTTTATTTATTTATTTTATTTTTCATTTTCATTAGATTTTTTATATTTTTTAATTAAAATATGATTTCTTTTTACCATGATAGTTTTTACACAAGTTATTAGTATCTTTTAAAAAATTGCAGAAAAATTACTTGAAATATATAAATAAATAAATCTATAAATGGATCTACCTTAAAATTATGAAGAATATGAGTAAAATTTATAAAATAAAATAAAAATCAAATTTTGATTAAAAAAATTCGATAAACAAAATTACCAAGACTTTTGATTTTTTTTTTTACATATTTTCTTTTATAATATTTATTAACACTAAACATTATTTTTAGTTTTTAATAAAAAAAAAAAAAAAAACTGGAATCATTATGGAATGACAACCTCAGTTGTCGAAGCGGCCATTCTATTAAGGCGGCTCCACGATCACAGTATAGCAGAAAGCTTGATCGGTTGTTACGACTTGTAGCCATGGAATGTTAGTTCGTGATCCTTTTCTGTGCATTGAAATGTTACGCATGACCTCGCAAGTCAAGCTTTAATTGTGGGGTCACTCTCGTGAAACATGTCCAAGGTAGACTTCCAAGTATCCCCTGTGCGTCAATGTCCCTCGTATATATTAATATATATATATATATACGTATATATTGCAGTAATTAAACCAAATACTTTTTTCGAAGGCGTGGATCGGCTGTATCAGAAGTAGTTTGGTAGCACAAATTTTAGTATTTTTTAGTAATTTTTAATCAAAAGTTGCTTAGTTATAATTTTTGGTGTGTTTGGTGAAACAAATTACAATTTTTAGTAATTTTTAGATATTTGGTAAAATTTTTGATGATATTTTTAGTAACTTTTGAGTGTTTGGTAAAATTTTTAACATTTTTAATGACCTTTGTGCGTTTGGTGAAACTTTTAGCAACTTTTGAGTAGACAAATTATTGTAATAAAGTAAAAAGGTGACAAAAATTGAAGTTTTAACAAATACTCATTTTGTAACTTTTGGTAGATTTTTACGTATTTTTGTGCTGCCAAACGCCCCCTCAACCGCGTTTGTGAGGTCTGGATTCTAATAACCAAACGCCCTGTGCGCACCCCAGTACGGGGTAGCGGCTGCGGACTTCCACGTACCAGAAGATCTTAATTTTTTTTTTAAATTTGAACTATTAAATCAAGATTATTAATTTTAATTTTACCCAAATTAGATCAAGACCATTAAATGACTCAAAGAAAATTAGAATATTTCATTCCTTACACTTCAGTTGCTGTAGTGTAAAAAAACACTGCAACTCTTACAACCAGGGGTGGTGCCAAAATTTTTGCTGAGGAGGCATCGGGCGTTGAAGGGGAGCACCGGGCACTATGGGGGTATCGAGCACCCAAGAAAAAATAACAATCGACTTATTTTTAGATTAAGAGTAGGAGAAAAATGATATTATTTTTAGAGAAAAATAAATTGTTCTTAAGTATTAACTAGTGAATATATTTCTCACGGTTAATAGTTCAAGTACCTGAAGTTTATTAGAGATATCCCTCGTTATAAAAAATATAATTATTATTAAATTTTATTATCTATAGAATTTATTGTGTTATATGCTAAATTTACTGATACTATAAACAAAAATATGTAATAATGTATTAAAAAGATATACTTTATTTTACAAAAAATATCAAGTTTGATTCTTTTAAACTTCTTATATGTTAAAAAAAATTTAAATTAATTTTAAATTTTTAATAAAATCAAAATATCTTAATTTTTTATTAATTTAATTTTTAAATAAAATTAAAATAATAAGGAGAACATTTTAATAATTTTATCTTAAAAATTGAGACGGTCACTTACTCCATGTAGCTCCACCCGTACTTACAACCCGCAACAACGGTAGGTTCGCCCCACATGGGGCAGGGTTATTGGGTGGGTCGTGAATGAATTGAAATGGATAACACCTAAGCTGGCTTACACTAGGTCGGTTAAGTATCAGCTCAAAGTCAAATTCATTAATTCCCCATTTGAAAACATCTTTTTCTTAAAATTGATTTAATTTGATATATGAAATTTTATGTTTTGAACATATATTTAAATTTAAGAATTGAATTAAATTGGTTTAATAAAAATACTAAAATTGACCATGTTAATAAGAAACGAAAAATATGATAAAATATGATATACGATGGTAAATTTGTCAACTTATTAAGATGACTTAAAAAAATAAGAGTTTTTTTTTATAAAAATATCCTTCAAACTATCCATTTTTTATTTTATTTTCAAACTATTAAACGCACATAGTACAAATTATCCAATTCTATTCTATTTAGTTCAAACACTATTGCATTCATTAAAATTAATTGAAAAATTATTATGTGCGGGTCATGTGACCATTTTCACCTGACTCCCAAAGATGTAAGAGTCAATTTATGTCTATTCCTTCTATTTTGGCACCAAAAAGAAGAATAGTTTAAAGGATATTTTTATAAAAAAATTCATAAAAATTTTAGAGAAATTTTTAAAAATTTTAAACAATTTTTAAGGCGTTGCCAAATGCATAAAATAGAAAAAGTTGATAAAAATCTCGCTCTCTCTCTCCAACGGGCCCTAAATATGAGTTTAAACTTTCAATTTTTGGGAAAAAAATTAGACTTTTAAAATATTAAAATTATTGTTTATGGAGAGAAGTGAGAAGATAAAACTCAATTAAGCTAGAATAAAATAAAATAAATAAATAACAAAAAAGCAATTGATTTTTATTGGAATGGATTAAAAATATATAATAAAATATTATTTCACAGTATATTAGTTTTCTATTTTCTAAATTTCATTTATTTTTTTCATTTTCTATTATAATTCAAATAAAAGAAAATTTTAAATCTCCGTACTTTTTTTCTTTTTCTTTTCTGGCAGAGAGAGAGAGCAAGTGAGATGGAAAACAAAGTTAGATAAAGACGAAATAAATAATAAACAAAATAAAAAATTTCTCCCAAAGAAAAGGTTGGAACACTAAAAAGAAAAAAAAAGAAGAAATTGAAAAATACAGAACTTAGAGAGCACACGTGTCGATTGCCTCTTTTATATATGGTATGATAATTTTCAAAATTTTATTTGTTCTTTCATTCATTTTCTAACATAATTCAAATAAAGTGAATAATTTAATAAATATTTTTATAAAAGAACTCCAGAGGAAAACAAACACTTTTGGGTGTCAAAATGAGAGAAATAAACATTAATTGACTATTATACCCCTAGAGTGGGATGAAAAAAGTCACATGTCCTGCACATGATAATTTTTCTGTTAACTTTAATGGATGAAATTAGTGTTCAGACCAAATAAAATGGAATTAGATAGTTCCAGGACATAATAGGTGCGTTTGATAGTTTGATGATTAAATAGAAAAAATAAGAATAGTTTGAGAGATATTTTTATAAAAAATAAAAAAATAATGAATTCTTATTAAATTTTATTATTTTGATTTAAATTTCAAATGAGATGAAAATCTCAAAATATAAGTTATGAAATAAAATCAAATTTAACTCATCAAATTTTATTCTAATTCCAAACAAAAGAATTGATGGAAATTCAGACCAAATGAAATCAAATTTCATCAAATCCATCAGTCCAAATATAGTGTAAAGAAAGTATGGATTTGGATATGTCAAGTTCATAATTCTTCTATCCATATTTAAATTAAGTGTCCGACTTGATTACCCAATTTGATAACATTTATGAATTATAAAATTTATAAAATTATATATATTTTATATTGCTGTAATATTATAAAATTATATAATATCTAATATCATAAAAGTATATTATTAAATTGAATAGAAGTATATTTATACCTAAATTAATTAAGTATTAGATAATGGAACTAGTTCTATTCGAATTAATTGATTTAAAACTATATCTATGATTTCATTTGGTTTGCTGTAAGTCTCTAAAAATTTTTTAAAATCTATTAAAATTTGTAAAAATTATTCATTTTTATCTTATTGCACCTGTAATAACCTGAATTTTTTTTTCTTAATTAATTTGCTTAAGTGTGGTAGTGATATTTGTTATAGTAAAAATCTAAAAAATTGAGGGTTTGAAAATTTTTGGAATAATAAAATTAGTTGGAAAGATTTTCGAATTGAATTTCACCCTATGTGGGAGTTTAATGTAGAATTTGTAAATTTTTTATCCAAACACTTCCTAGCTCAATTACCTATTTGGTTCAAACCAAGCTCATTAACCCATGGGTCACCCTTTTCTTTGACTAACCTCAACTCACTTCAACTCACTTAATCACTCACTGAGTTGACTCATGAATAGTAGCTCTAAATTATTTCCCAGCAAACTTTATTTCCATCCATCCTTTCTTCCATGTATCTCTTACAATCTTACAAATTATTTGGCTAATTAGTCAAAAAAAGAAGACTTTACATTGATGACCTTAAAGCATTCTTCCAAATAAATTAGTTAGCATGATTTAAAGCATTTTGTCAAAAAGCTAGCATGATTTAAAGCATTTTATTTAAATTGTCAAAAAGCTAACATGATTCTCAGATCATGCCACCCTCTTCATCCATCCTCCAACACCTATCTTAAATTATGTGGTTAGATAGTCAAAAAGGTTAAGCTAGATTATTTGGATTATACTACCTAATACATAATGCTATTTTAGTGGTTTTCAAGTTTAGGTAGTGGAGCTTGTTTTTCTCTACCGACACTTTCTCTAGACTCCCTATAAATTTGTGTGTCTTCAAAGAGAAGAAAATAAGAGAAAAAAATATTATTTTAGTGTGGTTGAAAATTTGGTGTTGCTTGGAGGAAGAAGAAAGGCTTGGAACTTTTCAATTGGGCGGTATTCAAAGCTCAACTCATTTTTCCTTCTCAGAATTGGTCATTAATATCTTCATTGAGGTACAATAACAAACCTACTAAAATATATTTGATGCATTTTTTCTGGGTTTGAAGTATGAAACTTGATTGTGATAAAATAAATACCCGTATATTGGGGGTAGGGAAGCCAAAATTTTGGCTGATGTAACTCAATATACTGACAGTTCTCTATTTGTAACTTCTAATATGCTTCTGACCCCCAAAACGATGGAATTAGGCTTCGGCTAAAACATAAAAGTTGTAGCTCTTTCAGTTTTCTTTCCAACCCAAAAAGAATTACATCAATCCAATTTGTAAGTCAAAAGTTATGCCCAAAATACTGAGCACGTGTAAAACTGTATTTTCTGAACAAACTGAATTCAAGACTATTTTTATACCTTTAGACCTTAGAATTTTAAAAAGTGTAAAACATTAAAGTTGTAGGTCTTGAAGTCTAGTTTCTACAGATATAAAGTTTATAGATATTGGAGTCCTGCTCTATTTATATGAATTTTCTTTCAAGTTGTTATTTCTGCTTAACTTTAATTGATGCTTGTTTAAATTTCTTTAGAATATTATGTTTAAAGATTTATTTAAATTTTCAATTACCTTCTGTTAGTTATTGTCATCTTAATAATTTCTATTGATATGAAATTATTTTAAACTGGATATTATGTATTATTTTACACTCTAATATTGATGATGATTGACTTAGATAATCAGTTTCATCATGGATAGTTGGATGACTTATTCAAACTAAAATGCTAAGTATTTGATAAAATGCCCAAAAGAAATAATGGACTTGTTCTTTTCTCATTTGGTCTTCTTTAAATGAAATTGATTTATTTTTAGGCATTGTTTTGTCAATCTAGCATGTTATATAACTATATTTTTATGATTAAGTGAATTTAATGAAACTCATTTAATACCTTCCTAAACATTGGAATAATTCTGTGGACATTTGTGGATATCTTGAAGTTGAAAACCTATGATAAGGGTTTGGTTATAAATAAGATGATGATTGGAAATTTATTTAAATTGTTTTGAATAAAATAAAACTTATAAATTTTTCTAAAATTTAATATGAGTCCAAAGAGGTATTTATTATCTTTATATTCCATAAAATAATAAAATAAAAAGGTAAAAGAGGCAAAAACTAAAATCGCAGTCAATGAGGTTCGAACTTGCGACTTCAAATCGCAATTAGGGTCGCCCACCCACTAAGCTGCCAATCTCGGCTTAATTAATATACCATTAAAAATAATTTTATTTTTATCAAATGTGGTATGGCCCATTTGTCAAAACAATTAACTAAAATACAAATTCGAATTTTAAATTTTTTCTTGCTACTTTTTAATTTACATGTAATATCTACCTTTGTGATAATGATATTGGTGACTATGTTAAATCTTTGATTTATTGAGAATTATTATTAAATTATGGATTTAGATAAAGTACTTAAAAATATACTGCATGTGACTGAATAATCCACTTTTGATTCATCGCCCGGAAATATTGCCGGTTGTTATTAAAAATGTCTTATTTCCATACAAGATACCCTTGGGAATGTAAAAAGGTTAGAAGAAATTAAGGCACTCAGTGCTAAAGTTATTTTTGGCAATGGGGTGATGGGTGGGTAGAAATGGTCTTTTAGATGAAGATGGGAACATGTATTTTATTTGGGAGATGCTCCCTTTTGACCTGGCCAGTCAGGTAGCCGGTCGCGACGACTAGGTTTTTGGTAGGTGACACCGTCGGTATGCATTGGATGCTAAGTCCGTAAAGTCACTGGTTCCCAAGGCTGGGGGTAGAGGAGAATAGGAGTATGATTATCCTAAGAGGATTTAGATTAAACCCCTTTACCAAATTTTACTGTGACTAGCAACCTCTCTTGTTTATGTATGAATGATGTGTTGGAATTATTTAATTATATTTAATTCCTCTTGATGAATATTTTATAAATATATATATATATATATATGAAACTTGTATCGCTACGGGGTTTGATCCCGAGATCTTGAAGATCTGAATCTGAGATCCCTACCACTGCGACACAGACTTTATTGTGGTACACACATAAATATTTAACTATTTTTACATTTAAGTAAAATAGTAGTTACGGTGACGGTTTCATCGAACCATGAAAAGTATAATTTACATTATTCAATTGGGATTTATTGAATTAATTATTGCATAAACAGTATGCCACCTAATCACATTTACTGTAGTGGATCACTTAATACAGTGTAGCATTACAACCACTGCATATAGGCACCTAGGAGATTCTGATTACTGGGCTTTAGTAGCTCACCCCTTGTGAGAATATTTTTTTTCAGGGTATTAAGTACAGGGATACAGAAGATGAGCTGGAAAGAGATTAATTTCTCTTAAATATTCCATCAGAGGAGTTATCTATTTTTTTCTTTCCTGCACAGAGCTGGAATGCTTTATTTTTGTGGTCTGTAATAATAATTGTTTGATGATTGTAATTATTAAGTTTGGACCTAATTTACTTTTATTTGGTATGTAATGTTAATCGCGTGGATGGGACACTTAAATGGCTTGGTAATATTTTTCTTTATCTTTATTTTGTGCCCTGTAGTTGAAATCCCATCAAATGATTCAGTCCAATGACTTATAAATATTGTTTGGAATAAATAAGAGATTTTGAATATCTTAAAATTTTCTTGCGGGTCATAGGGGTGGCAAAATTGACCCAAACCCATGAACCCACCCAATTAAACCCATAATAAATGGGTTTGGGTCCCGTTATTTTACTAATTGAGTTGTAATTGGGTAATTTATAAAATACCCATTTATAAACGGATATAATTGGGTTATTAAATGGGACCCATTAAAACACCCAATTAAATTAAAAAATTAATTTAACACAATCTCTCTCTACACCACTTTCTCTCCCCGATCTCTCTTTTCTCTCTCACTGCTCTCTCTCTCTCTCTCTCTCTCTCTCTCTCTCTCTCTCTCTCTCTCTCTGCTGGACGATCTCTATACAGCGATCTCTACAGAGTTGTACAGCCTCCTCCATCCTCAGGAAGGCCACCTTCACTGTCGTCAAGCTCGTAAGTAAACTGAAATTGTCACAAATTTCTTCTAGGGTTTCGTTTGGTTGCAAAGGCACTCCAAATTTAATTGCTTAAATCTGCTCTCAGGTTCCAAATTAATCAACGACGAGCCAGCAGTGAAAAATTAGGAGTCAAAGTTCTTGCAATCGGAGGTGAGAATTGAGATTATATATATATGTATGTATGTATATATATATATATATATGTATGTATGTATATATATATATGTATGTATGAATATTGATTTGTCTAGATTTCACTTGGGCTTCGTATAAATTGACAATTGAAATTATATCACTCGCCTGGCATTGGGTCGAAAAAGCTTTGATAACATTAGTGTTATAGTAATTGATTTGAAGAGCGGCTGAGTGGAAGAATTTGATGAGATTTCTTTCCCAGGCGAGAAGGGCGCATGTGTTATACATATGGTATTATCTTGCTGTTTTATCTAGCCACAGGGTCCCCTGTAATTTATTTATATATTTGTTATTATTTTTTATGCAATTACTTAATATAGTATTTGAGCTGAAAAGCTCTCAACTACTGAAAGATGAAATTGGTGGGGGGCTTGAAAACCTGCAACAGAAGAGGGGATTCACGGAAATATACAGGCATAGTTGAGGACTGCTGTTGTGATTATGAGACTGTAGACAATCTTAATGGAGAAGTGTTGCATCCTCTGCTCCAAGAACTTGTTACAACTCCATTTTTCCGATATTTCAAGGTCCAATACTCATTGATATTGACTCAAATTTAATGAAGTATTTGAAAGTCTCCAAGCTTTAATCAATTTGTATAACTATCTCTCTTTTTTTTTTTTTTTTTGGTTTCTACTGATCAATTTTCTTGTTTACCATTTTTTCCTTGGGGAGGAGGAAAATTATATTAATTGACAGCTGGAGTAGAGTAAAAATAAATAAACTTCTTTGGTTTTCTCCTTCAGTTTTTCCAATCTCCTTAGAAATATTTTAAGTTTGACGAGATTTAATTCCATATTTTTTTTTTCACAATTCCATCTTTCATTTGAATAGCCTTTAATATATCGTGTTACCAAATTAAAGCCCGAAGTTCTCTACCTAAAGTGCTGGCCAGAAACAAAACTAGTGTAGCTGTCATGTTAAAGGAAGGAATCCGGATCTACTGAATGTCTCATTCTCATAAGTTTAGAGATGTAACCCATAAACTAACAATTATGTCATTCCCATATATAGTTCCCCAAAGTTTTTCTTGATACCACGTGTTGCCAACAGGATAGTGTCCTCAAGGAAAATCTCAAATGATGTAGTATTTTTCTTTTTGAAACAATGTTATGTTAAATATTGTTTCACTTGTATGTAATCGCTTGAATCTGATTTACTTATTGTTCCCCTTGGTAGGTAAAGCTGTGGTGTGATATATATTTAACATACTTGAAAACTATGTGTTTGAATTACGGCTTAGAAATTTTTATTTCCTTGTGATAGGGGTGACAGAATGGAGGAAAATAGTGATGAGCATGTAGAGCTAAGCTCTTCTGCTACTTCAGCACGTAGTAGAAGAGTCACTTCTATAGTTTGGGATGAGTTTATAAAGTTACCCATTAGTGATGATGGGAGACAAAGGGCTAAGTGTAGGAAGTGTGAAAAAGAGTATATTGCAGATATAAAAACGGGCACCTCAAATTTGCTACGCCACATTAGTGTTTGCCCTAAACAAGAGACCCATGATCCCCATCGTTCCCTTGTATTTGATCAAAACATGTACCGTGAGAAAATAGCAACGACAATAATCAGACATAACTATCCTTTTATGTTTGTGGAACATGAAGGCATTAGGGACTTGCATTATTTTTTGAATCCATGTGCAAAATCCATCACAAGGAACACTGTAAAGTCAGATATATTAAAAGTACATGGAAGAGAGAAGGAGAAATTGAAGCATGTGTTGGGTTCCATCTTAAGTAGGATATGCTTGACATCGGATTTGTGGTCATCTCTTGCAACCGATGGATATTTGGCACTTACTGCTCATTATATTGATGAAGATTGGGTGTTACAAAAAAAAATCCTGAATTTTCGTCACGTGCCGCCTCCACATAATGTCCAATTTTGGCTGAGAGGGTTATTCACTTATTGAAAGATTGGGACATTGACAAAAAAGTGTTTAGTCTTACCTTGGATAATGCTTCGTATAATGATGGTCTGGTAGATGCATTAAAGCGCCATCTTTGTCTAACTGATACATTATTATGTGATGGTAAATTCTTTCATGTACGTTGTGGTGCACACGTCTTAAATCTTATTGTTCAGTCAGGGTTGAAAGTAATTGAGGAATCTATCTTTAATATTCGAGAGAGTGTAAAGTATGTTAGAGGTTCAGAAGGGAGGAAGATAAAATTTGCCGAATGCATCTCTCAATTATCATTAAAGTGTAGTAAAAAATTACGACAAGATGTGCCCACAAGATGGAACTCAACATACCTTATGCTTGAATGTGCCTTAATGCACCGTCTTGCATTCTATCAGTTGCAGTTGATTGATCCAAATTTCAAAACATGCCCATCAAAAGATGAATGGCTTAGGGTTGAACAAATAGCCAGGTTTTTGAAACCATTTTATGATATTACCACACTTTTCTCAGGATCTTCGTACCCTACAGCAAATTTGTATTTTCATAGGGTGTGGAAGATACAATTACTTATTTTGGAGGAAATGCAAAACCCAGATGATGTGATAAGTTCTATGGCAAGAAATATGAAGATAAAATTTGATAAGTATTGGGAGTGTTACAGTATGGTGCTGTCTGTTGCAGTAATATTGGATCCACGTTACAAGTTACAATTTGTTGAATTTTGTTTTCAAAAGCTAAATCCTGTGACATACATGGAAGGGGTAAGAATTATTCAGGACAAGTTGTACTTGCTTTTTGGAGAGTATATGCGCTATGCACCTAGTTCTACATCCAATACATCATCGACATGTGGTACAAGTTGTGGCAATGAAGAAGAGATACTTGACGAAATGGATGTAAGAGAGTTTATTAGTTACAATTATTATGTGTTTTTATTTATGTTTTATATTCCGCAATATTATTGTGATATACTAAATACAAAAATTTTATATAGGAGTTTGATTTATTTGAGAGTCAACAATTTCAGCGGCATAGAATCAAGTCACAATTAGATTTATACTTGGAAGAGCCTAGGCTTGATAGAAAACAAAACTTGAATTTGGACATCCTTGGTTATTGGAAGGCATGTAGCAGTCGGTATCCACAACTTTCTTTGATGGCACGTGATGTTTTGAGTATTCCTATCACCACAGTTGCTTCAGAGTCTGCTTTTAGCATTGGAGGCCGAATTATTGATAAATATCGCTCTTCAATCATGCTAAAGAATGTGGAGGCACGATTATGCACCCGAGATTGGCTATTTGGTTCAGGAGGTAAATAAATAAATCAAGTTTGATTTTAATCTTATACAAATAAAATTGAAGTTGTTTTGACCTCTCTTTACCCATTTTTTTTTTTAATTGATTGTTGGATGTAGCTGCAGATGTTTTAGATGAAGAAGATGGAGGACTTGTGGAGGATTTTGAAAGCATAGTTGCTAAACTCGACACCGATTTAAACATATCTCATTGCTAGAGGTGAAATTATAGAATAATTAATTCCTTTACTCCTTTGCTTTTCATTAGGAGTTTGTTTTGTTTTACTTGCTCCAAATGAGATATAAACATTCTTACACAACATGGATGAGAAAAAAACATTACTTTGGATAAGTTATTTTGGTCACTTAATTTTTGATTATGGGTTTGTTTAAATTTTTCTAGTTGAAATCATGGAGAAAGGGATGGTGGTTGCCCTTATGGATGTGAAGTTGGTACTGGGAAAATTTTTAAGCAAATTTTGGTCACATTGTTGCACAGAGAGCAAAAGTAGTGATTAAGTTGGTGTTGAATTGCTGCCTTTGCCTTTTGCACCCCACGAATGCTGGTTAAAGTTTCATGTGACAGGTTCAGCATATTAAGTTTTGTTGGCTGGATATGTTTATATATACATGTAGATATATTTGTTGAGAGGAGTGAGAAGAAATGTTTGGTGAAGAAATATTTGGTGAGAAACCTTGCGGTTTTGTGGTCTTACACAAGAGATTCATCATTCATACTTTAGCTCATATTCTTATATTGCAATTCAGTTATATATGTAATTGGTCTCTAAAATTCAAGTTGCTGTGAATGTCAAAAAATGAAAAAAAAAAGTTTTTTATTATTTATGTAGTGTGGTAAGAAGTTGGGGAGTTAAATAGGGAAACACGTCCTTAATTTTAATTTTTTTTTTAAAAGAAGTTGAGTTATAAGCAAATGGGTTGGATACGGGTTCATGGGTTTGTACTAACCCATAGTTAACCCGCCCATATCCAACCCGCCTTTTAAATGGGTGGGTTTGGGTTGCACTCATTTAACTTGCAACCCATTTAAACCCGTCACCAACCCACCCAACCCGCCCATTTTGCCACCCCTAGCGGGTCAACCCCAATTTGGAGGAAATTTTGGGGTGTGACAGCGTGTTATTATCATCTTATTTTTATACTCAACAAATAAATCTCAAGTCATCCCTGGACATTCGGTTATGAAAATCTAGGGCATGACAGCACGATTTACGAACTCATACTTTATCTCATTTTTATCACTCCAAACATATATATGCTTAATGGAGTCTAGATCTAGGTTAACAGCTTAACTCATTGATGAGCCTAGTAGTGAGCACTTTTCGAGCAGTTTAGCTAAATACTATTCCAAACCTAATAAGAAAAATTCTTCTCCTACCGAATTTATATTTGTGATAGATTAAATTCATTATTCTATACCTAACTCACTTAGCAGGTGCTTGGAGTGATAAAAAATGATAAAATTTAATAAAAGTTATAAGTTTGTAATTTGTGTAATGAGATAAAAAAATGACTAACTTTTAGATATTTTTAGTATTTTTTAACAATTTTCAACCTTTTTCAGAGGTCCAAATGGAGCCATTAATTGGGTTATGTGGGTTGAAGGTGCATTTGAATTAGCAAATACCTACAGTCTCATAATTTGTGCAATAAAACAAAAAGTTAGAAGTTTTTAAAAGAATTCTAGTTTTTTTTTTTTTTGTAAAATTTAAAACTCTAAACGAAGACAATATTTTAAAAATAAAAATAATTTTTATAAAAATATACCAATAGTATTTCTACATCATTTCAAAAATAATATACTAATCTATATTACAAATCAGCTCAACATTGATTTGACATATATATACGTGTCAAACGGGCTGGCAAAAGAGAATACGGGGAGAGTATGGGACTGACGAGAGAGAGAGAGAGAGTAGAGAGGGAGATTGGGGGGCTGACGAGAGAGGAGTGTGGGGGGTGTCTGGGGGCGTGTTAGTGGGGGGGAGAGAGAGAGTGGGGGGAGATTGGGGGGCTGACGAGAGAGGAGTGGGGGGGTCTGGGGACGTGTCAGTGGGGGGAGAGAGAGAAAAGGGTTAGGGGAGTGATGGGACAAGAGAGAGAGAGGGGCAGGATGGGGGTGAGAGAAAGAGAGGAGAGAGGGGGGTTGGGGGAGAGATGACGTGAGGGAGAAGAGGGTTGGGTTTGTTGAGAGTAGGGAAGTTTTTTTTTTAATTGAAAAAAAAATTTTTGGTAATTTTTTTATAAGTAAATTGAGTTTTTTATTTGATTGGAAAGTTTTTTTACAAGTAAATTAAATATAAATAATTAATAATTAATTTTAAGTACATATACTTTTACACTATTAATTTTAACGAATTTAATTTTTTTCTCTCCACTTTAGTTGTCTTTTTTGTCACATTATATAAAAATAATTAATTTTTCAAATATCAGTCAAACTTTTTAAAAAATCTGTCAATATTTGTCAGATTTTGATGTACTAAATAATTTAAATTTAGCATGTTTTTAACCGTTGAATTTATTTAATAGTCAATTATTTTTTTCCTCCCTACTATAGTTATCTCTTTAGTCACTTTACATAAATACAAATAAATACAAATAATAGTCAAAATTTTAAGCTAAATTTTTTATTTGAAATAAATACAAATAAATAAATAAAAATAATTAATAATAATTAGTTTATTATATAATAATTAATAACAATTAATAATAATTAGTTTACTATATAATAATTAATTTACATATCTATAAAAATAATTAAATATATACTTTTACACTAATTAATAAAAAAATTTTAATTGACACGTGACGAAATTTTAGTTAAAAATTTTTAGAATTTTATGAAACTTTTTGGTATAAATATCAGTCAAACTTTTTTAAAAAAATTTGTCAAAAGTTGTCAATACATACATCTATAACTATGTAAATAATTAATAATTAATTTTAAATACATACATCTATTTAAGTTATTACTAAGCCAAACAGGACCAAACTTGACAGATTTTAATTAAATGAATGTTTAGCTAAAATTTTATTAAAAAAGTAAAAAAAAGTTAAAAATTGGTAATTTTTAATTAATTTTTGTCCATCAAATAAAAATAAATAAATAAGAATTTTTTTGGTAAGTAAAATAAGAATAATTAATTTTAAATATTTTTACTTTTATACTATTTGTGTTATCTTTATACAGTTGTGAAAAAAATCCAGGGTGAGTGTGTGGTTGGAAAAAAAAACAATAATAGCACAAAATTTTTATAAAAAATAATATGTATTTAAATTTAAAAAATTTAGTAAAAATTTATAATTTTGATAATCAAACATCCGAAATCTCTTTAAATTTTATAAATATCAGTTTACTATATTTTATATAATTTTTTTCATCATATATTTTATACTCTCTCAACTTTCAACCGAGGTCATAAAATTTTAAAAAACATATAATAATGATTTGAATTAAAATAACTCAAAATTATAAAAAATATGTATTTAAGTAGTAACACGGAATGAACTTCATTAATAGCGTATAAACGCCATTAGAAACTAAAATTTTCATTTAAAATACATACAAATTAGAATAATTAATTTATTATATAATAGTTAATTTTAAAGAATTTAAATTTGTTATATTTTTAACTGTTAAATTTATTTATTAGTCTAGAATTATTTTTTCTTCTCTACTTTAGTTGTTTTTCGATCACTTTACATAAAAAATATACTTTTATTTTTCTCTCCATTTTAGATTTTTTATATGAATGAATATTAAACAGAGTTAACTAAGTTTTAAAAAATAATATTTAAAATTTAATTTTAATGTACTTAAATTAAAAAATAATATTTAAAATTTAAAATTTAATTTTAATATTTAAATAATATTCATTTGATTTATTTTGTTAATTTGATAATTGTGTACGTGACATGGGGAGAGGCAAATGTTGAGTGGAGTGACATTCTTTTTTTTCTCGAGACAAGAAGGGGGTGCCATGCAAAAAACGTTAATACTCTTTTTTATTTATTTAATGATAGAATTATTTATTTTTATTTTTTTATTTTAAATTGTATCTAAGTTATATTTACAATTTTTTATATAAATTTATTTCAATTACAAATTTAAATTTTAATTTTTTATAAGTCAAATTATGGTTTCGTGCCATTGGCACGGGCAATACCTAGTATTATATAAAACATACTAGTAGTATTTGTATATTATTTGTTGTTGATATATTTTTTGTATAATATTATAATATAAAAAACTATTTGATAAATTTGACTACATCACCGGACGAATTAAAATTAGAATGATCAAAATTTTAATTTATTTTTATTTGTTTTGAATTTATTTTTTATTCAATGACCTGAATTTTATTATTTAAATTTTAGATCCACTAAAAGTCAAAAGGGTAAGAAGCAGGGGAAGGGGAGGTTGATATCAGTTTCAATATCAGTTATGTAACATAGATGTCACGGAGCGTTAGATGAAAATTTAATGGTCCAATGGCACTTATTTTTAATTTTAAAAAAATATAAATATATGTAAATTGTTGAATTTTAATCTAATAATTTGAGCTCATGATTTATGAGCTAACATTAAAATCAATGCGAGCCTCTCGAAGGCGAAAGGTGGGCTGACCTTGGGCTTTGCCATTACCAGCCCGGCTGGCGATTTTATCACCCACAATCCAATTGCTAGCCACGGAAAGCCCACCATGTAAACATATGTTTTACATTGTGTTAACAATATGTATAAAAATGGTTATTTTTTATATTAAATAAAATAATTATCGAGGGTAGGATAAATTTTTTTTGTTATTTATTATTTTATATATTTTTAAAAGATAATAATTACCAAAGATAACTTTAATGTCATTAATTTTACAAGCAGTTTGAAAATTAAGAAAAATCAACCGTAAATAATTATATATCGTGGTAAAGTTTGACTGCAAAAGTGTTTGATTGCGATAAAAAAATGTAAGGAGTATGGTGATAGAATTTGAGAAGAATTGTAAGAAGCACGGTTATGATAAAGATGCGTCTAGATATAATCTTTATTTTTTATTTTTTTTACCATATTCATGAAAATTGCATACCATCAATTTATAAATTTGAATATGAATTTACGTTACCAACATTTAACTGGGTATTTTTTCTTCACTTTAAAACTTTTAATTTAGAAATAAAAATAATTATTAAATATAGATTATCAGCTATGCATTTATGTTACCAACATAAAAATCATTAATTTCATGTCTTTCCCATATTTATATAATACATGTATGTATATGCACTTCTATTGATAACTGGTCTCACGTCCATTTGTATCCACTGATAACTAATCTCTTTGTCAGTGGCATTTCCTAGTTGTTTTCTGCATTAGATTTGATTCCATATGTACATGTATGTGTTTTATATATATGTATGTATTTGATTATCAATTTTTTGTATTGAAGGATTGTCATACAAAAAGGAGTTATAGAAATCCAGTGTTTGTATTACAATATATAAGACTGTGTGTTAAAATCAATCAAAATGCGTTTAATTAAGATGAGATTAGATCAAAGGATCGTAAGAGATTGGTTAAATAACATCTCGATATTAGATTACTTTTTATAATGAATTTTATGTCTGTTTGCACCTAGTATTAATGCGAATGTATTTGATTGATTATAAGCACCTTTTTCAAGAGAGTTTATGGTGTACGGATGAAAATAAAATATTATCATTAGAATTTGTGAATGGTGATTGTTTGTAATTGAAACTCGATGAGCCTTAACTCTAACTACTTGGTTCTAGTCAATCATGTAAATTTATCTTCTCTTAAATATATTTGGTAGGCTAAATCCATTGTAAATTTGCAATTGTGTCTTTAGACTTAATTATTATAGTCTACGGGTATATGCAAACTGAAATGCATATATCTCACATTTGATCTAATGTGTTGTGGTGTGGTGGTTTATATTTACCCTAGGTTCTCTTCTCTTAAAAATTACTGATTAGTGATAAATTCTTTTACGGTGTGTTTGGTGCAAAGAAAAAATAGGAGGAAGGAAAAGTGAAAGGAAGGAAAAGTGAGAGGAAAAAAATGTGTTTGGTTAAGTGAAAAAGTGGAATAAAATAAAATAATATATATATGAGCATGTACATATTATAATTTATTTTTAAATTAAAAATTATTTTAAAAAGAATGGGTCCTATTTGCTAAATTTTTTATCACACGTATATTTTCTTTCTCTTCTCTTCTTTTCTCCAATTTTCCTCCCAAATTTGGGAGGATAAAAATCGGTGGGCCACACCTTCATTTTTCCTTCATGTTTTACCTCCCCTTTTTCTTTCTTTTTTTTTTTTCACTTTTTTCTCCAATCAAATAATGAAAATGAGGTATTATCCCATCTCCTCATTCTCTCCTTTCTATTTTTCATCCAACTAAACATGTCCTTAAAATATATAACAAATAATATCAGAGTTTATACTATATCTTCCATCTGTTATAATATAAGGGGTGATTAGTAGTATAGTGGTCAATTAGATCATTTTTCCTTTATGTTTTCCCTCTCTTTTTTCTTTCTTTTCACTTTTTTCTCTAATCAAATAATGAAAATGAGGTATTATCCCATCTCCTGCTTCTCTCCTTTATATTTTTTATCCAACTAAATATATCCTTAAAATATATAACAAATAATATCAGATTTTATACCATATCTTCCATTTGTTATAATGTAAGGGGTGATTAGTATTATAGTGGTCAATTAGAAAAGTAGCACAAATCTTGTCGGCATGAGCGTAGGCTATGAAATATAATAAAATTTAAGAATAACAACGAGACACTATTCACGATCTATTAGATCTCGACTTAGGGTTCGTTTGGAACTCAAAAAAATAAAAAAAAATTCAAAAAACTTCAAAAATTTTCAAATCTCTCCAATCAAATTTTGACACTTATCATTTTTACATTACATCAATCCTACCTTTTGATTTTTTTTTTTTTGGGACTCCAAAACGCTCCCTTAATAAAAATTTATCTCATAATCATTCATTAGTCGAGGAAGCTAAAATAAAGTGTTATTTTGTGTTGATTAAAAAATAAGCCAAGATCAAGCGTACGATGGTTCGGCTTTGTGAGCAAGCTCAAAATGATGTAAATGTGTCTTTTGCTGTTAAAAAAAAAAAAAATCATAAAATTTTATAATTGCAGTTTCGAAGAAGATGAAAAATATAAAATGTTTTAAAACATTGATTACGAAGTGTTATGATTTTTTTATTTTTTATTTTTGACTTCAAAGGCACATTTCGTACCAAACTGCTTTCTCTTGGTTCTACCCCAAAAAAAATCCCCTTGGACTCTGTGAGACAGCAATCACCTGGTTCCGGAGCTCTGGTGATTGGACGGGACAAGAAGCCCTCTTCCAAAATCAAACCCTAGTTTCCACAACAAGCCCTCTTTCGTCTCCGAGCACCGCTGTCGCCGAGCACTTTCCAGTTGTTCAAATCATGACCATTTGAAGCTACAACTAGGTTCGAATCACAACCACTTGTAATTATTAGTCTCGTTGTTCTTGTTTGTCTGTTTTTCCAATTTATAAATGATAGTCATTCATATTTTCATCGGCTTTTCTATAGAATCAAAATCTATTTGCTAGGGTTTCAAATGATGAGGTACTTTATGATGTCAAATTATGGTTACCGTGTAAAATTTTCATGTCTTTTTGTTGTTTTTCTCATTGATTTGTTATCCTGTACAGAACTATGCATTTCTGACTGGGAATGCGGATGTGATATTCTCTGTATTATTAGGTGCTCATGGAATGAATTTTCCAGTTCCTAGCATGCAGGCTCTAATGGGCGCAATGTGATATTCCTATGTAGGTATAATTCTATAATTTTTTTTTTTAAATTTTTTGCCAGTGATACTGAGGAAGGGAGGTTCATATTTGTGTTTGATAAAAGCAATAAAGGTTTACACTAGCGGATCATTAATGTTTACTTCCCTTGTAATTTCAGCTGTTGATATTGTGATTTTGTGGATGCCTGGTATACATGTTTGTGTTTCTGTTTTTAGCATTTGTTGAAATTAAAATCTTTAGCATCCATTTCTTTTGTTGTACTTATAAGGCTGACATTGCTGAATGAGAAGTAGCTGATTTTTTTATAGAAGCAAAGCTGGTCATATGTACTAGTCCGAATGCACGCCCTATGTGTGTGCTGTTATTAATTTTCTTTTTTCTTCTCTCCCAATTTTCTTTTTTACCTTTGAAAATTTTCTCCCTGTAATATTTTTTTCATACGTGTGTGCTGTTATTAATTTTTTTCTTCTTTCCCAACTTTCTATTTTACCTTTGCAAATTTTTTGCATTTAATTGTTTATTTACTAGCAATAACCCGTGCCTATGAAACTCTGAACGAAAGTAGTATAAAGTTTCTTATATAGTTGAAACTTTGGACAAAAAGTTCAAATCGAAAAAACTATGATAATCCATGGTTTTTAATTTTTTTTTTTTTTGGATCCCAAACTTTAGGCCTTAGCAGCTAGTGCATATGTTTTGGTTTCTCTCTCTCTCTCCAATTAACTTTTAATAAGTACCATAAAGAAAAACACAAATTATGTGCTTTTTGGAATGTTCAACTTCTTAGAAATCATAATTGAGTGGAATTTAAATTCGCAGTTTTAATTTGCATATAATCTCCACCCTTGAAATATGGTGAAATTTAAAATACCAAAGCCGTTTTATGAGATAGATGGTAGTAGGGTCCACTAAAATAAGAATTGAGCGGAAAGTTAAAAATATAAAAATGATTTCAATTGTTGAATGAAAGAAAAAATAATTATTAGTCGTCGGATTTTAATTTGTGAGAAGGACATTTTGAAAAACTGTCTTGTTTTATTATATAGATTTTTTCTTATTTAGATGAAGTTGAAAAAAGAAGTTACTTGAGTTTAGGGAGGTTAAGGATGGAATTTGACTAGTATTTGTGGAAATCAAAAAATGGGAGACAAGAGTGAGTGTGTGTGTGTGTGTTCTTTTTGTTTGGTAAGTTTTTTTTTTTGGGTTAAAGTTTTTTGCAGCCATGCTCAAACTTGAGATTATCTTGAGCTCAAACTCAAGCCTAGTTTGAGCTTGAGCTTGCTAGTAGCTTAATTGAGCTGTTCGTGAGCCGAGCTCGAATATAACATTTCTTTTTTTTTTTTTTTTTTGAGCCAAGCTCAAGCTCACGCAAAAACTGGAATTCAAGCTTGAGCCAGATAGTTTATGTTCGAGCTGAGGGTTGAATTGGTTAAAGCTTGGCTCGACTCGATTCCACCGCTAGTGGAATGTTATGGTCCATGGGCATATGTAGTATGGGATGCATATGTCCCACATCGGTAGTATAGGATACTGATATGGTGGTTTATATGCCTTGGTTCAATTTCCCCTAATAGCTAGTTTTTAGAAGTGAATTCTCCTAAGGTATATAACACACTCTTCTTGGCATTCTCTGACATCCAGTGCATTAATTGATTTCTGTCACTCCCAGGACTATATCATCTCAAACTTTTTCTTCATTTTAGCATCAATGTTCATGCTTCTGTCCTCTCATGGATGTTTTTCATTTTTGATTTGTTATAATGCTGCTCATCCATCTCATCTTTGTTTGTAAAGTGTTAATTTTGTATTCTACTCACTTTTTTGTTTAGAGATTCAAATTAAATATGTCAATTCACGGGAATCTCAAACTCATGACATTCAACACTGCATGGTTAAGCCTTTATCATAGCAAAGCAGTTTGTTTTTTTATTATTCATTATAGGTCTGAAAGTTTGAAACTACATTATGTGTTGATTACTAATTACTATTACATGCGTTAACTATTACATATTATCAGCTGACTGTGTTGATGTTTTCTTTTGCAGGAAGTTTGTCAGCCAGTGCAACATTCTAATTGCCAAGGTTGATTTATTTTTGTGATAGGAAAGAAATTCAGTCTGGAGTCAACATGGTATGGAGAACTGAACTTTACTTATTTTAAAATTTATTGCATTTCTCTTTCTGTTTTTTTGGACTGAGTTCATAATATTTCAAAATGGCCACAAAGATTTTTTCTGGAAACACTTGGTCCACGGTCAACATTTGGATTATCTTGGTTGTTGATAATAGTTAAACTACAAGAAAGCAGTTTTAAGTACATACTGATTACCAAGCTCAAGCCTCAAACTTTGAAGGAGCTTAAATTTCTACAACTCTAACCTCATAGTGGATTGAATGATTTGGAATTTTCCTTCTGTGGATATAATGTTAACATGTTTCTTAGATATGATCTTCCTGTTGTTTCTCTATGAAAATTTATGAAACTTAAGTCTTTCTTACAAGCTTGTATTACCTGCAACTTTCATTCGGTTTTGTCATTGTCCCTGTTTGTGGAGGCGTTTATGGCTGTAAGCACCTGATGGCCTCCTAGTTAGTTCATCATTGGTTTTGGGGCTGGGGTAGAAGTTTTTCTGTAAAACATTTTTCTAATTTGTATTAAAGCCTAAAGAATCAAAATTCTGATAATTATTTAGTGACGTGTGCCAATATAGGTTTACCACTCTAGTTTTGTTGATGAGGAAGGAATTACTAAAGCTTGTGGGTGCCCTCTTCTTCCTCTGAAAAGCCATATAAAGGGTCCCGCTCCAGTTTCAGATCAGGGTTAGACTCCCATTACTTCATTTTTAAGAATGTGTTTTTATTCAGTGTATGACACGTATGTAGCTCGTATGCAGACAGGACAGATATCGTTGATGAGGCGATCACTTTTTTTCGTGCCAATGTCTTCTTCAGAAACTTTGATATCAAAAGCTCAGCTGATAAGCTTCTCATCTATCTGACATTCTATATCAATGTGGCTTTGAAGAGACTCGAGGGGTGCCGGACTTTGGCTGAAGGGACCAAGGCAATCATTAACTTGGGGCTTGAAAATGTTCCTGTGCCTGGGGAGGCGGGTTTTCCCTTTCCAGGGCTCTTTGCCCTACCTCAATCTCACAAAGAATCACGTAAAGTTCATTCAATCTTTTTTGTACCATGTTATGTTTGTACATTGGTAACTATTGCATCTTTATTGGGTAGGAAATTTATTTTTAGGAAAGGATTTTGAAGTTGCAATCTAATATTTTTTTCTAGTTAGTAGTTTGTCCTTGTACTTTATGACTCATGCTATTATTTTGAAGATAGTTAAAGCCATTTCGTTGATACTTTCGACGTTTTGAATAATTTAAGAGGAAGGCCACCATTTTGCCTTCATCCCAGTTTTGGATTCGTAACATTGACAACCATGAAATAATGTGTTAATGTCTTAAGATTGCATTTTTCTTTTTTCTTTCCTGTACTGTTAGCTTCTTTTTCTTTTTTAATAGAATTTCTTGTGGACCATTTCTCTAACAACGAATTTCTCTTATTTTTCTTATTGGGCGATGTTATTTATAAATTAGAAATATGATATTACTATTTGTATTGATAATAATAGTGCCAAGCCATTTGTATGTTTAGACGTATAGATCTGGCCGTTGCCTGTCAAAATCTATCATTGCAAATGCGAAGGCACATTGACAACAATGGGCCATTGACATGAATGCCCATTATTCTTGGTCAATAGAAATCTTGAAAAATGCCTGGTGCATATGGGGAGCAGAACAGTTTTTGCATTTTCGTGTTCTCAACTTTTGGCTGGTTATTTGGAGTTATATTTCCATTAGTGTTCTGGCTATTGAGGGCCTATTGCCTATTGATAAGGTTGAATGGGTTGGCTTCAAGGCCAACTCGTGTCCCCTGTATGTGCAATTCCTTGTGTGGACAATCTTTCTATAACCCTTTCTTAGAGATGGTTTCTTCTGTAGTTCCTTTATCTGCTCTTAATTGATGCAGCATGTTGCTTGTGCAGAAACAAAGTTAGGTTTGCATAACCTGCCGGTAACTTCTTTTGAAAGGCTTATGTGGGTTAAAATAAATAATCCTTAAGTTTTTCCTCTTGCAAATGCTAATTATTTCAGAAAGTAGAGACTGAAAATCATATTATGGGATTTCATGACACCCTAAAAGAAATAATTTATTTATTTTTTTAAACAGCGGTTTTTCCTTCAATATTCCCTGTAGTTTTACGGGTATTGATGCTTAGACTATGGAATGACTTTCGAAGCTTTGGAAGTTTTTGGAGATCTAAATATTGTATTGGCCTTCAAATGTGATCTACAAAAACATTTAAGATGGCTTGTTTTGAGGGTCATAATGTGCAAATCAAGTAAGTTATAAGTTCTTTTGGCTCGTTCTTCTTTTAACTGAATTATTTTGCATTTCTTGTTCCTTAAACGCTAACAAGTGCACTTGTTAAGGATGATTGTGGGCTTGACAAATATGCAAAAATACTTCTCATGCCAAATTTTTTGAATTCAAAAGTTGGAGTGTGTGTGTTAAAAGAACCCTTACCTTTTTTGTGATTTAACATGCGCAATGCATATTGTTGCTTGTAGAATGAATTTGTTAGATAAGTCATCTATCTGTCAATCAGCCCTGCATAGAATGTTTTAATGGGACAAATTTCAAACTCTGTTGACACAAAATTTAAATTCAGAGTACCTTCAGTTAAAATTTCATTGAGAAAAGCTTAATAGATTGTCTAATTCGTACTTGTTTAGATATTTATGGTTGCCGGTAAATGGCGAGGCCTGTTAGATGTTTTCTAAACTCAAACAGGCCCAGCTCCATGTGTTCTCCTTTTCTTGCTTGACGTCTGAAAGTTTGAATGCAGAGCTATTCAGGAATTACTTGAAGCAGATAAGGGAGGAAACAAGCGGGAGACTCTTGAGTGTTGCTTACAGGCCCAATGGAACTCCAAATAAATGGTGGTTGGCATTCGCCAAGAGAAAATTTATGAACATCATTGCTCCATGAGTGCTGCTTATTTCAAGGCTATCGAGAGGCAGTCGCCTTTTCGGGGTCCCATTTATTTGACGATTAAGGAGTTGGTTCCAGAAAATCCACAACAAAATGATCTGAAGAACAAACTTAAGCATGACTGCGTTTATAGCTGGCCAAGCATACAGGTTTGTGTAACTGTGTTTTCTATCTTTGCCTTATTTTACTTCCCTGATGAATACCGTGATTATTCACGGTTGTTCGTGGCTAATAATGTAAAGTTGTACGCGTGTAAATTACATGTATCCGGAGGACTGATTCCTCATGTATGGCTAATTGTACTTGGCCATACTATTGTTTTATTTCACAATGAAATGGGTATTATTTGTATGATTGATATCCTAGCTTTGAACAAATCTGATTCTTCTTCCTTGTAGGGATAGGCAAATATTTCCATCCCCGGTTACTCATAATGTCTCTCCCATTGGGAGAGGGTATGGAGATAATTTTGGCAGGGATGAGGTTGGAGATTTTAAGTAATCTCTAAATAGGGCCCACTTATGTATTAATATGTAACATTTTTATTTTTATTTTTAATTATATTATATGACATTGTTTGATTTAAAATATGTATTATTTTTATGTCTTTTTATGGATATTTTTATGTTTAATAATATTATATTACATTATTTGATTACAAATATGTATAGCTTTTTTATTTTTATTTTTTATGAATATTTTATAACATTATTTTGGTTTTCCGAATAATTTTTATTTTTAAACAGTGGTGGGGATGGGAATTTTGCACGTAGAGGGAGAAGGGAGAAGTATTACTGAACGGGACAAGAAATGGGATTTTCTCCTCATGTTTCGCCTCGTTAACATCTTGGTTCCGTATTATCGAGGGAAATTTTACATGTCTGCAGCCTGGTCGGTCACTGGCATTGTTTGTATATTTGAGAAAGAGTACAAGTTTTAATAATAATGCCAACTTAATTGCATAATTACAAGATTGGTTCCCTGCATGGTTCATCTTTGTAGGCGGAAGCCATGGATAATGGATTTGAAAGCAGTCTATTTTCATATTTTTGAAACTCAGCATGTATTGGCCGTGCTAATATATATATATATATATATATGAATATATGTATATATAGATTTCTTCTACAGTAGCTGCTTCTGATGCTAAGGGTGGGGTTTTTTTTTTCTTTTTATTTGGGTAACTTAAAAGCAGTTTTTTTCCCTTATTTTCTTACTTTTTTTTCACTGAAATTAGATTTATTTAATATTTTCAGGGCATTTAATTTTCATTTGTAAATAATAATAATAATAATAATGAAATTAAATAACTAAATGCTTCCAAGTAGGGAACCTATGCATGTTTATTTTTTTTAATTCCTCTCTTATTTTTGAAGTATTTTTTTTCTTTGTATTTTTCTTTCTATGAATGTGAAAAATATGCCTTTGAGTTACCGAATTTAAAAGAAAATTAAATTCTAATGAAAAAAAGTCAAATGAGACAAATAAAGAAAAGTAAAAGTAAAAATAAAAAAACCAGAAAAAGGAAAAATAATTGTCTTCTTTATTACCGGGCCCGGCCGCATGTGCTGTTGCCGGTCATTGCCTTTGGTTCCATGTCATTTCTTTGCCAATCCGTCACGGATGCGTTAAGACTACGGTATCGATGGCGAAAATTAGTTGGATAGTTGCGTTCTTAACAATTAATTTTTTGATTTTTTAAATAATTAAACTTATTTTTTTATATTTTAAAAATTTTTTAACATTAAAAATAAAAAAAATATCAAATTAACAAAAAATTAAATTCAACCTAGAGACAATTTATTTGTGCGCCCCAAGAAGAGGAAAGGGGTTTAAATTATTTTTTTATCTAAGGAATTTAAATTATTCTTTATTTAGTTGTTGGTCAAAAAAATATAAAATTTGAGACATTAAAAATAATTAAATTAAAATTGTTGCATAATATACATTAAAATTTTTATATTTAATTTTTTTTATTATTATTAATTTTATTTTTATTGTCCCTTGCAATCGAAGCAAGTTCTAGGGGTAGTGCCTTACCTTTCCGTTCCCTCAAAAACATGGGCGGTGGCATTGTGGGGACCAAATTCACAAAGATATTACTTTATCATGACTCTGGCTTTGTTTGGATTGATAAAAAAAATAGTAAAAAATATTAAAAATGTCTAAAAATTATTTATTTTTTATTTTACTATACGAATTACGAATCCATAATTTATCACACTTTATCTCATTTTATTTTATTTTTTGTTATTCTAAACGCATTTTATATCTTGACTCGTAACTTTTAACTAGAAATTGGAGAAAACTTGGGGATTAGATCAATAAGGTAACAATTTTTAATGTCCCAACTCCATAATTTGAAGCAACAGCAACCCCACACACAAAAAGACATTCAATAAAAGGAGTTAAAAAAAAAATCACGAAATAGACATATGATTTTGTGTGCGTTTAAAATACTAAAAAATGTAATTTTTTTTTTTTTTGTAAGCTTTATTCTGGTGTTGTCAGACATCACTTTAGGTATATAAAAATTGTGTAATTGGTAGAAAAGTTAGAGATATTTTTTTTAAGAAAATGTTAGAACAAAGTTGAACGAAATTGAAAAAGTTAAAAAAAAAAGTTAAAATTTTGATAAATTTGTTAGAAAATTTTTGTGCTCCAAACAAAACTTAAATGAAGCAAAATTATTAGTGCAAATCATTAAATTGATAGGTACGTAGTTTTAAACCTCAATCCTAATTAAAGTTTTGATTAAGTGATGTGATTATAGGATTTTCCATATAGGATATTAGAATTCTCATTTCATCCGTTGTTAGATTGACTTGGATGATCCAAAAATGGGATAATTCCATTCACATCTCAACTCAATTTAATTGTTTTCTAATTAAATGAGTTCATTTATATGGACTTTATTATTTTATTTTCTTTTCTTATTTTGAAAAGAGGGCCACCAAATACGTAATATAACTATCTGTTAGAGACTTAGAGTTGACTAACAAAGAAATATCATTGGCCAACAAATGAAGTCATTTATATAGATCTTTTTATTTGTGAGGGTAGAATTATTTGAGATTTAGTTTAATAGCATAAAATTCACCTTATTTTACTAGTTTTACCAAGTGGTGGTCACCGATCGAATATAGGATTTATCAATTTAATATTTTGAAATAGTTCACACATATAATAATAAGATTTTACACATGAGAATTTAAAATTTGTCAATTCAATAAAAATAAGATATGAATTTAAATCATATAATTTGTAACCACTGACACCGTAGGAATAACAAAGGAAGATGCATTTTCTAGCTTTTTCATCAAATTTGGATATATTGCTTTGTAATGTACCGTTTGCTACCAAGAAAAAACTCCAAAAATTACAATAAATCTCTAACAACTCATTTACCTCTAATTTTTTCGCTATCACTAATTTTAAAAAATTTCAATATTTCGTTTAAAAAACGAAAAAAAAAAAAATTGGAGGTAAGTTAATCGAATGTGTAAATTTTTTATACAATCATATTTTTCGTGTCGAAAGCTTTCAAACGAGTACCATTGTCACTATTTTTTGTGAATTTTTTTGAATCCGTGGGAACGGATTTAAAAAATCGTTCTCACAGTTTGCTACTTTTCAAAAAAAGACACCAAAATCAACCCTAAATCACATTTTATCTCAATTTATCTTATTTTTTCTTACTGAAAACGGACCGTAGTGGTCTTATTAGACATCCAAAGATTCTCAAATGAGAAAAATAACGTCATAAAGAGTCTTATTAGAAAGTGAAGGAATTTATTAAGCATGCAGAAGTGGGAACCCAATAACCCAAAAAGTGAACAGGTAAATGTGCTTGGAGTCAAAGTGCTCTGCCTACATTAAGCAGATGCTGATATTTTCTCCCAGCAACATTGTTTGGTTGAGGAGTATCAACGCACGATGTCTGATATAAGATCCCATTGGAAAGAAAGAAGTCAGTCAAGAAGAATTTACTACCATTGTCGGTTCAGATGGTCTTAAATTTAGGCTTAGTTTGGGAAGAAAAAAATTTAATTTTTTTTTTGTACTTGACATTTTTTTTAACGTTTAGAAAGAAAAAAATAAATAAAAAAATAAAAAAACTGGCATTTTGTGGCTAACTTTTAAGCAGTCATCTCCGCCTCCGGGTGCCAATGTTGATTTGGCGACTTTCACCCTTAGTTTATCTATTTATTTATTTTTATTAATTTGATATATTTACACTTCATGATTTAAAAAAATTTAAAAAATTTAAGGCAGTAAAAAAAAAAAACTAAAAATCTAGAGCTACCAAAAACTATCTTTTTCTTTGGTTTCCAAACAGAACCTTAGCATTGAACTGTGTTTGAACCATCTTATGAAAAAAAAAGATTGGAGGAGTAAGATGAGAAGTAAAAGACTTGTTTTTCATCAAGTACACCCAAGTGCACATGGTACAGTCATCATCAACGATTGTGAAAACCACCCAAGAAAGTAGTCAAGGATGGTCCCCAAACATCACAATGCAAAAGCTCAAAAAAAGAATCGGTAACAGTAGAACTTGAAGAAAAAGATTTTTTTTTTTTCTTCAGAGTTAAAGGACATACAGTGCATTGCCAAGAATAATTACAAGAATTGTTTGGAGTGCATCCACGAAGTAATTGGAACCTGTTATTGTATAGCTGTCCTAATCTATAATGCCAAAGAAAAGAAGGATCAGAGTTGACAGCATTGCAGGACTGTGTTATATAGCCTTTTAGGGCTGAATCAAAATTGGAGATGTTGTGCTAGGCATGAGATAGAGAAGTTCAATTTTTTTTTTTTTTTTTTTTTTTTTCCTTCCAGCCCATCCAAACAAAAATTCTAACACGATGATTAGGCAACAATTTAAAGTTTTAAGAAGTTCGACAGAAATGAGGTTGAAAAAAAAAGAAGAAGAAGAAGAAGAAACACAGAGAACATCAAAAGACTTGAGTGAAGAATTAAGTTTAATGGTTCCAATATGTGTTACTCAAGCAGAAGCAATTGGGTAATTTTAACAAACATATTAGTGATAGGGTTGGAAATAGAAAAATGATACGTGCTATTTACCATATGCTATGTAGAATTTTTCTTTCTTCTTTTTTATGACTCAGGGTGTCCGATCCACCTTACGTGCATCTTGACTAATCCTTACGAGTCGTGAATTTAATGACCGGATAAACTTCTAATAATCCTGAAAAGACTCGAACTAAAAACCACTTAGTAAAACCAAAGTTAAAATTCCATCAAACACTAAGAAAAGAGACTTTTGAATTTCTAACTGAAACTCTATAGGTGCGTTTTGCTGAATGTCTCTAAAAATAATTCACATTTTATCTCACTACACGAATTACGAACTTATAACTTATCTCACTTTTTATCACTCCAAACACACCCTATATACACAGGGCATAATTATCTCGTATTTAATACATTAATATTATTTTTTAATTTTATTTAAAATTTATCCAAAGAAAAGACTTCTGAACTTTTTATCTCTATCTATACATGTCATAATTATTATAATTATCTCATGTTTAATGCATTAATCTTTAATTTTTTAATTTTATTTAAAATTAAGAAAAAACTTTTGAATTTTTTACTTTAACCATATTTATAAATGTCATAATTGTCCCATGTTTAAACCATTAATTATTATTTTTTTAACCAAAGAGGCTAGGTGTATAATTGTTATAATTATCTCATATTTAATGCATTAATTATTATTTTTTAATTTATTTAAAAATATATCAGAGAAACATCAAATATACTATCTCCCCTAAAAATTATCTCATATTTAATACATTAATTATTATTTTTAATTATTTAAAATAATATTGGACAAACATCAACTAGACAAACTCCCCCTAAAAAGTTCTCCCAAAATTTCAAGACAAAGCACTATTGAAATGCAAATGGTTATGCAAATAGATTAGTTTCGTATACATGGCAATGTCCGATGAGTCCTCAAGGGGAATTTAGAGTTTCCAAAAAGTAAAAAAAAAAAAAAAAATCAAAAGTTGGTATTGAAATATGTAAAAATGATATATGGTTAAATTTGATTAGAAGAAGTTAAAAATTTTTGTAATTTTTTTAAGGTTTTTTTGAAAAAATTTGGGCGTCAAATCGAGCTATTTTGCGGCCGTTTGGTAACGATGCTATTTTTTTGTTTTTACATGGTTTTTGTTTTCTCCTATTGTTTTCTTTTTCTAAAATAAAAATTAAAATTGCGTTTGGAAATATAATTTTATTTGCAGTTACTAATTTTTTATTTTCATAAAATTAATTGAATTTATTAAATAAATTTTGTATTAATTTAATTTTATTATATTATTTATTAAAAATAATTGAATAAAATATAAATATTATATTATTTAATCCAGTAAATATAAAATATATTAATTATAATTTAATTATATTATTTACTAAAAATAATTGAACAAAATATATTTCATAATAATTTAAATAATTTAATTACAATATTTATTAAAAATAATTTAATAAATTATAATTCATATTAAAAAATTAATTTAATTTAGTTATGACATTTATTAAAAATAATTTAATAAAATATATTTCTATTAATTAAATTATTTATTAAATTAAATTAATATATTTTATTTTATTATTTATTTAAAATAATTTAATAATATATGTTTCTCATTAATTAAATTAACTAATTTAATATAATTATATATTAGAAATAAATTAATAATAGATATTATATATTAATTTAATAAATTTAATTTAATTATATTATTTATTAAAAATATTTTTAGTTTAATAAAATATTTGAATAAAATAATTTATTTTAATATGATGTAATAAAAATAGATAAAGTATTAGAATTGACAAAATGTTTGCAACAAAAAAATAGTGAAACATTTTTTTCTATTTATTTTTCTAAACATTTTTTTCTATTTACGTTTTTCTATTTAATTTTTCATTTTTTTGAAAATAAAAAACGTAAACAAGTTTAACAAATACGTTTCTGTTGGTTAACTTACAAAATTTTAAAAATATAAACAGAAAAACAAAAAAAAAAAGTTATCAAATGGGACTTTTCTTTTTATTTTTGGCTTTGGCCCCATAGTACAAAATAAATAAATAAAGATTTTGATGTTTTAGAGTACTCGTTGAGAATCAATGAATGCGTAACATTGTACTCTGGTATAGTTATGCATTGGAAAGGTACTAAATATTATTCAATGACATATTTTATTAGTTTTAAAGGTTCAAGGGAGTTGCAGTGAAAAAATCTGCAATAAAAAATTAAGGGCTGAGATCTTTCATACTTTAATGATTTGTGACCTTTTACATTCTGTATTGATTGTGTTCCAATTAAATTTTTAAAATATTTATTTAAAAAAATAATTTTAATTACATTAAATTAGAGCCATTAGATTAAAGTGTAAAAAATCTCAGCCCTTCATTTTTCACTGCAACACCTGCAGTGAATTTTTAATCTATTTTTTATATTTCTTAAATTCTATAATTTTTCCTTTTTTTTTAAATAATTTTAATTCCCGCGAACTTTTATTTTTCATTATAAAAAATATCCTTAGTAAGTTATAACTTAGCTAACCAGAACATCTATAAAACAAATACATGATATTCTTCTTTTTCCCTTCAAATTGGATAAATTTTTAGAATGTCTTTGGAGTGGAAATTTTCAAAGATAAAAAGAAAGTGATAGGAATTCAAAACTCTTCCTCTTAATTCCTGATAAAAAATAAAAAAGTAAAAGAGATGTTATTTGGGAAATTAAAAAATTAATTATTGATAAATATGTTTTTATTTTAATACATTTTTAGATTCATTCGAATAAAAATATGTATATAGAATTTTATATTTTCTTTTCATTTTCTTTTAAGATGTGTTTGGAACATGGATTTGTGGAGAGAAAGGAAAAGTGAAAAAAATGATAAGAATGCAAAATAAAGTAAAAAAAGTCAAATTTATGCTATTTTTCTTAATTGAGTTAGAAAAATAAGACTAAAATAAATAGATATTTATCAACAAATTTTAATTTTTATTTGGTTAAGTATATATAAAAATTGGACAGATTATAAATATTATTTTCTTTTTATTTTGTATTTTCCTCCACAAATCCATATTCCAGACATAGCATTATTGTTCCCTTCTATTTTCTTTTGTTTCTCTTGTTTTTTTTTTTTTCTTTTGGTAATTGCCTTTGTACTTCTATACTTAGGATAAAAATTACTTACACCTCCTATATCTCATTATTGTAACTAATATCTCCTATACTCCTAACTAAAATGCAAAGTTGGACGGCATCAGGTTACATGATAAAAAGACAAAATTACCCGTTTTTTTTTCGCTACTTTCTTCTCTCTCATCTGTTCTTCTATTTTTCTCTTCAAAATGGCTTTCACCATTACTGAAAGTTACAAACAAATAAAAATTAATGTTGAAAACAACTAAACATGAAAACACAGTAAAATATGCAATTATATATGTGATTCAAGATGTAAAAAACACACAAAATATGTGCAAAACTCACAATATATATATATATATATATATATATATATACTAGCAATTTTTTGTACCTGAAGTCACAGAAATATAATTTAGTATGTAAATAATTTAAATTTAAATTTATAAAATAAACTTATATAAAAAAAGTGTAAAAATAACCTATAAAAATAAAAATCATTAATAAAAAAGATTAAGGTATAATTTTTTTTTTGCTAATTATAAAATTTTATTATACATTACAAATATTATCACATTTTTAAAAATATTAATCTAAAATCTTTTATATAAAAAGTATTCAAAAAAAATATGGGAAGAGGAAGAGAAAAATAAAATAATTCTAACCATTTAGCAAATTCCATAGTTGAAAATATCTCTAATTCAAAATTTTGAATTTCTTTATTATATAAATGACACATAGTGTAAAAGTGTATGTTATATTTTTTTAAAATATTAATTTAAAATATTTTATATAAAAGTATTTAAAAAATATCAGAAGAGTGAGAAACAAAAAGAAAAATAGTTCTAGCCATTTAGCAAATTCAACAGCTGAAAATATCTCAAATTTAAAATTTTAAACTTTGTTATTATATAAATGACACAAAGTGTAAAAGTGTATATATAATTTTACAGAATATAATATATATTTATTTGAATTTCAAATTTTAAATTCGAAGGATGTTTTATTACATGGATATGTAATAAGTGATGAAGTGGTGGAGGTTTAGTAATGATTAAGATAAATGTCAAATCAGATGATGTGTTTTATTATATAGATATACTTATATATAACACAAATCAAAACTAGATAGAAGATTAGACATCCAAAACCTTCATTGGTTGAAGAGGCCTTAACCCAGATTTCATATCCTAGTTTTGAGTAAAGCAACAAACGCAAACCCCATGATTCCCTCAATCTCCTACTCTTGAAACGCATTAATTTAACAAAAAATAAGAGAATTGGATACCCATATGAAAAAACAAGACTTTCGTGAAGATTTAATCAAGCCCGATTCGAATTTCTTAAGAGTTTGAAATTACTTTTAGAGGTTTTTGGAGGCCGGTCACTATTTATAGACTTATAAGAATTTAAGTCATACCTAAAAAAACTTGTTTGTGAATAAGTCACACTTGCAACAAAAAAACAAAAAAGGACATCACGCATTTTTTACTATATTTCAAAACCGTCAGTTTTATCCGAAAATAGTGTACACTTCACTCATAACTTCCACGACTTTCTATCTTCTTTACAAAGCAAGTAAAACTGATTTTTGGAAACAAAATCAAAACTGTTTAGGAAAAACCTAATTCCGTGACTTTCCATCTTCTTTACAAAGCAAGCAAAATTGATTTTGGGAAACAAAATAAAAATTGTTTGGGAAAAACCTAAATCGATCATCATTCCTAAGTATCTTTATTTTTTTCTGATTTTGAAACAGTACCAATATTGTTTTGAAGATAGCTCAAAATGCTAATCAGCCCCATGAATTTCTGTTGCCCAAAACTTGTCATTTGCTTATAATTCATGGTGCTGTTTTGAAAACAGTATCGGTACTGTTTTCATACTACCATAAAAAATATCAATCGATGCATAACACAAACCATCAATACGAGCCAATATCATCATATTTTTTGAAACAGTGCCGGTACTATTTTGAAGATAACTCAAAACGCCGATCGGCCCCATGGATTTCTCTTACCCTTAAAACTCGTTATCTGCTTATAATTCATGGTGCTGTTTTGAAAACAGTATCGATCAAAACAGTACCAGTACTGTTTTGTTTTGTACCGGTATTATTTTCATACTGCCTAAAAACATCAATCGATATATAACACAAACCAACCATACGAGCCAACATCATCATATTTTTTGAAACAGTACCGGTACTGTTTTGAAGATAGTTAAAAACGTCGATCGGCCCCATAGGTTTCTATTGCCCTTAAAACTCGTCATCTGCTTATAATTTATAGTGCTATTTTGAAAACTTCATACTGCCTAAAAAACATCAATCGATACATAACATAAACCAATCATACGAGCCAACATCATTATATTTTTTGAAAAAGTACCGGCACTATTTTAAAGATAGCTTAAAATGTCGATCGGCAAAATCAATCCATTTTGAAGATAGACCAAAGAAGCTCTATCTTTTTCATTTCTTCACGACTAAAACTGTAAATAATAAAATTGAAAACAAGGAAGGAAAAAACGGAAGAAGCGCGATTCTCGGTAAACCATATCTTCATGTGATTCCCGAAAACAACTTGTGTAACTTAATCATAGAAATAAAGGATATTATTGATATGTTAGAAATTATGTTAAAAACAAACTCGTAGGACCTACTCAAAAATGTAACTTAAACACAAAACTTTCTACATTAATGTGACTTAAAAGTAATACTTTTTTTTTGTATGACTAATAGCCTTAAAAGATTACAAAATATGACTTAAATACAATTTTTCATTACTTTTATATATACATATATATATCTATGTAATTGTTATGCTTGAAAACCGACAACATTTCTTAATTTTACTAAAAATGATTTAAAAATTATTACTTATAGATCTGGCGCAGTTTGCATTGTTATTGCAGTTGCTTTAATTTTATTTTGTTTATCTTTAAAAAACTAATTCTTGGAGAAAATATGATATTTCTTTTATTTATACATATACATATATACACATATACATATTTAGACAAACATATAGGCCACGTTTGTTTGCGAGATAAATCACATAGGATTGGACTCAGCATCCATGGGGCCAACTTATGAAATGTTTGGTTGGCTTAAATTTCCTTCGGATACGTTCTCCTATCGGATTGACAGTGAAGCAAAATTGCGGACAATCTAACCTTAGGGGGTTGTAGTATAACGAGTGAGAAGACGTGGGATTGGGGGAAAATTTACAAATTTACCCCCAATAATGTGAGGACTAAGCAAAACGCAAATTATAGCTCCAACATCTCTCTGCATCTCTGTTTTCTATCCCTACATC
This sequence comes from Vitellaria paradoxa, assembly GCA_019916065.1. Taxonomy (NCBI): domain Eukaryota; kingdom Viridiplantae; phylum Streptophyta; class Magnoliopsida; order Ericales; family Sapotaceae; genus Vitellaria; species Vitellaria paradoxa. The sequence goes on along the minus strand of CM034235.1, from coordinate 49,203,121 downwards.
TTTATTGTCTCTCTCTGCAGCTCTCATTTCTCCTTGTACACTGTCTTTTCTATCACCGAAGGGTCGCCATGGTCCCGCCCACTGCGTTAGATTCTCACATAGAAGGAAATCTTATTCCTCTGGATTAGAAAATGGAACTATTAGAATATGGCAGACAGGCCCTTTGAATCATAACGAGAATGATGCATCTATTAATGGTCCGACTGAGAAATTAAAGGTTTTGGCTAATAAGGTTGCTCTTAAGATAGCGAATGCTTGATTGAAAGTAGAATGTTTTTAAGTTTGTATCTCATTAGTGAGTAGTGAGCATGTGGATGTGATTTTCTTTCTAGAGTTATATTTGCTACTTTGTCAAAGAGTTATATTTACTTGGGCCTGTTGTAATTTCTTATACATTTCATTTTAAGGTACCTTAACTGAAACAATTGTTGGATTTTGTTTGGTGTTATTGCAATTTCATGAATAGTTATTAGATGTGTTTATTCATGTTAATTCGCTAATTAAACAGTTTACATTCATTCAAAACATTGTTGCTCTTCTAGTTCACTCAAAAAAAAAAAAAAAAAGGTTCCAAGTCTAGGTTTAATTAGCTAGTTAGCAAAGAGCTAGCTGCTCTCATGGTCTTGAAGAGCTAGTTGCTCTTATATAAGATTTAATTGTACTGTAAGGGTAATAAAGTCATTTCATACACTAGTCCCGTTATTTATACATTTTTTCTTTATACACACCAAACACAATATTATTTTCCCATATCATATCATAGTATTACTCATCTTCTATCTGTAACATCACAGTATTACGAATCCTACAATATTACTTATCTCTCTCTTTTTTTATATCGGCAAATAAACATAGCCATAGTACTGTGTTTGTCTATGCACACACGAATAATACAAACTAAAATTATCTTCTTATTTTTATACTTTTTTCTTGAAAAACTTTGAAATAGTCTATTTGTTATGGTAATCCAAATCATTTATTTCTAAAAATAAAAAGTTGAGAGAATCTGAATAGAAAAAAGATGGAAAGAGAATAAAGGGTTTAAAGAAAGAAGATACTGAAGATCACATGACATATTCAAGAGCTTGGAATGATATTGTAGGGCATTTTCATCTATTCACTATGTTTTTTTTTTAATGAAAATTAGATGTTTGCACTTTTAATGCGTGTGTCACGCATGGTTAAATTAAACAATTTCGTCCAACTTTGCACATTGAATACGAGTATGAGAGATATTAGCACATAATAATAAAGTATAGAGGTAAAATGATTTTCACTTCAAGTACAAGAAGTATAAAGACAATTATCCCTTTTTTTTTTTACCCAACAAGAATCCGAAACAATATCGTAAGGTATTTTCATCTAGTTATAATTTTTTTTTGGATGAAAATTAGACACTTATACTTGTAATGCACATGTGTTTTAAGCACAAATAAATTTAATAGTATTGTCCAACTTTACACTTTGAATTCGAGCACAGGTGGATATAAGTGATTTTCACCCAAACTACAAGGGTATAAAGGCAATTCTCTTTTTTATTTTTTCAACCCAACCGTGGCTCAAACACACTCATGTTATCAATCAAAATAACTAAAAAAAAAGCATTGAAATTTTTTCTTAGGAAAAAATGGTTAATCACCAAACATACCCTTGAGCATAGGAGCCACATTAATTACATAAAAATACATAATATATTTATTACTTTCTCAAGCCTTTTTTTAGCTTAACAGCTTATCACGTACCCACCCACTCTTCATTCCCAAGCTCCAACCATTTTCAGCGACAAAACCAAACACCCTTTTCTATTTCTATCTTCGATTAAAAAGAAAAAAAAAAATCACAGAGACAAACAAAAATTATTAAAAAAAAAACAATTTTTTTTTGGGTTGAAAATTAAAACAAAAAATTAAATGAAAAAACAGATCTGAACTCAAGAAATCGAATCGAAACCCTTAACGCCGATCCCATTTTCATAGCTCCCTCTCTGTGTCTCTGCATTCTCGTCGCTTCGATCTCTCATGGTTTATCTTCTTACCTCTAATTCATAAAGCTTCCATAGATATAAATACACTTACAGGATACATACAAATACATATATATATATATATATATATATAGATATATATCGTGTGTATATATCTGTATAGCTGTGTAGTGTTCTTGGAGATGGCTCATACGAATCATCAGCGGCGGAATGGTGTGACGCTTCCGGAGCTGTGTCCGCACTTGGCGGAGTTTCGATCGAGGCACGGGGTGCGGCCATTCAGGGCGTTACAGGAGTGTCTGAGGGTGCGGCCGCCGGGAAGGGCGGCGATCCGCCGGGATCCCAAGGAGGTGCCGCGATGCGGATCTTGTGGTTCCGTTGCGCCGCCGCGGCTTTATGCTTGTGTTGCCTGCGCCGCTGTCTCTTGCCGGGCTCACGCTCAGTCGCATGCGGCGGCGGCCGGAGGGGGTGGGGGACACGAGATCGCTGTCGATGTCGACCGGGCGGAGCTGTTTTGTTGCTTGTGCCGGGACCAGGTATACGACCGTGACTTCGATGATGCCGTTGTTCTCGCGCAGACTGCCGCATCCACTCTCGGCGGGGGATCTGCAATCCGATCCCCTCCGCCTGAGAACCTTCGCAAGCGACGGCGCGTGGATTACCGGCCTTGGACGCCCGATCCGATGGAGCGCGCGTTGGTGGGGAGAAATTCGAGTCCGTTGAATCGGACGACTGGCGGAGACTCGTCTTCGGACCTACCGTGGGGATTGCGAGGGCTCAACAATCTCGGGAACACTTGCTTCATGAACTCTGTGTTGCAAGCATTGCTTCATACTCCACCATTTAGGAACTATTTCTTGAGCGATCGGCACAATCGATATTTTTGTCACCAGCAGAACAGTGTTAAGAAAAATGATGCGAATTACAACAAAATTTCAAGGCTTTGTTTGGCTTGTGATTTGGATGCAATGTTTTCGGCTGTGTTTTCGGGTGATCGGCCTCCTTACAGCCCTGCAAAATTTCTATACAGGTCCTTCTCAAGCTCGGAACTACTTGTTTATGAATTGATTGTTGATTGTGTTTTTGCGGTTTTTAATATTGATAGTTCCAATGTGATACAAAATTTGCTTGTTACAATTGTTGTATAAATTTGGTTTATTGTAAAATTTTTTGAAAGGAAATCGAGGAGAAGACAAGATGAAGTTTTCTTATAGATTTTGGGAACTATCTCTAATTCATTCTGTAGTTTCTCTTATCAGAACTGGTGAGTTGGTTGAAAATTGTTTTCCATCATCTATTGTACATCGATCTTGAATGGTTGTTTATATGCTTGTATATGTGTGTATTGGAACTGTTATTCATCTCTTGTTCTGTATTTGGAAGCTGACATTTTCAAGTATAATAATATTTTAGTTTTCTTTTGAGGTTGACTGATTTTTTTTTTTTTATTTTTGTAATTCTGTTACAGTTGGTGGCAGCACGCGGCAAACCTTGCAAGTTATGAACAACAAGATGCGCATGAATTTTTCATTTCCATGCTTGATGGGATTCATGAAAAGGTGGAGAAGGATAAAAGAAAACCCCAGAGTCAAGGTACATTCATTCTTTCTGCTTGACTTTTATGTTAGTTGTCTTTGTCTTTGTGAGGTGTCCCTTACTTCAAACTTCGAGGTCCAAAGTCCCACAAACTATAAATTGGGGACCAAAAACAGTTGTGAAGTATTTGTTGCAAATATGCAACTTAGCAAACATGAGTCAGGAAGTCCCAGCTATCAATAATCTGCGCCTGAATATTCTCTCTGTTTTCAGTTGTGAGAATCTGTAAAGCAACTTGTTTAGCTACCTACCTACCTGTTGTAAATATTTGGCCCAAGGAACCTTCTAGGCAGGACTTGTCTTAATGTGGGCCCCGTTCATTTTGGTTGTCTTCTTGTATTCCCCCCATGCTAATGCTGATTGTGTGAATGTGAATTTTTGTAGTTTTTTTCAAACACATGCTGGTTTCTACTAATATAATTGTGGCATTCTAGAACAATATGTTCTTAGGGACTCACATCAAATACTCAAATCCCTTAACTTCTCTAAAATAGAGAGAAATGAGTGAAAAAGCCCCACATCAGATTCTTTACCTACTCTCTATTTTAGAGAATGTCTAGAGTGGCTTTCCATATGTAGAGAATCATTACAAATTCTCTATTATAGATAATTATTTAGAAAAGCTGATATAGAGTGTTTTTGAGTAGAGAAATCTTGAAGTCATTTTTTGCTTTATTTTAAACTTCTCTAAAATAGAGAGAAATGAGTGAAAAAGCTCCACATCAGCTTCTTTACCCACTCTCTATTTTAGAGAGTAGCTAGAGTGGCTTTCTAAATGTAGAGAATCATTACAAATTCTCTATTATAGATAATTATTTAGAAAAGCTGATATAGAGTGTTTTTGAGTAGAGAAATTTTAAAAGTCATTTTTTGCTCTATTTTAGTTTATGAAGTTAAAATTGTAAACATGATGCTGCTTACCCTCTTTTGAATTGCAAATAGGTGGTGCAATTGTGAAGTTTAAGAATGAAAAGTTATTGGATGATTTGGTTCATGTCGTTGCCACTCTTGAATTTTTATTGGTCCAAGATGTTGTAACAATTTGTTTATTTTGCTTCAAGATGTTGAGAAGCTGATTGCCTTCTTTCTACGACTAGGATTATACACAAATAATTGTCAAAATTTAGTCCAAGTAGCAGCATCGTCGTAACCTGCTAACCAAGACTTGGGAACCCTCTTGTGGATACACTACAATTTTTCTGTCTAAATAAACTCTATAGGACCCTGTAATTGAGGCACAATGAAGCTTGCTGCTGTTCTAAAATAATCTAAGCAATCACCTGATGCCCCTGCCTTCTTTATTTTGGTTCTAGAATTATATTATTGTCAAATTGATCCAAAATACTTTCAAAGATTAAGAAGTAACTGCAATATTCAACTGCAGGGAGTGGGTTTAGGTCCTTGTTGCTTTAGACGTTGGCAAGTGCTCTCAGATTTAGGGCATTAATGTGCAAGATCTGCTTCACTCCAGTAAGTGTCCTTGTTCCTTAAGTCTAATTGGTTTCAAGATAGGAATTTCTTGTGCCTCATTAATTCTCATGTTAACTCCACTTGTGCCATTGTTGTGGTGTCGTCTTTTTGACATGGCGGATGGAAACCCTACAGAGTGTTCAGAGAGGTTAGCGACCAGGCTTAATTAAGTTGAACCATTGCAATCTCAAATTCTTTACAGATTATATTTTTGGGGACCTCATGTTTCTGGTGGAGATTTTGGTATACAACATTTTTTGAACTTCTTGACATAGTTCCAACTAGTTGGCATTAAGCGGTGGGAGTCATCTCATCGGCACTTTTACACTCTTGATAACTGTGCTGCAATGATTTCCTCTCCAAGTTGTTCTGCCCATTATCTAGGATGTCAGCACAAGTATGTGTGTTAGAAGCATCTCTTGTTAACAACTTGTTGCGAGCAAGTTATCTTGGATGTGATCAAGGCGTTGAGGAAAGGTAGGTGGTAGTACAAATATTTAGGTTTAGAGCATCCAAATATGATTCTAATTTTCTACCAAAGGTAGAAATTATCCAAATCAAATAAGGGAAACAATAATACTTGGGCTGGTAATAGTTTGATGTAGATATAGTCCCTCCCCCCTTTTTTCTCCCTCCTTCTCTCCTTTCTTTCAAAACCCAGTTCTTTTGCAAGTAGATATAGATTTCTACATGAAACATTAGTTGCTAAAGTTCTCATACATATTTGTATTCGTGTTCGTGTTATGGTTGAATGCTTTTCATATCAAATGTTTTAATCATCTCTAACTTAATGACTGTTTATTGACCTTATTTGTTCGATAGTGCAGGCAACGGAGACTGCTGTATTGCGCATAGGGTGTTCTCTGGCATCTTGAGATCTGATGTCATGTGTACTGCATGTGGCTTTACATCTACAACATATGATCCTTGTGTGGACATCTCATTGGACTTGGAACCAAACCAGGGGGCTTCTGCAAAGATGTCATCCACAAAACCCCTTCATTCTTGCAATGGCAAGGCAGATTCTATGAATTCAAGCCAAACTTGTGGAATATCTACTCTCATGGGTTGTTTGGACCGTTTTACAAGACCTGAGAGATTAGGATCTGACCAAAAGTTCTTTTGCCAACAGTGTCAAGTGAGACAGGAATCTCTCAAACAGATGTCCATAAGAAAGCTTCCGTTGGTTTCTTGCTTTCACATCAAAAGGTTTGAGCATTCTGCAACCCGAAAAATGTCAAGAAAGGTTGACCGCCATTTACAGTTCCCGTTTTCATTAGACATGTCACCTTATCTCTCATCATCTATCTTGAGAGGTCGATTTGGAAACAGAATTTTCACTTTCGATGGGGATGAGCCGGATGCTTCCAGTGAGTTGTCTTCACAGTTTGAGTTGTTTGCTGTTATCACTCACGCTGGCAAACTAGACGCTGGCCATTATGTGACCTATTTGCGGTTAAGTAATCAATGGTACAAGTGTGACGATGCTTGGATTACTCGAGTGAATGAGAACATTGTGAGGGCTGCACAAGGATACATGATGTTCTATGTGCAAAAGATGCTTTATTATAAAGCAAGTGAAAAGCCAGTCGGCTCATGATGTGGCCTACAGAAACTGGGTTGGTGCTGGTGGATACAACAAAGTGCAGAGAAAGTGTTTCGAACCATTCAATGGGCGGTCATGGTTAATTCGAATTATTGAAGAAAATGACCATTGCGACATAACCATGAAAACCAATATCATCGAGTTGCTGTTTTCTTCACTTAAAGAGCAAGCAGCTTTTGACGCTCTGAGAACAATTTTTGAGAGGTAAACTGTAAATCTCAGTTGGAGCTTAAAATTGGCCTGAATTTTTGAGGCATTGATCTCCTGCATGCGGAAAGCCTATAACATATAATTGTTTTGGGGGGGGGGGGGGGAACTATAAGAGAGGAAAAAGAAATAGAAAGGAATCGTTTCAATTGATTCATTTTCCGCTCCTCATTAAGTGTTATTGGTGGGTTGATTTTATTTAATTTTTTTTTTTTGGCTTATTTTTTCGCTTTTTCTAATGGATTTATCTGGAATGCAGTTTGCTGATGTACTAATCCCAATACATGAGCATGCATGCTTTACTCTGAGATGTAGAGATCCCTTTTAACACACTGGTTTTCATATATAGGATGTGTCTTATTGGGGGACATGGGGCTGTGTTCTGCATTGAACTATTATTCTCGTTGACCTCACAATTCCCTTAATTTTTTATTTTTTTTCTCTCCGGGTATGGAATCCTGTTGGGATGATATATCTTTCAAAACCGGGGATATGCAATATCACTTTCCATGTTATACTGTATATCTCCATCTCCTTAAGAATGCACAAAATCATCTGATGGTCAAATTTTCTATCAAATTATGTTTGTTTTATTTGATTTCAAATTTCACAAAATGATTAAAAAAAAATAGTGCTTTATTAAATTCAACTCTATGCATTTAGTTCGAGTTATCTCCCAATTAAAAGTAACCTCGATAACAATTGAATCCAGGAATAGGAATGCTTATCACACTGTACGTGCAGAAACTGAGCCATTGATCAAAGCTTTTATCACAATTAAGTAGTCCTTGCCCGGGCAGTTATTTGCCAATCCAAAATTCCATCCCTGGCTTTTCTGTGAATAGCGGGGAGCAAAATGAGGTTTATTGGCTCCAGACCACCCCCCCCCCCCCCCCAAAAAAAAACCCCTTCTCAATTTAAATATATTGCTGTCCCATCTCTCATCTAAGCTCATATGGCATGTCCTAGAATTTTTTTTTTTAGATGAAACTAATTTCTCTTCTCAAATGGTTGGCTGTCTTTCTCTTTCTCTCCTCTTACAGATTCCTCTACAGGGATGGCTATCTTGGCTAACCTGTCCAAACTTTACCTAATCCCTGTCCCGAATGGGTAGGAGATTCGGTGATTTTTTGGGAGATCGGATAGGATATAGGGACATTTTGTAAAAAATTTCAGGGATCGAGTAAAATACAAATACGAGTTTGCTGTGCCCTGTATTCTATTCTATCCTACCCATTTCCCAACCCATTCACGCCCCACCCGTTATGGAATCAATCAATATTGGGGTCGCACCAGGTCCTCTACCAGTGTTGGATGTGAAGAATGAATCAGTAAGCCTCATTTCATTAACAAATTTGATTCGAGTGGTTACTGATCACCTCCAAACATTGAACAAAAATCTAAAATTGGTGAGTACTTTTTGTGAAAATTATGCTATTAGCTTTTATATTAGTACAGTTTGGCTGAATAATTGTATTGTTACATTTGTGTGTGTCTATATGCTAGCATGCTTTTGTTTGTTATGTAAGCATATGCATGTATATTAATAAATAAATGTGTAGAAATATTGTTCTATTAATAGACTAAATGATTTTATGATTGATAGTGCAGAGTTTATTTATCCCAAAAAAAAAAAAGACTTGTGTTAATGGATTTGGGCTTGAATCTGAAATTTAAAATTTTTATATTTTATGCCATTTCGAGTATTCAATTTCTTGTAGGGATACTTGTTTCTCGTTTGCGGCAGGGATGGAGGATAAAAATCAATTCTCAGTAGAATTGGGTAGGATATAAGAATTGATTTGAGTTTGGAATCAAGTACGGGGATAGTCGTACCTGTTCCATGTCCATCCCTATTTCTTTAAAAATAGAAAACAAAAACTTTTATATTATCTTAATTGAAAAAAATCTCTCTTTTCATACTTAATGTATGCAAGTTTCTTGTAATAAAAACCATAAATACCATTTATTATATTTTCTGATGTGCTTTTGTTTTGTGTCATTTAATTATCCACGGCGATCATTACCTCAAGTAAAAATTAACAACAAATTGATTTTTGTGATAGATTAATAATTCTCTTAATTTGTTTAACCTTAAAAGCAGATATCTCTCTCTCCCTTCTCATGCGTTTGTCTTCCTCTCTCTCAAAAAAATAAGTTCACTCTTTCTATGTTTCTTAAATGTAAAACACACACTCTCTCTCTCTTCCCCCCCCCCCCATATTTAATACATATCTTACTAACAAAATAAATGTTTTTATAATATTTTCAAATTGATAATGCTTTGTGGTATTGTTTTTAATTTCGTATAGGTCATTGTTATCCAACATGAAAATTAAATGATTTTTTTTCTCTCTCTGCCCCCTCATCTCGTAGGAAACATGTCTCCATCACTCCTTGTTTTTTAAATGTCAAACTCTCTCCCTCTACCTCTCTCCCATATTTATTAATATAGACAATCATATTACTAGCAAAGAGTCATATAAATATTATTTATTTATTATATTTTCTAATGCACATTGTTTTATGTTATTTTTGTCCATATAATAAAACATGGCGATTTTTGAAAATGTATCTATCACAACTTTAGATCTAAAGGATAAAATTGAGTTTTACTTTTCAACGAATGGTTGAAATTTTTCACGAAATTTTTGTTTCTTTGTCTATATTATCGAAACATTACAACTGCATTTTTTCTTTTATTTATAAATATACTAGAATTGTAGTATATGATTTTAATAAAGGTAAAAAGTTCATGAGTTTTGAAAAAAGGTCTTATTTTTTTGAGTTCCGAAAAGGAATTCTTTTGGTGAAAGAGACACCTACTTACTTAAAAATTTAATGTACTTGTTAAATTTATATATTTCAATTACATTAGTAATTAAATTAAAAATATCGATAAAAAATAGAAATACAGATAAAAAATAGAGTTAAATTAAAAAACACAAATAAACAAAGCTTAAATAATAATTAGATTATTTCTAATATAACAACAACTCTTACTATTTTTCAAATTTGAAAGTACAAAAAAAATATCGAATATTAATTAGATTTGAGAGTAATTATTTTTCTAAATTCTTACTTTAAATTTAAATTAGTTACATTGACTATATTTATATTATTTTATAAAGTGCATACAATTAATAATAATATTCTTTATTTAAGTTATTTTTATAAAATTAATTAAAAATTTATTATTAAATATAATATATAATTTTTTATATTCATTATTCTATTTTTTTATTTTTACAAATATTTGAATAAAATTAATCTTGGGGGTGTGAATTTTTTTTATAAACTCTAATTTTAAATTTAAATTGGTACAGTTAACTATAGATATATAATAAACGTATTTCAAAAGTGTCTTTATTGCAAACTAAAATTCAAAGGTTGAGATTGAGTTTTATTTTTCAATAAATGACTTGATATTTTACAAATTAAAAACTTCCTATCAAACGTCACATTCTGATAGACCATTAAGTTAAATTTAATGATAATATCTGAAGAATTGCATTGAAAAAGAGAGTTACATTGAGAAAGATAAAAATTTTATTTCTCGATATTACAAATGCATGCATATTTATTTTTAGTTGAATTTGCCGCAGGCACAAGTTATTCGCTAATAATTTCATACGAGTCAATGTTATCTCTAGTAGAAATCAATCATTTTTGTGCTTAATCAATCATTTAAAAAATATTTATAAAAGTAAAATAATTAGAAATTAGTATAATATTATTAGGAAGATATTTCTTCTATTGACTTAGATTTGAGTTTTAGTTGTATTCACTTGGGCCGTTCGGCAACACATACAAAAAAAAAAATTAAAAATAAAAATAAAATAAAATAAAAATAAAATAATTTCACTTGTATTTGAGACATGTCACTAAATAACTAGTTGGGTGTTTGGTAAAATGTAATATAAAAAATTTTATCTAAAGGTAATTCTTTTAACACTTTGAGATGCCAAATTACTATAAAGCAAATGTGTCTAATAACCTTTTTTTTTTTTTTGTGGAATTCTTATTGGTGAGATTTCATTTAATTACACCTTTTGAAATTGGGATGGACTTTATGGTAGGAATTTTTTTTTATTTTCTTTATTATTTATGATGAGAAATCTAATTTTTCAAAGTTTATTAGAAAAAAAAACATTGCGTTGAGTAGGCCATTTACAATGAAAAGTAACTAGAATGATATGAATAACTTATTAATCTATCACTTGAAAGTAAAATAATTTTATAGAATTTTATTTTAATTACAAATTTAATAAATTTTTTAATTTTTAATGCGTGACTGCGTAAAATATTATAGTTGTAGTGATATTTAGATGGTCAAAATTTATTAAAAATTTATAAAAATTATTAAAATTTTTTAACTTATATCGATTAAATTTTGTTAGTCACTTTTACATCATTTTTTATTATTTTTTAATTCAAATACCATCGCTAAAAAAAAAAAAAAAAATTGAAATAAAGGAAAGAAACGGCGTCGGATCAATAGCATCACGTGCTTGCGAAACCCTCACGAACTCCGAGAGACTGCTTCGGTTCCAAAACCAATCATCTGTCTTTCAAACCCAATCAACCAAAGCCACACGTCGATCTTTTTTTTAAAAGTCTTTTCATACTCTCTCTCTCTCTCTCTTTCTCTCCACCTAAACATATATTACATACATATATACACGCAGATTTTAGGGCGCAAAATTGTTCCAGCGTCGTTTTTCACGTCTTATCTGATAAACCCAGCCCCTCTCTTCTATATCTCTTTTGTCTCATTCTCTGAATTAAGCAAGCCTCTATATATCCGTCAATTTGTTTCTTATCCTTCAGTAGATTCTCCCCAATAATTGAAGCTCGGGTTCGTGAAATTTTGCTCTTCGAAAAATTGTTCATCTTTCGGAACCCGATGCGATTTTTCTCTTCGACAGCTATTTCCTGCTGATTTTGGGAACTGGGTTTGGTTTCGATTTTGGTTTCTTGCGTGATTACATGTGGGCTTCGCCTAATTTAGATTGTGATGATTAGAATAATTTCAATGAAGATGTTTGCCGAGGACGAAGAACCGATTGTTTTTACTGATTTGGTGGTTTGCGAATTCAATTTCTGTTCTGAAAATAGAAGCTGAGAGAAAATCGTATTTTCATCAGGCAAAACCCTAACTCCTATTTGCAGTTGCTTTTGCCTTTTTTGTTGGGACTACTTTTGAATAGCTAGAAGCTAGAGAAAATGGAAGCAAGATAAGAAAGTTTTGATATATATATATATATATATATTTGCATGCTTTCAATTCATGAATTCTGTCAAATGCTGTTTTATTTTCATTGACTCTTATGATGCTTAAGCAGAGGAAAATATGTTAGGTAAAGTTTTGGCCTTAAGTTTATGAAAATAAAACTAATTTATTTTGGAAGTTTTTATTTTCAGCACCTGAGCTGACAAATTTAGTTACTCTTCCTTTTGTATTTTTAAATGAGGAAAGGGGGGAGTTGTTGTTGCAGAGAAACGCATAATGATACATCTTCCTTTGTCATTTGCAGTAAGCATGATGGGCATTAAGGATTGGGTTTTGTCTCAGTTGGTATCCATGTCGGTTGTGTCATCAAGGCCGTTGTCGGCCAGTGACAGGTTCTTCGGTGAGCAACCCCTGAACGAAGAGGTCAGCAACCAAGGTATAACCTTATCTCTTCTCTTAATTGGATGTGATTACAAAACATTAAATTCATATATTCTAAAGGTGCATCTAGTAATTTCAATGTTTATTAGTCTGAAACTGCTGTGTCCATGTGTGCACTCACAAGCATGCCCGCGGTGTAAAGTTTCGGTTCTTTTGGATTCTGTCCACCTCTTATCCTCTTTGTTTTTGCTCCAATCGTTTGTATTTAGATTCATGGATCCAAGATTGTGAGAATACGGGCTATCTGTTTAATTGGAAGTGATAAATTTTCATAAAAACTCTGTATAGTTTTATCCTCCCAATCATCAAGGAATTACCTGAACATGAGCTCAAAGGCATTCTTCTTTTTGGCTGCTCCCTGACCTTATGAGATTATGGTCTCGTTTGATTATGCGATTATTGTACGTCTCTTGTTAAATGAAGCTGGCATTGGCATTAAAGATCTAAAGTTGTCTAATGACGCATTGGTGGCCAAATGGCTGTAGAGATACTTGTGTGACAGGGATATGTTGTAGCGGATAGTCCTCACTCTAAAATTTGGGGCAGAATGGAGGGATTGGATCACAACTCCTCAATTGGCTTTAGTCCTTGGATAAATATCAGGATAGGTTGGCTGGGATTTCTGGTGCATATCAGATGTCGGACAGGTAGCGTTATGGGGCTTGAGTTCTAGAACCAAATGGATCCCATAAAGGAGTTTGGAGGATTTCTATCTTGAGTGTTCAGTATCGTAGAGGATAATGAAGCTTGGTAGCAAATTGCATAGTTCAAAGTGGCAAAAATATGGAGTGGCTGATGGCACTGGGGAGGAACCTGAATGATCAGGAGATTGATATGATGTTGAGATGTTAGAGTTGCTGGGTACGAGGAGGCCATCGGAAGTTGATGATGAGGTGCAGAGGATTGCGTCTAAGAAATGCACATTTGAAGTGAAGTCTTACTTCAAGGCTCTGCAGAGGATTGCGTCTAAGAAATGCACATTTGAAGTGAAGTCTTACTTCAAGACTCTGGGGGAGCAGAGAGACCGAGTTTCTGTGGAAGATCTGGATAGGCGGTGTGACTCCGAAAGGGGCATTCTTTGCTTGGTCTTTGATCTGAAGGAAGACCTTAAAAGGAGGTGTTTTGCATTGGCTAGTAGATAGTGTTTGTGCAAAAGCAATGAGGAGTCAATCAACCACTTATTCATTCACTGCGGATAGATGAATTAGCTGTGGGATCTCCTGCTCACTACGTTTGAAGTACAATGGGTTTTTCCAAGTAAGGTTTAAGGCTTGTTTGCCGCTTGGTGGGGTTCAAAGCCGAGGAAGTAGTATAGAAAAGGCTAGCATATCACTATTTTTTGCTTAGTCTGGTTGGTTTTGGGAGAGAGGAGCTGTAGAATTTTCCAAGATACGGAATTGCCCCTCTACAAAATTAAGACTGCTTTTCGGTCACAATTGTATAGTTTGGTGAAGGGGGTTATATATATCCGGATATTGAGTCCTTTTTGAATTTTGTGGATGGATCTATTTGTTGATTTTAAGTGGTTGGTTGTACTCGGTATTTCCTTAATGCCTTTTTTCTTTTTTTCATTTTGCTAATAAAATTTCATTTATTCACCCCCCCCCCCCAAAAAAAAAAAGAAAAAATGTTTCTAAGTTGGTTGATCCCTCGAGTAAGCTCTAAATTTCATGGACTCTTATTAATGAATGTTTGTTCCTGTGTGGTATTAGGAGTATGGTATGTTTATCCCAGTATAATTGAATATTCATGCAAACATTTTTAACAATTCAATTTTAGCACATAATTATGCATAAAACCTGCATTTTATGCACGGATTATTCTAGTGGAACCTTGTTAATACCATGTTATTTTTTAAAATAAAATAATTATATTGTTATTTTCCATGTCCCATATCCTTAAATATGGGAATTAATTAGTGGGTTAGCTATAATATGAGAGCTATTTGTCTTTCACTGTATTCGGATGAAGGTCTAATTGCATCAAGCATAATGTTTTCTAGCTTGTAGTTCAATACCTGTAATAACCTTTCTATACCCTGGCCATGGATATGTGATAGTTAAAATGCTGCCTTAGGACCCACATTGGAAGTCATCTATTGACTTGTGTTTTGGAACTTTTTCTATTGACTTGTGTTTTGGAACTTTCTTAATTCTGTTATTGATACATTTTATTCATAAAAATAAAGGGCCACAATAACCATCTTAATTTTGGTTTTAGCTCACATACCAATTTGGTTGCAGTGCCTGTGGCTGCTGATACATCTCGCTCGTCCATTGGTAATCATGAAAGTCAACATCATCACCCCTCCCAGCAAGTTATGGAAAACTTTGGTCAGTCTCATTCTATTGGCCATGAAAAGAAGTTGGATCCATTGGCAAAAATTGAGGCTCTCCAAATTAAGTTCTTGCGTCTTGTCCGACGTCTTGGGCAGTCACAAGACAATCTTGTAGTGGCAAAGGTCTTATATCGGTTACACCTTGCAACTTTGATACGAGCGGATGAATCAGATCTTAAAAGAGCCAATCTTAGAAGTGATAGAGCTAGGAAAATAGCAGCAGAACAAGAGGCATCTGGACTACCTGAACTGGATTTCTCATTCAGAGTACTTGTACTGGGGAAAACAGGTGTTGGGAAAAGTGCAACCATAAATTCTATATTTGATCAAACCAAGGCCATGACTGATGCATTTCAACCTGCCACTGATCACATCAAAGAGATTGTGGGGATGGCAAAGGGAATAAAGATATCATTCATTGACACTCCAGGTCTACTGCCTTCCTCTACAAATACTTTCAAAAGAAATAGGAAGATTTTGTGCTCTGTGAAGAGGTTCATCAAAAAATCCCCACCAGACATTGTTTTATATTTTGAAAGGCTTGACCTGATGAATGTGGGTTATAGCGATTTTCCTCTTTTGAAACTTATAACTGAAGTCTTTGGTTCTGCAATTTGGTTCAGCACCATCCTTGTCATGACTCATTCTTCCCCAGCTCTTCCTGAAGCGCCCAATGGGTATCCTGTCAGCTATGAGTCTTATGTGACTCGGTGCACAGATTTGATGCAGCATTATATTCACCAGGCAGTTTCAGATTCAAAACTTGAAACTCCTGTACTTTTGGTGGAGAATCATCCTCATTGTAAAACAGATATTAACGGTGAGAAAATTCTTCCAAATGGACAGGTTTGGAAATCTCAGTTCTTGTTGTTGTGCGCAAGTACTAAAGTTCTGGGTGATGTCAATACTATACTGGAATTGCAAGACAGTATTGAACTTGGGCCGTTGAAAAGTACACGGTTGCCTTCTATACCTCATCTTCTCTCATCTTTTCTAAGGCATCGTACAGTGATGGGCCCAAGTGGAGTGGAGAATGATACCGAGGAGAGTTCTTTTTCAGACACGGAGGAAGAAGATGAGTATGACCAATTACCTCCTATTCGAATTCTGACAAAATCTCAGTTTGAGAAATTGACAAGCATGCAGAAAAAGGACTATCTTGATGAGTTGGATTATCGGGAGATCCTTTATATGAAGAAACAATTGAAAGAAGAGTATCGCAGGCGGAGGGAGAAGAAGCTACACAAAGATGCGAGTTTGCCTAATGATGATAATTCGGATAACCAGGAGCCTCCAGAGGCTACGCAGTTACCGGATATGTCTATCCCTCCAAGTTTTGACTCAGATTGCCTTGTACATAGATATCGTTGTGTTGTAACAGGAGACCAGTGGCTGGCAAGACCTATTCTTGATCCACATGGATGGGATCATGATGTGGGTTTTGATGGGATAAACCTGGAGATAGCCACAGAAATAAACTGTAATGTCTTGGGATCTTTTGCAGGACAAATGAGCAAGGACAAGCAAGATTTCAGTGTTCAGTCAGAATGTACCGCAATCTATGTGGATCCCAAAGGACCTTCTTATAGTGTTGGTCTTGATGTTCAATCTGTGGCTAAAGATCTGATCTACACAGTTCACAGTAATGCTAAACTGAGGTGTTTAAAGCACAATGTCACTGAATGTGGGGTTTCTGTGACATCTTTTGGCAAAAAGTATTATATTGGTGCCAAACTTGAAGATGGTGTCTCAGTTGGGAAGAGAATGAAGTTATTGATGAATGCTGGTTGCATGGGGGGCCTTGGACAAGTAGCCTGTGGTGGGACTTTGGAAGCTACTTTAAGGGGCCGGGACTACCCTGTAAGAAATGACAGTGTGAGTCTGACGATGACAGTCCTCTCATTTAACAAAGAAACCGTGTTGGGGGGAAATCTTCAGTCAGACTTCCGACTAAGTCGAGGAACAAGAATGTCAGTCAGTGCCAATTTAAACAGCCAGAAAATGGGTCAGGTTTGTGTAAAGACAAATAGCTCTGACCATGTGGAAATAGCTCTCATTGCAGTTGTCTCAATTTTCAGGGCTTTGTTTAGGAGGAGGGCTTCTAATAGCAGTGAAGCACTAGAAACAGGATAAACATAGCTTTGGTCTTTTGGTTTGGTGCAAGGCTTTGTTAGCTTTTTGAGGTAGAATTTTCTTGAAACTGCCGTTTCTATCCGGAACCTTTATATGATGAGTATTCTTCTTCCCTGTCCAAGATCTGAAATGGGTATCCAATTTCCAAGGGGTCTGATTTGCTAGACAAATGGGGGCACAATCCTTCACATTTTTGAGTTTTAACCTGTCATCATCCGAGAAAGAGCACATCAATAGCTCCTGGCCTAGCTGTTGGCGGTGTCCCAAGAGGTTGGTAAATTGTATACTGAGGTGATAGTTGTATAGAAAATCGAGGGAGATGCTAGTCTTCTTTTGTTCTGGGTAGTATTTGTTAGAAATGAAAAGGCGAGCCAGATTCTTTATCTAGGTGAGGAGAGTGTTGTTGAGCGTCATTTTTGTTATATGCCACTGAATCATTTACTCCGATGTATTTTTCTATCGACTGTGCCATGTATGCAGTAACTTGTTCAACATGGATTCTGAGATTGGCAGAAAATAAGCTCCCCTGGTTAGAATTTTTGTTTCTAAATTCCCGTCCACCTGGTATCCTCTGCAGCTCCCTGTTCCATATGTTTTAAAATATATAGTCTTTTGGATAACGAAAGGCACCCTTTGTTACTGGAAATCTCTATTTTAAAGTAGCCATATTGACATGGCACTAAATGACACGGGTGTGGGATTTATGTTGAATACGGTGAAATTTTGTCAAGTGTATCTGATTTTAGAAAAGATGAAGGTTAGATGTAAGAAATCTTTTAGGTTACTTGTGGCTCTAAACTCTTGTTTTTTTATAATATAAAAAAGATAAAAATACCAATCAGCTTTTATAATTTATTTGGGGGTTATTTGACAAAGTTGTTAGTTTTTAGTTTTTGTATTTAATTTTTAATTTTTGTGTTTAGTTTTCATTTTTATATTAGAAAAAAATAAAAATTTGAAAGTTAATAATAATTGTTAGTTAATAATTATAATATTGAGCCGGTGGTTGGTGATGGAGCAGGCGGCGGGAGTTAGAATTGAGTGGGTGACTGGTTGGTAAGATGTGAGTGACAATCAGTAGCGGAGGTGGTGATTGGAGGTGGATAACATGCAACGGCAGTAGTCAAGATGGGTTCCGATCAACAATAACAGTGTGGTCAAAAGTGGTCTGTGAGTAATGATGTGGCGGTTGACGATAAAGGAGGTGGCGATGGATGACGGTAATAACAATTGGTGGTGGTGGAGGTAAAGGAGGAGGAAAATAAAGACTTAAGAAAATATATTTTTATTTTTGCATAATTTAAAAAAAATTAAAAATTATATTTATTTTTTTAAAAACTGAAAATTGGAAATAAATTTATCAAATGAGTTTTTTTTTTTTTAATTTTCAAAAAATTGAAAATAAAAATTAAAACTGGAAGTTTTGTCAAATGAAAATTAAAAGAAAGACACATTTATTTTGGAGGTGTTTGGTTGATAAAAAATAAGGCGTAAAGTATAATAAAAGTAAAAAAATGTGACATAAAAGTGAAATGTGAAAAATTTTAATTGGAAGAAAATACAAAGAGTAATTAAAGTTGGTGAGTTTTGATGATTTTTGGTAGTATTAAACAAGACCTTTATATAGAAACTATAATGAGTAATTATAAAATGTATACAATTAAAAATTAGGGGATCGTTTACTAGAGATTATTGTAATACATTAAAATAATTATGCAAAAGTTTTGCAATATATCAAATGAGAAATTATATTAAAAATGTAATTATTTATTTTTCTAGCAAAGAAAAAGATAGATCTAGAACAAAGGTATGGTAAATAAGATTTATAAAAATTTTAAAGAATGGGCTAAAATGAGAAAAAGGGAGTAGTTTTGAAGCGTAATGAGTGACCAAAATCAAACTGAAATCGAAAATCGAATCGAGTTGTATAAGTTTGGTTCTTTAGTTTGGTTTTTTTGATTAATTTGGTTCTGTTTTTTATTTTTTGGAAATTTTAGTTTCGTGTTCAATTCAGTTTTTTGTTTAAATTTCATTTAAAATCAAAATTTATAGTATAATGTATTAAATACTATTAATATTATATATATATATATATATATATATATTAAAATATTAAAAAATTTATCAAATTTATATTAGTATATTAATTAATATTTATAAATTTATAATTCGATTTGATTTTTATTTTTTTAAAAATTTTAATTTTTGATTCAGCTAGATTCACTATATAAATTTGATTCAATTCTTACAAATGGGATAGAAAAATATATTAAATATAAAGTATTAAATATTATTGATATGTCATATTTATATAAAAATATTAATACTTTTATCATATTTATATTAGTATATTAATTAACATATATAAATTTATAATTCGATTTGATTTTTATTTTTTTGAAAACTAAAAGTTTTTGGTTAAGCTTAATTTGCTGTAAAAATTAATTCAATTTTACAAATAGGATAAAAAATGTATTAAATGTTATTAATATGTTATATTTATATGAAAATATTAAATACTTTTATCAAAGTTATATTTAGTATATTAATTAATATTTATAGATTTATAATTATTGATATGTTATATTATATTAAAATATTAATACTTTTATCAAATTTATATTAGTATATTAATTAATATCTCTAAATTTATAATTCCATTCTATTTTTATTTTTTTTGAAAATTTTAATTTTTGATTCAATTCGGTTCGTTGTATAAATTTGATTCAATTCTTACAAATAAAATTAAAAAATATATTAAATATTATTGATATGTTATATTTATATTATAATATTAATACTTTTATCAAATTTATATTAATATATTAATTAAATTCATAATTCGGTTCAATTTTTATTTTTTTCAAAAAAATTTTAGTTTTTGATTTAGCTTTGGCTGTATAAATTTAATTCATTCTTACGAATAGGATCAAAAAATTTGAGTTCTAGTCACCTTTTCTTAGAAATTAAGGAAGTAAATTTGGATATATGTTAAATTAAAAAAAATAAAAAAAATGAGATTAAAAAAAAGGACAAAAATGATATCAAGTATTTGAAACTCTCGGTATCGGAGTAAGCCTCCGATTTCCTAATTCATGTATAGGACCTCCGATTTCCTAATTCTTGTGTATACTTTTGTGAGGGAATTTTTACGACTGGAGAGAGCGATCGTCTAATCACGGTTCTCTTTTTTTATCCTCACACCAAATAATTTTGTGAATTTGTTATTTTAAGAGAATTCTGAGTGCATCTCTCTGGCTCGGCCCTACTTTAATTTACGATACTTTGTGTGAGGATTGAAATGAGGGTCGCGATCAGGCAAAAAACTCCCTCACGACTTCCTTTTTCCTGTTTCTGCAATCCTTCTGGAAACTCGTTCCTCTGTCTCTCTTACTATATATGTTATATATCTCCAAATGCCCTGTAATCTTGTGCCACAGAAAAGAGAGCTAGGAGTGAAGAAAGAACAACAGTGGCGTTCAAAGATCCTTAGAGCTTTTTCTTAAGGCGGCAAGTTTACAAAAAGGTTGGGATTTTAGGCAAGGGAAGTTAAACAGTATGGTTCGCCTTGTAATTCAAAAAATTCCGAACTCTCTTTTTCCACGGTAAATTGCTGTGAAATCCTCACTGCTTTCAGAGTCACTTTCACTTTAAAGAGAGGCTCAAATTTTGGGTAGTCTGAGAGGCTGCCTACAAATCATATATTGCTATACATGCAACTATTTGTTCGACGAAAGCGGCAACCTACTCTACCAGCTATATCTCGAGTATGCTCTCGGTGGGACACTCAAGAGACTTGATTTTCAGGAACCCCAGAGGAATTCTGGAGTCCGAGATTAGTTCCTATGTTCGAATGATCCTTAAAGGGCTCTCTTTTGTTCACAAGCAGGGCTATGTTCACTGTGATATGAAGCCCGGCAACATTCTGGTGTTCCCTTCCAAGGAGATGGTGGGTATTAAGAACCTCAAAATTGCTGATTTTGGGCTTGCCAAAAGAGTCGAGGAAGTCTCATGCACTCGTGGAGGTGCGCAGATATGGCAATTCTAATCGTTATGTCGATTTTGTTTTTTAAACTCTTATGGTGGATTAATTTTATCTAATATCTCCACAATTTGTGCAGGTCCACTTAATTTCAGATGAACTGTTGGATACGTGTCTCCAGAGTCTGTTTCGAGGAGGGGTGTTCATAAGCCGGCAATGGACATTTGGGCTCTGGGTCGTGTGATGGTGGAGATGGTCACCGGACAGCCGGCGTGGAAGGACAGAAACAAGGTCGAGATTCTGCAGTGTTGAAATAAAAATAGGATAGAGAATTGAAATAATAGAAGGAAAAAAAATTATATTAAACTCTGTCCGATTTTTATTTCAACATTATATCAGACTTTATGATTTTTAATTCTGAATAAATTAGACCACGTAAGTTTGGTAGAGTTCAATTTACTTTTAGGAATGGATTGCCAGAAATGCCTATAAAGAAAGGTTGTCGCAGAATGGAAGGGATTTTTTGAGAAGGTGTTTGGAGAGGGATGCAAATCGGAGATGGACTGCGGATGTGCTTCTGTTAATGCATCCATTTATGGTGGAAGACACCTGTGTGCTCTCTTCTGTCACAAGCCTACGTCTATCCCAATTGGGTTTTATGGAGGCTTAGATTGAGTTTGGGGAGAAAAAAAAGTCGAGCTCTTTTTTTTTTTTTAATATATATAGTTGACTATTAGTTAATTATTAAAAAAATTAATTATTTTTATGTTTGGGAAGGAAAAAAAATTAACTTTTTAATTTTTTATTAATTTAATATTTTTTTCATTCAAGATTTAAAAAAAAATTAATATGCAAGAGGGTATACTTGGTTATTTAAAAAAAAAAGTCAAAAAATTAGTAGTTGATAACTCAAGTACTAGCAATTTTTGCCAAACAGACCTTAGTAATTAGTTGATTGTTTTGTTTTCCCTCTTAGGTGATCAGCCATGAATTATCACACCTGACTTTATGTCTATCCACTTTGGGTTTTATGGAAGTTTATTAATTGGTTATTGTTTTGGTTTTCCATGTGAAATGTGAAGCCGTCCCAACTCTCAAGTTGTAATTAAGGCATATGTTTACAAGTCAATAAGAGAAAATTTTTTTGACTCTAGAAATTCTGTTTTTAATCCCCTGTTTTGAGCTCTGTTGTAGCAAGTTAGCTATAATAGGCTTGTGAAGCCAACATAAGTCCTGCAGAATGGTAGTTTAACAATGTTGCCATTTTTATTTATATTTATATTTATCTATTTATGTTTTATATTTTCTGTTATCATTTTTTTAAATGACAATTAAAACTATATTTAGAAATACAATTTTATTTAGAATTATTATTTTTTATTTTAATAAAATATTTAGTTTTATTAGTTTTTGAAAAAATAATTGCTAATAAATATATTTAATTTAATTATTCATTAAAATAATTTGATTTAATAAATATAAAATACATTAAATTATAATTTAATGACACTATTTATTAAAAAAAATTGAATAAAATATATTTCACATAATTTAACAAAATATATTTCATATTAATTAAATTATATTTTTTGTTAAAATTAATTTTAGCTTAATAAATATTTGAATAAAATAATTCATTTTAATATATTGTAACAAAAAAAATAAAATAATTTATTTTAATATGTTGTAATAATAATAGATAAAGTGTTAAAACTGATAAAATATTTACAAAAATAAAAAGAGGAATGAAAACATTTATTTATTTATATTTTTATTTTTGTGAAAACAAAATAAAAAAAATTAAAAATAAGTTTAACAAACACATTTTTTGTCAATTTTTCAAAATTTGTAAACATAAATAGAAACAAAATAAATATAAATGTTACCAAGAGGAACCTAAGCTTTCACTTTTCTAAAATTGCTGAGTTTATTTTATTTTATTTTTTTTTTTTAATTCTTTATTTTCTTATGGAGTGATCGCCCAACTCCCAAAGTTGTATATAATAAGATTTTACAAGTCAATAATAGAAATGTTTTTGACTTTGAAAACTCTGTTTCTAATTCCCTTGCTCCGAGCTCTGTTTCTAATTCAATGATTTGAGTTGTTGATTTAAGTTAGATTTTAAATTATATAAAAATTTTAAAATATAAGTAATTAAATGAAATCTAATCTAATTTAAAAATTTTTATTTTGTTTTAAACATAAAAATTAATAAAAATTGCCACTAAATGAAATCAAATTTCATTAAATTTATCATTTCAAAGAGTGTTATAATTAAAATTGTTTTCATTTCACCTTTTTATTATTTTAAATATAGCACTTAATCCCTCAAGTTTAAAATTGCAGTGCAATCTGAGATGAATTTAATAAATGTAAAAAAAGTCAAAATAATATTTTATCATAACCACTCAAAAATAAATTTTAACTCGAAATTAACATTTAAGAGTGGTAGACAAATAGAGGCAATAAGAAAAAAAAAATACTTAGGAAGCAAAAAGTTGTTCTTATAATTGATTAAAAAGTAAAACAAAAATATTATCGGGGTGTTTGGTGTAACGAAAAATAATAAAAAATAATAAAAATGTGATTTAGGTAATTTTTTGACGTTTGGCGTGTAACTACCAAATTATGTTTTCCAGATATGAATAGTGAAACTTTTTGACTTTTGCGTCAGCTTTTTGGAGAGAAAAATTATCGAAACAGTTTTTTGAGATCTGTTGGAACGATTTTATGTCAAAATTTATTGAAAGATGTGAAAAATTTTTGAGATTTGTAGAAAAGTTATTGGAGTTTATAAAAAAATTATTGAGATTTGTAAAAAGTTATTGGGATAGGTAGATATATATAAATTTGGAATTGTTTCACAAAATATGAAGAATATCAAATGTGTTAGGGAATTTTAGAGATTTTAAGTAATTATCAGAAATTTTTAAAATTTTTGAGCAATTTTCACCGAACCTAATGGGCCCCATAATTATTATTCATGAAATCATATATAGTTAATTTACACAAAAACAAATAATTAAAAAAAAATCACTTTAACCATAAGCATAAGTAGGTAAGTGCTGCATTTAAAATCATCGAGAAGCAAAGCAAAAATTATCTCAAGCACGAGAGAGTAAAATGTAGTCGCCCAAAATTAAAGGCAAACCAACAGTGAGAGCTGAATGACAGGCTTGATCCAGTTGAGAACCACATCCAGTGCCCATAACAATCCTAAAGGGTCTCTGTTATAAAATAAATTATTTGGTATTAGTTAAAGTGTCTCAGTTATTTCAACATAATATATATAATTTAATATCTAAATTGATGGTATTATTTGTGTAAATTTGAGTATTCGATAATTTGAGTAGGTAATTAAGTAATTTGGATGGGTAATTTGGACATTAATCACATAATGAGGTTGTTTGGAGTAAGAAAAAGTGAAATAAATTGAGATAAATTGTGGTTTGGAAAGAGTTCGTAATGCGTGTAGTGAGAGAAAAAGTTAATGTGATATAAAATTAACAGAGATTTATAGAATTTTTTGGAATTATTTAACAAACCAAACGACCCCAATAATCATCGGCTACCCTATAATTAGAGTAATCGGGATGGGTTCAAATAATATTTATTAGATACACTACATATATCATCTCCGAATTCGACGAGTATTTTATTTTTATTGGTAATTTATTTATTTTATATTACTTTTTTCACAAAAAATTAATTTATTTTTAGAAGATGTAATTTTTAAACATGTTACATGTGTAAAAAATAAATAAAAATATTCACGTCTATTTGAGTAAAAATTAAAAAAATAAAAAAATTAAATTTTCATTATTTTCTATTCAAATGAACAATTTTTTTATCCAAATGAATCTAAATTTTTTGATTTTTATTTCTTTACAAATGCTATTAATACATTTGAAAGTTATAACTTCTAAAATAAAATTTAAATTTGGATGAAAAATGTCGTGTAAGAAAAAAAAAAAAATCCCACGTGCACTTTCAGTTGTACGACAACATTGCGCCTCGATCTTTCTTGTTGCTCCGACTACCGATGTCGCTAAACGGTGAATTTTAACTTACGCCTGCTGATGTTATACTGCTAAGCTACGCCTCCCCCTCCCCCCTCTTCTTATGGGAAGAGTCGAGGATATATGAATTCGATTCCTTGTTTGGAGTGCCTTATCCCACGCACGCTCTCTCCTCCAAATCATCCGAAGGTTCATTCTCTGGATCTCCCTTCTATGCAATACATGCCTACGTACACATATAGATACACAAATGGATTCATTTGTTTAATTAATCGATTTGATTTGAATCCGTGGAGTTGAGTAGAATTCAAAAACTCATCGTAGAAGAGTGATATTGACGAATCTGATGCATTTGTGTAGCTCAGGTCGGCGATTTCTGTAATTTGATGGCCGGTTCATACAGTTGTATGGTTGATATTGTTTGATTTTCAAACTTTTGGGGTTATATGTGCTTTTCTGAATCCAAATTGTTGGTTGGAAAGAGGATAAGAATTCTCCAAACTAGATACGGGTGTAAATTGAGGGCGTGAGCAATTATTATTTTCGAGAATTAATTTATATATATATGTGGTCAAATATATACGTGCAAAATCCTAGTATGTAGATGAACTGCTACTACTATTTTATGGAAAAAATGGTTTTCAGTTTGGTCTTAGGGTTTACTTGGATATATAACTTGATGGGGGAGTAACAAGTATGGATTTTGATTAAATAAATAAGGGGAATAAAAATAAAAAAGAACAATTATAAAAGTTTGTATTATTATGTTCAGTATGTTCTGTGGTTTTCTGCTGATGATTATTGTGTTTTTTAATTTCCTCCCATTTGCAGCAATTTATATTGCCTTTGGCTGGTTGATAAACAATCATGTGGAAGGATAAGGGAATGGGATCCGTGTTGCTTCAGCTACTACTTGTGTCATTTGTTTTCTTGGGCATTATCGAGAGCGGGATTGCTGGTGTCACGAGTGCTTTTGTTCGTTCGGAGTGGCCATCTGATGACATTCCTCTTGATAATGAAGCTTTTGCAGTTCCCAATGGTTATAATGCACCACAGCAAGTATGCTTTTATATTGCCAAATTCTTGGATTTATAGAAAGACCTAAAATGCAAGCACACCCAAGACAATATATTGATTGATTTCGTTGTGCATTCTTAAGTGGCCTTCCTTGACATGCGAATGAAAAATCATTTAATTTTGAAAATAAAGTTTATTATTTTTATGTTATTTTGAATCCTACCATACTCATATCACTAATCACACAATAAGAAATTCCATATGTATACATACATATATATACTCGTTTTTTTTTTCTCCCTTTGTTTTGATGAGACAACTCCCAACTATGTTGTGCTTAGTACTCAAATTTTCTTTTGTAGGTACACATTACACAAGGTGACTATGATGGAAAGGCTGTTTTAATCTCATGGGTGACAGCGGAAGCACCAGGGTCAAACATAGTCCACTATGGAATGTCAGAGAAAAAGTATGAATTTACTGCAGTTGGGACGGTTAAAAATTACACTTTCTACAACTATAGGTCCGGCTACATTCATCACTGTCTTGTTGATGGCCTTAAGGTAATTGCACAAGGAATCTTGTAGTCGTTATACATGAATGCCTAATATTTTTTGTGATAAAAAAGTGATTACTGGATTCAAGTTATTAGAAAAGGGTAAAGATAAACATCTGCCTATGCTTGCAAATCTGTAATATAGAGACCTTATATATTGCACACGGATTATACAACTTTTATGGTTTGTGGTAAATAGAAAGAGTTAATACGTTTACATGGAGCACAAGTGGAGAAAGACTTGGTTTTGCTTCATGTCCAACTTTGTTATCTTCCTGTAGTGAGGCTTAGTTTAGCAACCCGTGGCTCAAAACTAGCTTCTGACCTCTCAGCTTTTTGGCTTTTTTTGAAATGACCAAAATTACTCTCTTACATTTTGAATTTCTTTTGAACCATGAAGGGTAAAAATATTAAATTAACAAAAAGCTAAAAAAAGTTAGCTACTAAAAAGTTAGTTTTTTTCCTTTCCCAAAACATTAAAAAAGCTGGGAAAAGCTAGCTTTTTTTTTTTTTTTAAGTCTTCCCAAACTAGCTACGAAAGAGTTAGTTTTTTTTTCCTTGCCAAACTAAGCCTTAGTGTGAGAAGTTTAAAAGTAGTTCTGACTCCCAAAAAAAAGAAAAAAAGAAAAAAATTGTGGTTTAGTAACTTAGGATGGCTGGGTTAAAAAATTGGACATAATGTTCATAAAAAGTTGTTCACAGGATTATCACAAATTGAATGATGATGACATAAGAGAAAAAATTAATCCTTGTGGTAATACATCTAAAGTTGCACTAAATTGATTTTATTTGGCGATGATTTTTTCTTTTCTTGGTGGCATAATGGATTTTCCTGCCTTTGAGTTTCTATATCTGTTTCATGAATCAGTTGGATGTTTGCTTTTCTTCAGTATGATACCAAGTACTTTTACAAGATTGGAGATGGTGATTCTGCTCGAGAGTTTTGGTTTCAAACACCCCCAAGGATTGATCCAGATGCTCCTTACAAGTTTGGTATTATTGGTCAGTTCTTTCTTTTCTTCTTCTTCTTTTAGGAAAGTAATGTTAGATTTGTGAGCATTTGAAGTTGAAAAGTTGTTCAATCTAATGAATGCACTTGGTCCATTTTTTTTTTCTGCATGCAAATGAGGTTTTTGTATTTGATGGAAAGCAGTATCATATTTGAAACTCGGAATGAATAATGCAGTGCATAACATATAGCACTGAGAACTGTAAAACCATGCCTAAATATACCGCCCCAGTGACATGGGAAAAACCTGACAGGTAAGATGATGGGGGGAATCACCGCAAAGTAAAACGAGCTGGTCTTTTACCCATTCCTGGCCTTTGTCATTGCTTTAAATTGCATTAAATGGGTCCTGTATAAAAGAAATCATTGATTCCAGACAACTTAAATCAAAACTGTAGTTAGTTCCTTCTTTCTTTGTGTGTTATGGCCACAATTAACAATTTGAAATTTTAATGAAAGTATACTCCATCATACTCTCACTTTGTTTGTCTTCCTTAAGAAACCATGCAGCTTTATTATTGAAAATTTTGTAAGTAGTTACTGAGAATTCTAGGCTTTTCAAAAAACAAACCAACATTATTCATTGTGATGTCGAGGCTCCTAGTGCATTCTGGGGTCTGGACCATCTGTGGTTAATGCTGAGAATCTATCTCAAGCTACCAGAATTTTCTGCTATTTAGTTGGCATTTTTTGAAATGCACTTTCCCTTAGCTAATTACAGGCTAAAGGCTTCCTTAGGTAGGTCAAAATTGTCTTACTCAAAGTTGAATGAGCATGCAAACAATAGCATAGCGGATGGTATTTGGATTAATTTTTATTTAAATTTACCTTCCTTTGTTCTAATATTTTACGTTGTTAGTGAATTGTTCCATTTATGTGTTTAGGTGATTTGGGCCAAACATATAATTCTCTTTCCACAATCAAGCATTACATGCAGAGCGGAGGACAGACAGTCTTATTTGTTGGAGACCTTTCATATGCCGATAGATACCAGTATCACGATGTTGGCGTTCGATGGGACACATGGGGTCGTTTTGTTGAACAGAGTACAGCCTATCAGCCATGGATTTGGTCTGCCGGGAATCATGAAATAGAATACATGCCATATATGGTAATTTATTTTGGTTGTGGTGTTCATAGAAAGAGCTGTTTATTATTTTTCTGAGGCACCTTGATCCCATTGCAGAAAATTTTCATATATAGATTTTTTCACATAATATTTTAACAATATGTATGAAGAATGAACCTTGTCAAGATGATCTGGCAAGGAACTAAAAGAAATACAAGTCATTCCTTTTCCCGGAAACCCTACCATTATATTTTTGGCAAATATCCCTAAACATTTCTGGTCTCTGTTGTTAGTTATCAAAACTATACATTGATAACTTCCTGTGTGTTTCTGTGAAGTTATTTTGTGAAGTCTAGGTTTTCTCACCGGAGTGCTTGTAATTTGATTGCAAGGTGTTGTCACTAGGACTATGTTGTAATCTATTTAAGATTGATTTCATCCTTTCTTGGTTAAGTGAATCGAATTCATTATTTGTGGACATGGAGGTATGCAGAATGTCAATCACAAATCAACTGCTGGGGCTCTCTTTTCTATGAAAGGTGGGACGGGACAAGATAGGTTGGAATTATTGAAACTTCTTTAAGAAGTGCTCGGCCTTTAAATATCTTTTTTTGGTGTAAATATGATTGAAAACCCACAATCCCTAATAGTTAAGAAGTACTGAGAACCAATGCCCATTGAGTGCTCTCCATTGAATTTTCAACTTCCAATTTGATTTAGAAGGGATACTGAGGGGTGGAATCATGTGAGATGATGGATTAGTACTGAACAATCGCTATCATGTTGCATAAATGGTTTTTGCTTAAATTTTAGGGCTAAAAGGCTGAATAAATGATTAGTTTTGATAATAATAGACTTGCACCTCCTGATGCCAACATTGAGTCTAAGAAGCATAGACATGGACACAAACTATAGATACGGTGTGACTCATATATGCCAATATAGAAATTTTATAAACATCAAGAACCCCACGACAAGCACCATTAAATTCCTCTTGTAATTCTCATTATTGATATACTGAGTATTGCAGACATACTACTGAGTATGTTCAAAATTTGTTTGTTGTAGAATAATTAAAATCCATGAAATTCCTTTCATAATTCTCCTTATTTATATGCTGATTATTTGCAGACATGATTGTGGATTATGCTCACAGATATTGTTGGTTATGGCAATAAAATCCAATTTAACATTTTTGATTCTTGACTACATTTTTTTTTTTAATATCCATCTTTAGGGGGAAGTTATTCCTTTCAAGTCATACCTCCATAGGCATCCGACACCTTATGCAGCCTCAAAAAGCACTAGTCCTCTTTGGTATGCTGTCAGACGTGCATCTGCTCATATCATTGTGCTATCGAGCTATTCTCCATTTGGTAACTCTTGACTACCTTGTTTTCATACATCTTATTAGTGATGCAGCTATATATATACATCAATATTTGTATGCCAACAGATGTCAAAATTATTTTCTGGGGTTAAGGATGACACCTAGAAATCAGACCTTCTTTGATCTATATATTTCTCTTTCTTTGCTCGGGAAATTATTCTTAAATCAAGTGGTCTTATTATTTCAAACATTCATCTTATTCGTTAGCTCTGCAAACCGAACATGAGCTTTGGCCTTTTGAGGCAGTATCAACTCCAGTGAGAGTGATGATGGTGATTGACTCTTGTGTGACTTCATAGCTGTTATCAAGCAAAAAGTGCTAGATGAAATGCTTGTGCCTCTTGAATTATGACATTAAGGTGCCTCAAGGTTCTTCATTTGTGAGCTTAACATTGGTTAGGGAAATGGAATTTTAGGAAATTTCTTTTAATATGTTGTGAACCCAGGAGTGAAGAAATTGAGAAATGTGAAAGTTCTGTAAGTTGTACTGCTGCATGGTGAGGCCCGTGGGTATCATTCAAAGGGGAAAATATTTCAACATTAAATAGGAACCATTCGATGCTTTATTTTTAAATCTAGTATCAAAAGAGTATTAAGACCTTCATAGACAATGTTCCATGAAAATGTGTAAGATTAAAGGGTTTATTTCTCCTACACTCCTATGATTTTGGGTTTGTGCACCTAGACCCCACAGGTTTTATAAATGTACACCTAGATCTCCTAAAGTTTGTATTACATTCACCCAAACCCCCTCTTTTACATTTTCCTTCAAAAAAGTGACCGTTGACAAATTCAATATTAGCATTAATAAAAAAATGCATGAAAAATAAAATTGAGAGTAAGATTTTTTCGTTATTATTTGATACCAATAGAAAGGAAGGGGAAGAAAAAATGAGAAAATAAAATTTATTGTAATTTTATGTTATATTTATAAATTTTCAAATGTAGTTACTAATATAGAAATATTATACATCTATAATTACAATATAAATTATAATATTAATGTGAAGCATCTAATTTAAAGAGTAATTGGTATTATAAAAGAAGTTCACAAAAAAATATTTAATAAATTAATTGTAATGTAATTTTTATAATGAAAGATACACCATATCATAATATGAATATTTTTTGATCAATACTAAGGGTATAAAGGTAATTTCATATTATTAAATTGGTTAATAGTAACTTTTTGAATGAAAAATCTAATAGAGGAGATATGAGTTATGTAATACAAATCTAAGAAGGTCTAGATGCAAATTTATGAAACTTGTGTGATCTAAGTACACAAAACTGAAACCAAACGGGGGCATAAGTGAAATAAACCCAAGATTAAATAGTGAAACAGGAGTAACAGAACTATCTATATTTCTGCTGAAGACTTGTTCATGGTTGTCTCTTTAGGCCCTTAAAACACACAATGCACTTGCCAAAGGATAGGCTTCAGGATAGACAATTGGTCAAAAGGTCAAACAACACTTATTATTATTATTATTATTATTATTATTATTATTATTTTATAAATGGTCATACAACATCAATGTCGAAACGTGTAAACTGGCTAAACCAAGTTTTTACTTCTTTTAATACTTTCTTTCACCCAATTGAAATACACATGTTTGGCTATCTTGTAACACTCTTGTTATAGACCCTCTATCATCCACTGACTAAAGGAATAGTTGCTTATCTAATATAAAGCGATGAATCCAATGTCATGCAGGTAGTATCATTAATGGTAATTTTGAAATGAAACAATGGTTGAATAAAATGCACTCTTAAAAACGTTGCCAACCTGAACGTATTTAGTACCATGAATTTAGCTATTATTAGCTGGATTGTGCTCTCAGATATTTTCCCTTCCCTTGGATATCTTCTGGATGCTTTGAAGGAAGAGAGACACCTTTGTGGCACCATTGGCCTATGATTTGAATGCCGTGGTTCAAGAGAGAGATATATATATACCTTTATGGCTTTACTAGCCTATGATTTCACGTTGTAGTTCGATAGGATTCTAGAATCTATGATCAATAAGTCCAGAACAGATTCTTTCTTTCTTTTGAGTAATAAGCACCTGAATTTTGTATATGTAACAGGCTGATAGCAAGGGAATAAGTATCTATTGTGATCTTTCCTACTTGTCAATTTTTCTCTCTCAGGAATCAGAATCTAATATTGAGGCTGTGCTTTTTTTAAGAACTAATTGCTTCATGTTTCCTCTTAGCATGGCAAAGAATAATCCCTTTGCTGGACTTCTTTATTGTGGCTTACTGATCTTTTGACAGTGAAGTACACTCCTCAATGGATGTGGCTCAAAGAAGAGTTTGGACGGGTTGATAGGGAGAAAACACCTTGGCTTATTGTGATTATGCATATTCCTATTTACAACAGCAATGAAGCCCACTTTATGGAAGGAGAAAGCATGAGGGCCGCGTTCGAGAGTTGGTTTGTCCATCACAAAGTTGATGTAGTTTTTGCCGGCCATGTCCATGCTTATGAAAGATCAGTACGTTCCTTAATTTTTATTTTTATTTTATTTCCTTTTTCCCCTTCCTGGACCAGAAACAAAATAAATCATATTACTAGATGACGAGAGCCAAATTCAGTCCCTTCGGTAAATTATTTCCTATAGATTAAGGAATCACATTTTGTCCATCTAGGCATGTTCTGTGCAATTCAGTAATGTTCCTTTGCCAAAATGAAACGCTGGCATAAATGAACTCTATTTTCATTTAGGAAGCTCCCTAGTAATTTTAAATTGCTTCTATACCTCAATGGTACTCAAACTGTTAATCAATTCACACTTTTTTTTTTATCCCTCCTGCACCACGCTGTTTTAGGCGGGGAAAACAAAAGATCCCCAGGTGTTGTTTTTTAATATCGCAATTTGAAGAAATTGACTTTTACCTTCAGTCACCTGTAATATTTTATGTTAATGTTTGGGGATGAGAATACTGGCCAATTAAAAAGTGCTTTTTCTGGTTGGGCTCTCAAGCTAAATGCCAGGTTCTAGTCTGTCTGTTTCATAACAAAATTAACACATGATAAAGGGCATAACTCGAATCTTGCGAGTCCATAAGCTCATTACAAGTAAGTCCAGTAATAGGGATGCAAATTATATCCTTCACCAGTTGAAGAAACCATCTTTTCTGTTAGATACTGCAGGCAGTTTTTATTAAATTTCATGATTCTGATTCTCTTGTTAGTTATTATTATTGGCTAAATAATATTGGCAATTCTTTACATCTCATTCAAGATAATGTAGGCCTTTTAATCTGCAAACTAAATTATTTTCTGTAGGCACAATTCTTTCACTGCTGCAGAGTTTTATATATATATGTATTGACTGAATTTCGTACGTAGTTGTTGATGCTCAATATTTAGCATTTAAACTTATATAATATAGAAACTAGGACATGCTCATTTGCAGATAACTTAGTGCTTCATACATATCAATAAGCTTGTTTTTAGAATATGAGTTTTGCCCCTCTGAATGATCTTAAGATCACAAGTCTGGAAAAGATCTTTGAAACATAACTAACATATGTAACAGAATGTATCCAAAAAAGGGCCATGGTTGAGGAAATAACATGAAGTTTGGTTGTCCTGGTGCATTCCTTTGTTTATGAATACAATAATTTGCAGATATGTAGGAAGAACAAAAGTTCAAGCATGTTGATGAAGAATTATTAAATTAACACCGAGGGCTACAGGACCTAAAAGTCATGAGCACTAAAAACAACCCTGTAATTTAACAATTTGCAGTTGAGGTTGCATAGTTGTGAAAAACTGGATTGCTGTGCATGCCTTCCGCTTACGTATTTAAGTATGCTGCCCCCCCAATCATGATGTAAATTTACCCATTTTTGACGTGGAGTTCTGTAAAATAAAATCTTTTTCTTATTTCCAGTACCGCATTTCCAACATCCACTACAATGTCTCGAGTGGTGATCGTTATCCTGTACCTGACAAATCAGCTCCAGTATACATAACTGTTGGAGATGGAGGAAATCAAGAAGGCCTTGCTGGAAGGTGAGTTTAGTTAATGTCATAATGTCAGATAAAGGATTGCTGGAAGTTCTGTTGATATATGTTATAACAATAGACCAAGATTCACTAATTTGTTAGCAAGCAACGATTAGTTCTCTAATTGTTTCACATTTTGGCTATGTTTCGTCGGTTTTACAGGTTTAGAGATCCCCAGCCAGACTATTCTGCATTCCGAGAAGCCAGTTATGGGCATTCTACGTTAGAGCTAAAGAATAGAACTCATGCGTTCTACCACTGGAATCGTAATGACGATGGGAAAAAAGTTCCCACTGACTCTTTCATCCTACACAACCAGTACTGGTGAGTACTACTTTGATGTCCTACTAACTTGCTATTTTATGGTGGAAGTAGAAAATTTCTTTTGTGGATCACCTCCTTTTTGGGAAGTCTTGTTGAGCTAGGGACGGAAACTAGTCGAGTTTTAACTTATTCGAGCTTGAGACAAGCTTTTACATACGCTCGACCTCGGCTCGATAAAAAAAAATTTAAGTTTGAGCTCAGCTCGCGAATAACTTGATTAAACCAAAACGATATCGTTTTAGTTTAAAGTGTAATAAATAAAATATTATAAAAATAGTATTAAAAATATAAAAATATTATTAAATATATATATTATTTTATTAAGTTTGCTTACGAGTTTTTGAGCCGAGTTTTTCTAAATCCGAGCTCATTTTAGTGACAAACCAAGCTCAAACCGAATTTTTTTCGGACCGAGCTCAAATGACTCACGAATAACTCAATTCGTTTCCACCCTTATATTGAGCCAAAAGTATTCAAAACTTGGGCATCATTGATTTGGTGACAATATATATATATATATATATACATAATAAATCACACAATGGCGTCTATTCCTGTATCTTACATAAATTAAAGTTACCACTAGATTCCATGTACTTATGTACTACTTTATTTTTCTATGATAATGGATTCTATCCTGAAGGAGTTTCTAAAAACCCTACTATTTATTAACTAATACGACTGTTAGCTACTTAGAGTATGAAAAACACAGTTTTTCCTTAAAAAAAGAAATAAGAAAATATTTGTTTCGATTAATCATTAGAGAGAGGACAGTACTCTTAATTATTTGGTCTCGTAAAAGAGCATTCCAATTTCCACATAAATCTAAATATCAGAAAGATTTTTGGGTGAATTTTTTCTTGCAGTAGTAAATGTGATGCACGAGTTTGTCTATAGTTGTAAATATAAGCATGAACAGAGGCATCACTGAGCTATGCGTCTTGATCATTAATCTGTGTGGGCCTCACACTGATCAACGGTTTGCCAATTGAGTGACTGAATCCTGATCATTCATATGTGGGGGGCCCACACCGATCAACGGTCAGAATTGATAAGTCGCTCAATCTACACTCAGAAGGTCCTAGGCTAACTAGTAACTACATGATGAACACTAGTAAAAAAAATACCAAAATTGCGAATGTCTCTATTTTGGGTGTGAATTGTGATTTGCAGGGGAAGTAACAAGCGGAGGAGAAAGCTCAATAAGCACCATCTCCATAGTGTCATTACTGAAGCACCTCTTACAGATGGATTGAGAAGGTTGTTCTGACTATTAATGAGTAGCTTGCTTGTGACGGTACGCAATACACACGGTTGCAGTTTGAGCCATAAGTTTCATTGTAACTCATGTTTGTAATAACATATAACAAAAAGTCGTGTTTGTAATAATATATAATAAAGAGAGTAAACTACAATTAGCTTTCTTATAGTTCATCTCCAATCTCACTTTAATTCATGTTTCCCAAGTCATCCACTTTGCTCATTGTACTTTAATCCAGTTTCATTCTGTTCTATTTCGCTAAAATTATTGACAAAAAAGTCTTACTTGTTCATGCATAAAATAAACCCGCAAAGTATATGGATCAAACTGAGGTTGTGGATAAAGTAAATAGACGCTAAGTGCAATTTACTCCCAATTAAACAAATGGTCACTGGCTCCTCACAACTCTTTTACCCTACAGCTATATACCGTGTCAAGTGTCGTTTTTACAACAATTTGACAAAACCCAAGGTTTATTGAGCAATTATGTTGTAGGGTGCCAAACTCAGCTTTCTATGGACTTGCCTGTATTTCAGAATACATCACCAAAAAGAGTTTGGGATGGTGTGGGATTACTATGAATCGCGGTAAATGGGTTGAGGTGTCCACTTGAGATGCAAGTTCAGTTTTCCCGATTTAGCTTCATCTAGTTGAAAGCTGTCTTTGTATTCCCCTTCGAGTATCACCCTTGTTAGTGTCAAGTTGCATCGCCCCATATAGTCCTGGCATGGCAGGTGCAAAAAGCTTAATATAAAGACAAATGGTAAAGGAGTTGAAGAAAGTATATATAAGAATATTAGGTTCTATCTAACACTAGGGTGGTTCAACAACATTCTACTTTGAATTTCTTGTAAAGCATTAAGAAATAGCATAGCTTTGAGGGTGCCGCATCAGCCCTAAGCAAGCTACTCCTTTAAACTTGGAACAAGAATTCAAGGATTCGCCCCTCATTTTTCGTGATGGGATTCACTCCTACTCCTACACACACCCACCAATGGGGCATCGGGAGTAGATGGCTTCGTGGCTAGAATGCTTCGTCAAGATTCATCTTCAAACAAGTCTAAAAAGAGCTACTGGACAAAATGAAATAAATTTTATTCATTCGTACAATATATTCACGATCCTTGTACCTCTCAACCATACTTGGAGATCGCTACTACCTAGTTGAGACTCTCCCACTGGTTGAGTGAGGCTATCTAGAATTAGTCACTCGTCCGAAGACCATCGTCTTGGGCACGTCGAGGCCAACTTCTTTATCTTGATCCTCCCTTATGAATACCACCTTCATCTTCATCATGATTCACTTCAATCTTGACATTGTAGCCAAAGCCCGCTCTCTTATTCTTTCTTTTTTTTTTTCAAATTGCCCTAACTCCACCCATTTGCCTTTGGTGAGTCCTATCATAAACGACCATTATCATTATTTCCAACTAACTAGAATGTCCAGCTCAATCCCAATTACCAACACTTCTTTCAGTTCTCGTTCTTTTGCTCTGTCTTTTTTTTTTCTTTTTTTTTTTGTTCCTAGATATATATTTACGCACACTCCAACTTGAGGTTTATTTACTATGCAACTACTACTCGTCTATTTCCAGCAATAGACTTGATTTGCATCAATCATCTTACTAATGAATGAAGACAAAGGGGATACAAGAAGTTGGAATTTAATACCTTCCCAAATGTATCATGGTCCCAGACTTCCAGAATTAGCAGTTCATGTAATGCATCCTCAATCACGAAGTCAAAAGTTTGATTCCATACTGGATTCAGGCTTTTGTTCACAACCTAAGAGCATAAACAACTTTTAGAAATCAAGGAAATCACCCATGCAAAATAACTTTCTGCATGGAAAAAGAATACAAGATAACCATGCAAGACCAGTTCGATTCCTTTTGTAAACTTCGACCACCAATATATCATATAATATATACATATATATAAAGAAGAATTCTCACAACGCCGTTCCATTAACAAGTTTTTTATTAGATACTGTGAACGTAACACGTCTTCTCTTGAATATGTTAAATTAAAATATTTAATTTTATTAATCAATCATTATTTTTTATCTCATAAATACCAATTATCACTTAATATTTTATTCAAGTCAGATTTTTCATGAGTGTCACTTAATATTATAAGTTTTAACTAAGTTGGATTTCTTCATGGATTATTGCCACCTAAACTTTATCTAATCAATCATTATCACTTAATTAATTAATTAGCTTTGAATCTACATTATTTTACATTAGTTATAATTGTCTAATTAAATTAAGAGATGATAAGATAAAAAAAAAAAACATATAATTAAGAGATAACAATCACTTAATAGAGTGATTAATTATTTCTCTAACAAGGTTAACCACCTGTATTATAATATGATAATATGCTCAAACTTAAGTATATAATATAACAAATCCGTGCAACTCACATGCCTAATCACTAATAAATATATACGTGCACATACACATTGAAGAATTAATAGAAGTGTACACACTGAAGAATTAATAGAAGTGTACACACTGAAGAATTAATAGAAGTGGGACGTACGTACCCGGGTTTTCTGTTTTATTTCTGTTTTTTTCAAAGTGAGAACTACATAGGGGTCAGCCTTCCCATTTAGATCTGCTGGTGGTAAGTCTTCAGCAGATATCACCGTAATAGAAAGTACCCCTCTCAGAATTACTTTTCTTCTTTTCTGAATCACATCTGTTTCATTTTCAGCAACTTCATTTCCTTCCACAGCACTTTGAAGAACTTTTTC
Source organism: Vitellaria paradoxa (assembly GCA_019916065.1). Taxonomy (NCBI): domain Eukaryota; kingdom Viridiplantae; phylum Streptophyta; class Magnoliopsida; order Ericales; family Sapotaceae; genus Vitellaria; species Vitellaria paradoxa. The sequence goes on along the minus strand of CM034235.1, from coordinate 49,164,704 downwards.
CAATGAGGTCATTGATGCGTTCTCAGCAAAAGGGTTGGTAAACTCATTCTCCATCCCAAAAGGACAGTACAATAGCTCCAAGTGCACCTAGAAAAAGAACACAAAATTTCACGACTAGGCGAAAAAAGAAATGTGTATACATATGAATATGTATACATATATATTAATATTAATGACAATATTAGTTGATTTACAAATTAACACAATAAATATACAAGGTTACAAATATTCTAGACTCTCCAACTAGTAGTTTGTCAATTTTCTTTTTCTGACAGCACAAGTACTAGATTACTAATTTGTACTCACTTTCAACTTCTAAAGCACAAGCACAATAAAATAGGTGTTGTATCTGTATTCAACACGTATGTGATACTTTTTAGGGGGGCACAAAAATACGTGGTAGCATATTCCATTACTTTATCATTTTTATACATGATTAAGAGGCTAGCCTAGACTTGAATAACCTCAAGCTCCTGAAATTATAAAAAAATTTTATCTCAAATTTTATTATATTTACTTGTTGAATTATATATTCAATAATTCAATTAGTTTTCTTGTGGATAAATCGCATATATAACAAGATAAAAGTGCTAAATTAGCTTGGCATATATTGTTGAACCCACTTCCTAATAGCTTCTATTAGGACAACTGGTGACTTTTCAGACCTCTGGTTCCAAGATGTTTTGCTATCGTGTTTGTTACCCATATATTCTTGTGCACTTTATTATGTTTTAATTGGTGTACCGCTTTGTTTAATTCACTGCTCCACGTGTAAGACAGAGTTTCACATGAAGGGAGAGGGTTAAGTTAAACCAGAGTCTAATACCTAAGTGGGGGAGCTATTTCCACTGAGCTAACCCCTTTTCTCAAGAGTCACCTAATTTTAGATTATGATAAATCCTCGCATCTCACAATAAAGAAGTATAGTCATCCAAAAAACAAAAGGGAACTAGAGATCACACCTGACCCCTGTCTTTTTTGTCTCTCTGGACCTCCAAATCTTTCACCAACTTCAACCACACATCTTTTACTTTGCCAGGTTCAAGCTCATTCAGCCGTATTTGTGCGCATCCAATGAGTTCTGGTGTTTGCAATCCTTCATCATCATAAACTTTTATAACTAAGTGCTGTGTTGAGACATCTTCGACTATAAATTCAAAATGCTCATTCCACACTGGATTCAATTGATTGTTCTGCAAGAAACAAAGCATAATCCTCCTTTACAGTCAAAATTGATAGAAGGAAATCCTGAAAGAGAAAATAGGGACTAACAATTATTTTGCTAGTTTTCATTCTGTTGGGCAGCGGACGTATGTATAACACAGCAAAAGGATCGGATTTCCCAATGAAGTCCTTATTTGTCAACCCCTTTGCTTGCACCAGTTTCACTTCTAAAACTCCAACAGGCTTCAGCTCCAGATCACTGTATAGTCAAAAACATCAAAAGTCAACAACAATCCGGAGGCTAATCAAAATATGAAATGCTACATAAAATCAAGTCCAGACAATTACCAGAAGTCCCAAAAACTTTAACCAAAAGCAGGGATTTTTTTCCTTTAGGCAAATGTTTCATACAAAAGCGCGCTATATTTAATGATGTTATATTTAAAAGATAACAAGTAATATTTCATCAATTGGAGCATAAAAAGAAGTAATAGTTAAGTTTACACAGCATGATAAAGAAAGCAAATGACAAGAATAATTGTTTTTAGGGAAGTATAGAACCAATGAGGGGGAAAGTGCATTCTAATTGCCTTCTCTGAATATAAAAGCATCAGCTCATGGTAGTAATAGTTCATTTATCGAAATTTGGGAGATGGTCAATACCCTCTGTGCCTCACTTCCCTAGCACCTTAAATAAGGCCTTAGTGTTGCACACTTGCATCCCTCTCTCACAAAAGGTTGTAGCTTAACCAGATTCATCAGTTTTAAAACCTTCCATATTAGAAGACGTACCTATAATCTCCTGGTAAAATTGGAACAATTTTTCGAACAGGCCATGTAATAGAATCCTCCACAGCATCACGGATAGTCCCCTGCATGATGTAGGTGCTACTTAAATAATTAGGTTATATAATATTAACAAAAATGTTGTTAAACATGCTCCTTCGTAATATCGAGTACAATTTTGAATCCCATTGAGAAATTCAAGGCTCTGAAAATCAATATCAGTCACTAATCAGTATTGGATGCACAAAAGCAAAAATTGATGCAATGAAACATATACACACATGTACATATAGAGAAATGGAACATAATCATTGCAATACATCCATGTTGTTGCTACTACACCCTCTTTGATTCATCTCTAATAATCTACTTCGCAGAATCTCCAATAACCCAATGAGACCTAAAGTCTCATGCAGAGCATCGGGCATGAATACTTTCTCAAGAAGTAATGTTGAAATTCATTCATCATAATTTGACTGCAAATCAAGGAAATATCATAGATTTAACCATATGGTGGCACATTACAGGGTTTGAATTTAGTATCCACATTGCCAATATCAAATAAACCTAACAGGCTTTAGAAATAAGATGAAGAATTTTTACAAGATTCTATGATATCCAACATGCTATCTAGAAGCCAAAATGAACATGCAAATACTAATTATTACCATATCAGATTGAACAACAGATTTAAGGACTTAAAGCCTAGACAGAGTGAAAGAGAGGATTCAACAATAAAAGTTTGCCACACCTCAATGGCATCAGAAAGGCCAGGAATTGCTGTAATATCCCCGCCAACTACTTTAAGTGTGAAATCCAACTGTTTCTGCCAGCCATAGAAGGTGACATTAGCCAAACCACAATACATTTGGTTATGCAGTGTGTATGTTTGTCACAAAGAAAAGAAAAGACAAAACAAACATGCAGAGAGAGAGAGAGAGAGAGAGAGAGGAAATCACATTCACATTTAATGGCATCTCCAGATCCAAAACAAGATGTAATGTAAATGAATTTATGTTTTTATCAAACAGAAATATCGTTGTATTGAGAAGCCTTGCCCTTGGAAATCCAACACCACAAACGCACATAAGGCAAGGTCTCTAACTAAGATTCTGTTGCATCTCTTGTACACCTGAGCTTGTTCGTGTGAAGTCGAAGTGGGACACTAATGAGAGAGTGCCCCTTGCTGAGTAATTGACACTAATAGGACTTGGGGACTCAAGGAATGAAATTTGAAATGACTGCATCCCACAGCATTGCACCATCAAAACGTTGGAGTCCTCATCTAACAGTCTAATTCAGACAGCAGTTCAGTTCATCACCAAATATAGATATCAAAAAGGAACCACATACAAAATACAATATATGCACATGTGAGAACAACAGCACCATAAAAGACTATATCCAAACTCAGTTCCCTCAACACCGAGAAGAAATCAATTGAAGGTAATATCCAAGTTCAGAAATTTTAAGAGAGCTTTAAAAACATGTTTAAAAGTTGCACCTTTTCTCTTAAAGAGTAACATAAAGCTCCAAAGCAAGGGAACACGTCAACTAGAGGCTCAAAGATCAATCTGAAAACCCCAGTGAATCTGATATCCTTCACCTATATATACAGAAAAATGAACAACATTAAGGTCTTATTGTCACTTGAGCTCAATATCTTAATATTCTACCATATAAATAGCATTTTAGATAAGAACTCAGAAATATTTCAGTGGATAAGTACCTGAATAGAATGGCTTTATAATACGAATACGACACAAATACAATAAAGACATTGGATCTTAAGGTGCATGTGGTTGGATGGAAAGTAAAGGAGAAGCAACTGTTTTTTATGTGACCATACAACAGTATTTGGAAAACGTAAGTTGCCCTGCTCTATGGAAGTCCAAAATCATTGTGCCCAGTTTACTGTAATAAAGCCCATTACTCAGTTGCAGATCCAGCAAACACTAGGTGCTTGGGGGTAGAATAAGTTGGTTTGATGGGCAAAAAGTGATTGCCCTCTAACACTTAAGTTCATGGCGTCCTTGATGGCCTAAACTTCTACAGATACAGTAGAAATGGCCACTTATTGACCAGCATCCCAAGACTGTTCCCCATGAAAGAAAACAAGCAGGGAAAAAAAAATAGCGCGCGCACACAAACACACAAGAATAAGAAAATTTCATATTTAATCCCAACTGATGGGATGGGAGACTGCCATATTGAGGCATGTTAGAACCTAGGAGCCCATCACCTTGTGCTACCAAAACAGACAGTAGCTTTTAAATATATTCAAAGCAACAATTCATACACACATACACAGACATGAATGAAGAAAAATAACACTCCCTTGGATGCAGAACAAATGTAAGCCCAAGCAAATACAACAGAATACTGGCTCATCAATTACATGTAACTTTTTCTCCATTAAACAAAACACATTCAGAGATCGTATCTGACAGAAATAACTTTACGCCAAGTCTATTTTATGAGTATAGTTATTTGCAAGCTTTTTTATGTAAACTTACTAGGCTTAATTTTTAGTGTTCAGCATACAATTTTAAGAGTTAGAAAATAGTGGCAGAAAAATTACATAATCAGATCATTTGACAAAAAATACCGCCACTCGTGAGTCTCAGGTACAAGTGTTAGCAATGATGAAGCAAGCTTAACATTTTTACTCTGGTATCACTTGTGAGTCTGTAAAAACAGCAAACTAAATTTGTAATAATTAACCAGCATAACTATTGCTTTATACTTGACCCATAAAACTGAAAATGAAAATAATGAGATTGTATGTTATGAAGTAGGCTAAAAAGATTTTTACAAACAGCCCATACGGGTAGACAAATGAACGTAGTAGTTTTAACAAAAAGAGAGATTTTGAAGAAAGATTCCCGCGGTGGCTCTATAATAACACTATGATAGCAACTAACTATTTCTTTTCCAGATGATGAGGGGTCAAAGTAGAACAAGTAAATCCCAAAAATAATGGCGATTCTTCTTCCAAATACATATTCTAGAGAAAAGCAGCAAGTTAGTTGAACGTCTCCTAAAATTCATTTGCTTTACGAATTTGGCCTTTTTTTCTCTTTCTTTTTCTTCCGCGCGCAACTCCCGTGGGGGGCATGGTTTTAAGATTCTAACTTCGTTGCAAATACCTGATAGTTTCAGTAATAATCAATCAACAAATAAATAAGTGAAGTAATATGTCAAAATTCATAGTGTTTGACCGATGGACTTGGCTAAAAGTCAAAATTGAACTCCTGGCATGATCCTTCCATATCTGGAAGCTCATAGGAATCCAGACAGCTGCTTACTACATTCAAGTTCAGTCCTGTGAGCTAGGCACTCTTTCCTTTTCTAGAGTACCAGTACGTAGATCAAGTTAAAATGTTAAAATAAACTCTTGCTCTCTCGCTCTCCTCTCTCAAAACATCTCAAAACAAATACTCCATTGATCAGTGCTGTCTCCATAATCTGCAAATTCTTCTAGGCAATTTTCTATTACATGATCTAGTTAAAAGGAAGGCTTTTGAAGTTGCAAATTTCTTAAAACTATGGGTTTTACAAGCCACAGAGGAATCTATTTGAACAGTGAAGAGAAGGAACAAACCAATTGGCTATATTATATTATGCATACCTTACATGCTTTGGCAAAATAGAGTTTGCCAGTACCAGCATGGAGAAGAGTCACAATTTACATGCACAAATACATAGATCGACATATGCATAAAGATATCGTTGAAACATTTATCATGAGTGAAAATAGGGGTAACTTTGTGCTTCAGCCATATCCAACTGCCATTAAAGATAAATCAATAAGCAAAAAAACTCTACATTACCTGCACAGGCAGCGCCATACCAAGTCTAGTCTTAATATCAAGAATTATACTTGGATTCCCATCCCAATTCATCTCTAACTCCATTGTAATACCATCACCTCCATCTTCGACAAGGGAAACACCTAAAGAAAAAAGATCAAAAAACAATCATATATAATATGCCATGTGTAAGTTGAAGAGATTTTTCAATTCCTTTTTTGGAGTGACAAAGAGAATGAGTCAATCTCTTGCTAATTTTTTACAACTTTCTAGAATTCTTAGATCTTCTGTTTACGCTAGGAGTCTATAGGATACCATTTTAATAATTAGTTTTGCTTTACTTATCAAAAGATAGTACATCTAAACCTTTGTGAATTTTCATGAGGTATAGCAAGCCCCGATGCTAATCATGTGAGATTCTCAAAGGTTGGACTGTCATGCTTAACAAGCATAAATCTGTTATTTGCTACTAATAGCTCTAGTTATTAATCGGTAATATTTGTAATCAGGAAGTCTCTATAAAATAAACAAGTAAGCTGCAAAGAGATTCTCATTATTCAAAATTTTGTGTGGAATCTGGATAACCCTAGCAACAATGATGAATATATGCAAACTAACTAATAGAAAAGCAATCACACAACAATACAAAATTTTATGTGGTTCAGTAAATTTGCCTACATGCGGTATACTTGATTTTCTATTAGTAATCCCCAATAATAGAGAATAGAAGAAATAACCTTAGAACATCCCTTCTCACGTTTCTTTTCATTTATCTCTCTCACAAATTCTAAAAAATCCTAATGTGACCTCTGATAATGTCTATAGCACATCCCTATATATAAGAACAAAAACTCAGCCTGAAACGAACTCTGAAACATTCCTAAAAAATCTAGAACTGCGTCGCTCAGTAGAACAAACTTCTTGCCAATATTTCTCAGTGACATTTAGTGGCATCCAACAACTGTATGAAATGCAAATGAGTCAATTCTAACATAAAGAATTTCATATCCACTTGCTTTCCCTACACCTCTTTTTAGCTTTTGATTGGAAGTTGCCGATAAGAAGCTCTTCATTTCAGTCCACAACCCACAAATACACACACTCCTTCAGCCTTTTTAATATGACTCCGCCAAGTGTCCTGCCTTAGGCAAAGGTCCCAAGCGTTGTGTCATCACTATGGTTTTTCTTTAGGTTTTAATGCTATACTTGCCATCCTCAATGCTTGGAATGATTACATTCATTTCCTATAATAGAGAAAATAGGAACACACATGTATCAACATTGCCATATATATCTCATCTACTACAAAACCCCAATGGTGTGTTTGGAGTAAGAATTTAAGAAGGGAAAAAGAAAAAAGTAGTGAAAATGGAAGGAAAAAGAGAAAAGAAATATAAAATCCCAAATGCATGATTTATTTCAATGGATTAAAAAGTAAAAGGCATTTGTCAGTAAATTAATTTTTTAATTATTTTTCATTTCTCAAATTACAAGCCTTTTCCCTTCCATTTTTCATCAAAAACCAAATGAGTAATTTTGAATTCCTATTCTTTTTATTTTTCTTTAATAAATTTTTAATCCAAACACAGCCTAGCTAAAAAGAAAACAATCTTACAAATCATCCAAAATGAAAAATGTGCTTATCAGGTATAATAAAAGAAGGAGGTTACTTTTCCTCCCCGTCTATCCATGCTTTCATAAAGTAAAACTGATCAAATTGTAGGCAACCAATACCATATTTTTGTTTGTGACTATGTTTGTTGTACTTTTCAGTGCGTAAGCGCGAGAATAGGCTAACAAAAAAATGGAATTAACATTTAAGACTTGTAATTTAGTCTAACCAGTAAATTGTGGCGCCACAGTGCCAAGAGTGAACTTGGAGAATTTCAAAGAAGACAATATGACTGGTGGTCTATACTGTTCGAGAACTGGCTCCAAATTATTCTTTATAAGCTCAGATGTTGCCTACAACATTAAACCAAGAACAGTACAACAACACATGGAGACGTATGGGTATCGAATCTGTTTATAAGCGCATGCATATCCACATAAAAAGGAGGTCTAAAGAAGTAAAATGTCACCTCATTAAGATAGGGCCAGATCTTTGTGAGCTGAACATTGAGCCATGTCAACTACATAATCAAACCCAAACAAAGACAAACATATATGGAATTAATTAACAAAAGATTGAGAAACTATATACATATGGATCCAAGATAAGTCTAGAGAGGGCTAAGTGTATGTCTAAAAAAATTTATATGAAACGTGTAAAATAAAAATATTAAATTATGCATGCATAGAAAATTAAAAGAGCATCACAAAGAAGAACTAGTATGGGAAGATTCTCGTCAAGAGAGGACATAGATTGGACTTAGAGAAGAATGGCGTGGACTCAAAGAATCAACTAAGAGAGGGACTGTAACATTTATATCCCTTCTGCGGACGAAAGTACGCCAAAAAGACACACTTATGGGCTCAAGGAGCCATTTTCTTAGCCCCATTGTCAAGTTAGTGAACAAATGCAATACACCCAAACATTAGGAGAGATATGGAAGAGAGGCTCATTGGCAAATAGGATGGAATGAAGGGATTGACCATGCAAAACTGAAAATGGCATCATTAATTTGAAGTCATTACTTCAAAGTAAATTTAGTACTAAATATCTATTACCACTTAAGTGTTTTCTAGGTACTAAAGTAGCCCGATCACGTAAAGGTGTTACTCTTTCACAGGAAAAATATGTTACTGATCTGATATTTGAGACAGGCATGCTGGATTCAAAACCTATAGACACACCAGTGGACCCTAATATGAAACTTATTGTAGATAAAGGTGATATATTATAGAATCCCAGTCAATATAGAAAATTAGTTAGGAAATTAAACTACCTAACAATGATGAGACTAGACATTTTATTCCTTATGAGTGTGATCAGTCAGTACATATAGTCACTCCGTACTAGTTATTGGGATACAGTTGTCCAAATCTTGAGATATTTGAAAGGAGTACAGGTTTGTTATAGCAAGATAATGGCCATAATTCAATACAAGCATGGACATATAGATGCAGATTGCATGGGATCACTATCAAACAGACACCCTACTACTAGCTAGTGTATCTTTATTGGAGGTACTCTAGCATCATGGAAGAGCAAGAAGTAGATGGCGGTAGCAAGATTGAGTGTAGAAGCCGAGTACAAATCGATGGCTCACACTTTATGTGAATTAAACTAGACACAAATTTTCAGCCTTAGTAGATGTGAATTTTTTTCAGCCTTAGTAGGTGCAAGAGCTATGTCTCTGTGTAACTAGAGCTGGGTCTTAATAATTTAGTGAATTAATTTGAAAATTTTTTAGGGGACAAACAAAAATTATTTATGAATTCTTTTATAAATTTAATGATAAATTTTGAAGTGAACCTTTTTGGGGGCGTGGATAAAAATTTCAGAGTTGGAAGTAAGGATAAATAATTTATAAATTACTACATCCCTCCATACATTAATATAGAAATAAACATGACATAAGCACACATACTTATGGGCACTGGCGGAGCCACATGGAGGCAAGGGGGGGCAAGTGACCCCACTCAATTTTTAATACAAAATTACTAAAATACCCTTCTTACTATTTTGGTTTTATTTAAAAATTAAATTAATTAAAAATTAAAATATTTTGGCTTTATTAAAAATTTAAAGTTAACTCAAAAATTTTTAACATAAAAAAAGTTTACAAGAATTAAACTTGGCATTTTTTGTAAAATAAAGTGTATCCTTTCAATATACTATTGCATACTTTTGTTCATACTATTAATAAATTTAGCATGTAACACAATAAATTTTATAGACAATAAAATTTAATAATAATTATATTTTCTTTTTTGTAGCGAGAGATATCTCTAATAAATTTCAGGTGCTTAAACCATTAACCGTGATAAGTGTATTCACTTATTAATATTCAAAATAATTTATTCTTTCTCTAAAATTAATATCGTTTTTTTCCTATTCTTAATCTAAAAGTAATTCAACCGTTATTCTTTTCTTAGGTGTTCGGTGCCCCCCGCCCCTACTTATGGGTATGTTTGTTTCGTGGATAGGAAATTGGATAGGAGATGGCATTCTATTTTTAAATTTTATCATACGTTTGGTTATAATTTATTTATCGAAATAACAACTCTCATTGAATATAACAACGTTATATATAAAATTGACTTAATAGATATGTAGAAATTATAGTATATGGACATTACTTATTACACATGTATGTAGGGTTGTTGTTATCTGAGAACTATGGCCCTTGTCCTCCAAGGGTTAGAATTAGTACAAATGTCTTATATTTTGTAGTTAAAATTTTTTTTAAAAATATAGATAGTTGCACCTACGGTTAAGATAGATTTATTATAATTAATACTTTGATAAGTTTAAACATTTTGACCCCTTCATCTAGCATTTTAGCTCCGTCCCTATACATATGTATGGAGAAAGGCCCTTCTTTGTAGATTCTTATATATATATATATATATATATTTATATTGGTGCTCCCAAAAAAAAAAAAAAAAATTACTTGACGGCAATTGTCCCTATACATATGTATGGAGAAAGGCCCTTCTTTGTAGATTCTTTTATATATATATATATATATATATTGATGCTCCCAAAAAAAAAAAAAATTACATGACGGCAATTGAAACGTGGAGAGAGGGGGAAGACGAAAAGCACCTTCTGTTGGTGGGAGAAGACGACCCAGGAAGGGAAGTATTGTGGGGGGAAAATCTTTCTGGAATCTTCCAGAGTCATCCTCGCAAACGCAGCGATCGCGACCGCCTTCAAAACCATCCAATATCAAAACATAAACTCGCATAAGCGCGCGCGCGCACACACACACACGTATGCATATACATATAGATATAGTACATCAGTACATGCAAGTAAAGTTGGTGTTGGTTTTACAAGTTCAGAGCGGCGTCGGAAGCGAGCGTTCTCGGAGCGAACAAAGGCGACGATGAGAGCGAGGCCTACGGCTATCCCGATCACCACACCGAGAAAGAAGGACATTTTTTTTTTTGGGGGGGGCGTCTTTTAAGCTGATTGAGATTTGAGGTAGTCGAGCTTTTTGTAACGAGAGTGAGGAGACGAAGAGTCGAGAAACTTTGACGTCGGTTATTTTACCTTGTGATTTGATCGACATTTTCGAAGTGTACTTCTATTTGTGCCGTTGTAATCAAAGGTGTGGGGATGGTGACGTCGTAATCCACGTGGATGATATTGGTCTCGACAGATGGTCACACGGGTTTTGTTTTGCCGGGACCGACAGTCCAACCCAAGTGAATATATAAAAAGCCTATTTTTATAGCGTTAAAAAATGGGATACAAAATGAAATAATTTGGTAAAAGCTATACATTTATAATTTATGCAGTGGAGTAAAAATAAATAATTTTTATAAATTTTTAAAAATTTTCAAAATGTACTAAAAAATAACTCTTAATAGAGTTTTATTTTTTCGGATAAAAAATGAAATATTGCAATTTAAAATTGTACTAAGCTACTAGTAGCCAAGCGCCCGCAAATTTTTGCATACCCAAATTTATGACAAATGGAAGTAACTTTTTTTTGTAATATATTTAAAATTATCATAAATAAAATATAAGTACATATTCTGTCACGCATCATTTTCGTAACAAATTTTTTTTCAAGTCACCCAACACTACCTAAATTATTTTTAATTTATTGTAATAGTTATTTCATCATCTGAATGAGAGAGAGAGAGAGAGACTGAGACCTGACGGGAAGAGTCAACAGCCTCAAGTTTACTTGAGCCGTTGGATTAAATCCAACGTTCAAAAATGCAATATTATCCCGCTTGCAGCCCCCGTTGATCTCAGCAGATTTCTCTGCTCATGGGTTTCGTCGCCGGCAACATGCTCTCCTGTCCCAACCCAATCTCTTCATCTACCTTTGTGATT
>CM034235.1:47092983-47347983 GCA_019916065.1 Vitellaria paradoxa | reverse complement strand
TAACTTGTGCCAGAACGAGCCATACACCTTCTCTTCCTTTTATATAAGCAATTCTTCTCTTCCCCCAGCCACCCAAGCCACAGAAGCCTCAATCTTTACCTACCTCAATTCTCTTCCTAGCTTATCTGAAGAGAATTTTCAATATTCTTCACCAAATTTTCCCAACAAAATGCCTGTCTATCCCATAGCCAATGCCATCTTGTCATGGTGCAAGAAGCACCCAGATGGAGATGATGATGATGGTGATGATGGAGACTATGACTTTGCCCCTGCAGCATCCATCGAGGGTGACGACGACGACGGTAGCAGCGGCGGCTATAACTATGCTCCAGCTGCGTGAATGGTTGCTAATACTAGCTATTAGCAATGCTGCCATAAATTTTCCCGATAGAGCGGCTTCAAAAGCTATCATTTGTAGGATAGGCTGAGATTTTAGGCTATCTGCCAGTTGATGTAATTATATCTTGCATTAATCATTCTATATGGCGCATGACATAATGCAAGTCATGTATGTGATATTTGTGGTGGAATATTGACTATTATTATATGATCAGTTCCCAGTTGGAGATTCTTTATTTTGAAATGCAGGGCATTATTACAAACAAATGTTTCGTTGGTGCCATGTGATTGTAGTCTGCTATTATAAGATGTGAATACGTAATATATATTATTGGAAGAATATAGGGCAGGAGTCAACATGTAAATCAAGTGCTCTGATGGGGGCCAATACATTTCCAAATACAAAATAAAAGAATAGAAGAAAGTGGGGAACCAAAACTTAATTAAGCAAAGTCATATACTATGAAGGGACTAGCCATTTGTGAGTTTGAAAATATCCCAAGTAAAGCTGGAAATTTCACGAACCTTGTATGCTAATTCAGAACACACAAAGAAACATAGAAAAAGAGAAAATAAATCTCTGAAAATTATTTTATTAATCAAAAGCAGCCCAGGACCATACCCTTGCATCATATTTTTATGCTAGAAGAAACCCTAATTCCCCAAGGAAAACAAATTAACAAAAAACAGGAAAATAATAGAAATTATCAAAAAAAGTAAAATCTGCATTAAACCCAAATCTGAAAACAATAAGATTAAAAAAACATGCCACAAAAAACCTAGCCTAAATTGGATTCGTATGGACCAAGAAAGGGGGTTTGGAAATCTTTTCAAAAATGGCAAAATCACAATTTTGAAGGCTCAAATGATAGAATTTTCCCAAAATCCGACGTAGGTCATGGCAAAGCCATGTGTTTTGATCGTTGAGCTATTTCCCATCAAGTGGGCCCTTTTGGACTAACTTAGATGACGTCAGTCCAAGCCCATATTTGTCCCAATGCTTTATAAACCCCACAGCCACACGTTCTACATTACTGAGTCACAATGACTTTTTAAATATATGATGTACTTGTATTAGATATTTAATATTTAGGTAAAAATAATTGGTAAGGAATGATACATATTTTTGCATGTATAATTAGGCATCTATACAAAAATTTAGCACATTATTATGCATAAATCTTACATTTGCAAGAAATAATCCAGACACCTTGTAAATACTATATTATCCTATAAAATAATTATGATAAATATATATTAATATTATCCCAGTCTTTATATCTTTAATCAAGAGAATAGATACATCCGGCTTGCAGCCATGGAACTGCATTGAGTCCATGTAACGTATATATCACTCAACTTTTGCATGTGAAGAATGTCAAAATATTCACAAAAATTTCCTCACCAGGCCATTGGACAAGCCATCACTGAAACTAGAAACAATGCATATACATGGTAGTTTATTCGATTCCAGACAATCAAAGGGGTCTATTAATTCTTTTTTAATTTAATAATCACAGTGACATCATTTTGGTGATTGCAGCAACGAGCTTTAAGTGCTCTGCAAAAAAAAAAATAGAATAACATGCTTTTTAATCGGAAACCATATTGGATTTTAATTTCCCATTTGTTGATGCAACAGTTAAAAAACAATTTTTAGTAACCCTAAGGCTGCAATACATAAAAGGGACTTTCCACCTCAAATTGCATAAATTCTAAAAGATATCGAGCTTCCACTTCCAAGCACGTTAAGAAATTCTACACAACTAACAAGGCCAGCCACCAAATCTGTTCCAACATGCATGATTCAGGGTAGAATATAAATTTTAATCCGTGATAGCTATTTGCTATAGTAACATCTATATATGTATATAGATACACACTATAAATTTTTAAGTATGCATGTCAGATAAAAGATTTTACACACCAAAATGATTTTTTTTTTTTTTTAATAAAATGTCAAATTTTCCAATGTTGCACGTTGCTCAGCTGGTCCTAAAGATTCACTCCATTCAAATTACTTTCACAGTGTTAGCCTCTGTGACATTTATAAGATACAAATCTTAAAACCCATCCTGTTTGAACCTTACTCCAAAAAAGAAAGGACAAAAAATTCATGACTAACAAAGCATGTTGGATAAATTCATAAACACACCTTCAGGCTTCAGAATCAAATCCGCAACATTTTCTTTTTGGAATTCTTTTAAGTGTTTCCACGACTTGCATGCGTAAAAATTAATCATTGAAAAACATTTGTTACATTGGCTTACCAGGTGAAGTCTCCATAATTTAGCAAGTCCAATTGGTGTGCCTGCAACAATGTTCACCGTTGAATCCTGGAATGCATTGCTATTGATTGTTTTGCTCGCCGAAGTAGATGAAACTTTCCTGAGCATGAATTTCACCTTTCAGATCAACGTCTGCATAATACTTGCCTCAGTTCCAAACACCAAAGTGATATCTCCATATGGATTTTTCCATGTCTTTGAAAAGTGCATCTGGAATAACTCAAGCCCCTCCCTTAGAATATGTTAGGTTCCAACTAGTCCTTAAAAATGGCTAGTCCATATGTGATCTTAAGCAAACTGCATCCTCAAATATTTTTAAGGCTTTGTGAAATTAAACAGCAATACCAAAACTGTAGCATTACATAATTTTCAGCAAATCAACCTTTTGGATTTGAGTGGCTTCAGTGATTAAATTTCTGCTGCTGGAATTTCTTGTTCCATTTCAAATTCTTCTAGGCCTGACGATGGTTTAATAACGCCATCCATCATAGAATAAACTTCTTTCATCTCTGGGAGATGCATCTCCAACTAGGAACTCATGAACATTACCATCAATTTCAATTGAACTACATCCAGGTGCCTTCTTGACTCCAAGAACTTTCATTTTCCTTCTCACCTTTGTTACATTTCCCATCTGTCAGCTGATGAATAGATATTGGCCAATCGAGTACAGATACTAGAATAACTATGTTGAATTTCCACAAGTTGTCTAGCACCATGTTCACCCAAGCCAACCTTGCCATAGATTCTGCAAGCACTGAGCAAAACACTGTATACTGGAACTATAATTTCATTTATTTCTTTTGGCATCTTTTCAATCAGTTTGCTTCATCTAGTAGACCAGCATGCCTAAGGAGATCAATCAAACACCCCCAGTGCTCTAATTTTGATTCAATCTAATACATTTCCCTCATGGAGCTAAAATATCTCTGGCCTTCCTCTACTAGTCCTCCAGTGCTTTGCCTCTCTGCCCATTCATCGCAAGCCCACAAATGACTGAAGTCCATGAAGCTGAATCTCTCTCTTTTAAAATATGAAAAATCTCCAATGAGTCATCCATGCATCCACATTGGCATACATGTCAATAAGAGTTGTACCAACAACTGCATCGATTGTTATTTTGTTTTTTGTCAATGTATCCATGGATCCATTTCCCTTGTTCCAAATCCAAGGTTCCCAAACTGAGCGTAGCCTATTAGGAGGGTCAACATCATAAACTTATTTGGCTTAACCCTATTTAGTAGCGTCTTAAGAAACAGGGCAACTGCCTCGTCGAAATGGTTAAACTACAGATACCCATTAATCATAGCTCCAAAGAACAATATCCCTAGCAGGATTTCTCTCAAGCAAATCTCTAGCTTCATCTAACTGGCCAGAGTTCACATAGGCAGAGACCGTACTAGTCCAACGGAAAACATTTTTTGTCGGCATTGCATCAAAAATTTGTTAGCCCATACTCAAACAGCCACAATTGGAATACATATCCAACAAGGCATTGCTAATTATAGTGGTAAGTCCAAGTTGATTACCAATATAATGGTGAATTTCCCTACCAAGTTCCAATTTTTTTTAGCTGAAAAAGTACTTACAACAATAGCTTCATCAGGATTCACACTGCATTCCTGCTGCATCCGCCGGAAAACGCTAATAGCATCCTCAAATCCCGAGCACCCGACATACCCAGAAAACAGAACATTCCAAGAAACTGCATCTCTCTGGCATTTTATCAAACAACTTCTTCAAATTCTCAATATAACCCACGTCAGCATACATATCCATCAGCGTGTTTACAATCAAACTTAACCCCACTCTTCACAACAAACACCTTCTCTCTAATCAAAACTTCCTTCAGGCACCTAATCGCCTTAAAAACAAAAGGGTAGGTGAAATTATCCCGTCATTAGCGCTGCACTCTCTACTCAATTGATCAAAAAGCAAGATACCTCTCTTGAAGCTACCGGTTTTTACAGAGGCTTTGATCATCACATTGTAGGCGAACAAATATGGATTTTCAACGTAAAATTAATATCCTTTTAGCGTAGCGCAATTTTCCAAGTAATGGGTTTGTGCAATTATTGAAGGCATCTGGGTTTTGGTGGAGACCAAACCTGAAGACTTGGGATTGGATTTACTTCGGTTCTTGCATGGATTTGTAATTCTTGAGGAAATGCATGCATCCTTGCTGGCGATGTCCGAGATGATGAGAAATGAAATGGTTTTTAAAGGAGAAAACGGGGATTGGAGGAACATAGAGTTTAGGGACGTAAACGGACAAAGTTACCTGTTTAAGTCAATCTTATTATTAAATCTCCTTATTTTTTTTTTTATTATTGCCTTAAATTCAATTATTTATTTTTAGTTAGAATCTCATTCTCGTCCCAAATTTACATAATTGTTCCAAACTCGTGAAACTAATTTATGTTCAATTATTAACTTACTACTTATTAAATATCTAATTTGAGATATAAATAAAAAAATTAATAAGTGACAAAATTATTAAATTTATTAAATAAAATAAATTTATTAGTCAAAAGACTTCTAAATTTTTTTGAAAAGTAAAAAAATATATTATTAATAATAAAAATAAATATACAAAATATATAGGGACCTACCAATAGAATAACACAATAGGAATCGCAGTTGATAAAGAACTTTCAAATCTAATATAAAACAATACATGGCATTTGAAAATAACACACAACAAAAATTTTATTTTAGGGATAAAATCAAAATCGTAAATATATAAATATATATTTTATTTTATTTTATTAAACGGGTATTTAATGGGTACTCTACAACTATTGGGTATCGGATATCTTTTAAAGTATAAACGGGTGTCGAAAACCTTATAAACAAATCCTAAATTCGTCTTAAACCTACGGGTATTAAATTTTTATCTCAAACCCATCGTATTCCCATTAAAGTATTTTTTAATGAATTTTTATTGAATTTGATCAGGTTAAGTATGCCTGTATACTCGTTTTATTGATGTCCTAATAGGGTGTTAAGAGACCAAGTGATTTTTTTTTTTCGCGTGACTTTTTTTTTTTTTTTTTTTTTTTTGCGTGCGTTTAGAGTTAAAAAAATTAGTGTAAATGGTTACTCATTAGTCTCGTAATTTATATAATAAATGAAAAAAGTAAAATTTAAAAAACAATTAAAAAAATTTATCGGAAATTGTAAAGTTTCAAGGTTTAGTATCTTTCAAGGTAATATTGGACTTGGTCTACTATAGGCCTAAAACGAATTGGACCCAGCTGCGGGGGCAGCACAGCCTTCTCTCGTCTTAGATTAGGTCGATTTCAATATGAGTCCGTAGCCTGAAAGCACCCAGACTTCGCTCCTTGGCCCCTCAAGTTTATTCTATTTTTCAGAGTTTGAGATTGTCAACCCGAAATATTAAAAATTTATTTTATACATGAATTATTTTATTTTTATACTTTTATATAAAAAATTTAGCTTAGATATTTTTTAAAAAAATAAATAAGTTTATATAGACAAAATCGAGAATTAAGTCTAAGCTTGATGGATAAGAATATTATTTTTGACTTTATCGAACTTGATATGTTACAATTTATCTTATTTTTTATAACTTGCTATTGAAGTATTATAATCGTATTAACAGTTAATGTACTTTGAAATTTAGGAGGAGTTTAGTATGTATAAAAAGAATTTCTCATAATTTCTTATAATTTTTTGTGAGACATTTGTAAAATTGGTGACTTTTTTCAGGTAGACTTCTTAAAAAATTAATCAAATAATTAAAATATAATTTTATTATTTAAATATTATAAAAATTTTAAAATATACAAAAAAATGTTGGATACAAAACAAAAATTTTGAAATAACAAATATTTTATTATTTATTTGATTTTATAACTTGAATATTTAACTTATTAAGTTATTTTTAACTGTAAAACATTTATAGGATAAATAAAAAATAATTTACAAGATTAAATAAACTCAATTGAACGATTTCCATATGTAAAGAACAGCATACGCTGAATTGGGATGCAAATGTCCGGCCGTGATCCACGCTAATTGCATGCCCATTTTTCGTCCCTCGCGTTTGATCTCTGAATCCTTCGCTCAGCAAAGTACTGTGGAGCATTGAAGCTCTCTGCAAAGCTGTCCATTTCTCTCTGCATCTCTCTCTGATCGCACGCACTGGAAGTTCGCTTAACTCTTGACACTCCCACTTGCAAAGGTTCCCTTTCTTCGATCCCTCTTTGTTTAAAGCTATTCTCTCGTTAATTTCTTTACCATTCGAGTTCTTATGTGTGTCGGCCATCGATCTGTACACATTTCACCAGGATTTCGATTTAGTACCCTTTCTCTCAATTTCAGCATTGATCCCAATCCGATTTTTTATTCGATTCCATAAATTTCCTTCTTTTGTCTCCATATAAACATTGAATCTGCAATAATCCACTCGAATTTTAGTTTGACTCTCCACATTTTATTTAAGGTTTCAATTATTCCTGTTTGCATCTGTTTTGGCACTGATCGAGCGATACCTAGTTCATATTTTAGTCCGATTCTGCTAAATTTATCTGCTTTTGGTCCATTTTTGACTGATCAATACGGTTCTTTTCAGGAATGAAGTCATATATTTATTCTGTCCGTTTGATGTTTCATACTTGTATTGCTTGCATTGCCGAATCTGCAATTTCAAGTCCATAAATTTGTTCAGATTTACTGCATGTCACATTGAATTCGGGGGTAAAAACAATGGCTTCTGTTCGATTTGATGGGTCAAAGCAGTACTATGCAACAAGCAGTCTTGTGCTAGGTTATGCTCTCTGCTCGAGCTTGCTTGCGGTGATAAACAAATTCGCCGTTACCAAATTCAACTACCCAGGCCTTCTGACTTCATTGCAATACCTAACTTCAGCTCTAGGGGTTTGGGTTTTGGGCAAATTAGGGTTTTTACACCACGATCCATTCACATATGAGACAGCCAGGAAGTTCATGCCTGCTGCAATTGTGTTCTATCTCGCTATCTTCACAAACACCAATCTGCTTCGTCATGCCAATGTTGATACATTTATAGTTTTCCGATCTTTGACTCCCCTCTTGGTTGCCATTGCTGATACCGCATTTAGAAAACAGCCCTGCCCCTCCAAGGTTACATTTCTGTCATTGGTGATCATTTTGGGTGGTGCTGTTGGATATGTTGCCACGGATTCAGGTTTTACACTCACTGCCTACTCGTGGGCATTTGCTTATTTGATCACAATTACAACTGAGATGGTTTATATCAAACACATGGTTATGAATCTCGGATTGAATACTTGGGGTTTTGTGTTGTACAACAACTTGTTGTCATTGATGATGGCCCCTATATTTTGGATAATTACGGGAGAGTATGTTGATGTGTTTGCCGCTGTGGGATCAAGTGCTGGGAAATGGTTTGAGTTTGATGCATTTTTTGCAGTGTCACTGTCCTGTGTGTTTGGGTTGCTCATCAGTTTCTTTGGATTTGCGGCCAGGAAGGCAATCTCTGCCACAGCATTCACAGGTCACCGGTGTGGTTAACAAGTTTCTTACCGTTC
Organism: Vitellaria paradoxa; assembly: GCA_019916065.1. Classification (NCBI taxonomy): domain Eukaryota; kingdom Viridiplantae; phylum Streptophyta; class Magnoliopsida; order Ericales; family Sapotaceae; genus Vitellaria; species Vitellaria paradoxa. The sequence continues at coordinate 47,339,801 of CM034235.1, read as the reverse complement.
TAATCAATGTGTTGATTTGGGATAAACATGCTGGTCCATTTGGTTTGGTTTGCCTCCTCCTCACGATCGCAGGAGGTGTTCTTTATCAGCAGTCGGTTACTGGAGCTAGCAGTGCTCCATTGCAGCGTGATTCTGCAGCATCTAAGCTGACAGACAGTACAAATGATGGTGATGATTATAGAGATAAGGATGAAGAGAAGGGTATTTCTGGTAAAAATTCTGGTGTATGAACATCTTTAATTACTTGTTCTAGCCATTTCCAAGGAGGTTCTTTATGCCTGTTATAGTGACGTAAACATCTGTCATTCATTTGATCTTGCCAATGGTATTCTTATTAGAATTCCGTCTTCTTGTATTCCTTGCCCAGCTTGCTCTACTCCTGATAGATCATACCAAACTTTGTTAGGTTTATAATTATAATTGGAAAATTAGTGAATAAAATAATGAATGTAAATTTATATTCTTAGACATTAGCTAGGGTGTCAGAGAGTATAGGATTGAAGGTTTTTTATGTCCGCTGCCAGAAGCTTGCTGGAAGTTGTCAAAAAATACCAAGAGTTGATTTGTTATAGAAAGTTGTCGTGGGATTCTCTATGCATCTTGAGAGATTACATATTCATACTTTAAGCTTCAAAAAAGAGTTCTCTTGTATACTTAACCATAACAACAATACATCTTCATAGAAGTGGATTGTGGATTCAGTCTATGGTGCTTCATTCACATGGAGTTGGTGAGTTATGTGGCGTGCAAGCAAGGTGTCTGTACAATAGGATCGTGGAGTTGATTATGTTGCATAGAGGAGTCTTGTTAATCAGGATTATATAGTTGATTAATTTTGGTTTGCCGCATTAGGACCAAGGTTTTTCCCTATCGTTCTTAGGGTTTTACTCGTTAAATCTTTGTACATTATTTTTTTTTACTTTTCTACATTTTTGATTGCTATATTGTTTGATTAGGATTGCTAGTACATTGTTTTTTCAAATTTCATTCTCATAAGAGGTTTATGGTCTGTTCTGTTACATTGTTTTCCTGCAGTAGTAGCGGCATTTTGTTTTCTGTAGTTGTTTACATTCTTGGTATAATGAACAATATAACGGAGCCTAAGTCTTCACTGAAACAAAATAGAAAATAATAATTTTGAGCCTAGGGACATCCACCTCAGTCTTCTCCCTCTCGATGTAGACGTGTGCCCCCATCTTAGGCTCAATAGCAGAAAAATAGGAAAATATTTTACATTGAGATTCCGTTTGTTTCAATGTAAAATATTTTTGGAAAAATACACTAGTAAATGTGTTTTCTACAAAAATATTTTACATTGAAACAAATGGAGTCTCACAAATAGTATTAAGTTTATATATATATATACATAGGGTGAACCAGTCTCGGTCACTTTGGACCTACCTCTAGAGCACTGGCGGATGCACAAAGGGCCCAGTGTAAGCGAAGGCCTACACTGGAATTTTAGACTTGACCCGACCCGACAATCTGACCCACGTATAGAAAACTTTAAACCCACTTTTCTCTGTATTGTTGCAATCCCGAGCCCTAAACCCATCATTCTCTCTATGTGTACTAGAGAAAAATGTGAAGAGGAGAAGCGAAGAGAAAGTATTTACATGCGATGTGTCGGAGCTTGGAGATAAAGGCCGGCGATAACTTGAAAGATCTGTTTTCTGGATCCGCCACTGCCTACCTTCACATCCGCCATTGCGACGTGTCGGAGTTTGGAGATATAGGTTAGGTTGACTTGAGCTACCTTAATTTGCGCCTACACTGGCCAAATTTTCTGGATCCACCATTGTTCTAGAGCACAAACTCTTTGGAGACTAGTAAATGTCTCCACCAGGTATGTCAATCGGGTGGGTAGAGCGGGAAACATTATTCGATCCTAATGGGACCCCGCCCCCCGGGGGGGGACTAAAACCTGATAGGATTTGGGTCAAGGGCAGGGATAGGAGATAAAATTTTTTGCCTATCCTAGCCCTAACTACATTTAGAATTACAAAAATATTTTTACTAGTCTCACTTTATATGTTTTTTTTTGGTGACCGAGGAAATCACCCGTTGGGCCCTTCGCACACACTGAGTTACAAACCCTCGGAGAGACTAGCGCGTTCCACCACCATGGTCCCCCACTTAATTTTCTGACTTGCCTAGGAAGGGATTCAAACTCGTGACCTGGGTAGATCACCCAAGTTTTGAGCTCGACTCTTGCTCCACTGAATTAGCGGTGGTAGTCTCACTTTATATGTTGAAATATTAGTATTGGAATGTTTGTTTTTACTCTCTAGTTAATTTATATATTGGTATTTTTTATGTCTTTCTCTAATTCCTTTAGTTAATAGATACTTTCTATATATTCTGTTTGTTGCTTTTTAAAAAAAAAATTAGTTATTATTTATCTTAATGGGGTAGGGCAGGGTGGGGCCTCCAACGGGTAACCCATCGTTGGGTGGGGCCAAGATGGGAATTACTTGGCGGGGCGGGATTGGTGAAAGGTCTCCCACCCTGTTACCAGTCCTAATTCCCACCCTTCAGCCTCAGTAAGTCACGAGTTGTTGAATAGTTGTGGTCATCAACAGTTCTTCAAACAAATTGGTTTTAACAAGCCAAAGCTCAAAAAAAAAAAAAAAAAAAGTCTATTCTCGTTCTATGAACTTCATAGCTTAATTACCAAAAAAAAAAAAAAAAAAAACTTCATAGCTTGTTTCGTTGAAGGAGTGGAGTGAAATTTAGGCTTAGTTAGGAGACAAGAGTGAAGGAAAGTGAAGTAGAGTGAATGTTTTTTGTTTGGATAATTACTAGAAAGAGGAGTTCAAAATTTTGTTTTGTTTTGTTTGGTTTGACAAATTTTTAATGGAGGAGAAGTGGAGTATCTATTGCAAAGGAGACAAGAGTGAAGGAAAGTGAAGTAGAGTGAATGTTTTTTGTTTGGATAATTACTAGAAAGAGGAGTTCAAAATTTTGTTTTGTTTTGTTTGGTTTGACAAATTTTTAATGGAGGAGAAGTGGAGTATCTATAGGCATAATTTGAATTTACTAGTTAATATTTAAAATTAGTTTACTTCACTTCCATTTCCTCCCATTTTTGGGGGGGTTGGTGAGAAAAGGTTGATTCATAATTTAGTTGTGTTTAGGACTTCTTGTGTGGAATGGAAGCAAGACTCCAGACTTTTGTGTGGGAGAAATTTGTTTGTGAAGGTTGTTAGTTGTTGTAAGAAACTTGGCACAACCTTAAAGAATAAAAAAGTTAGACGGTTCCTTTGGTGCACGCATCAGGAAGACAAACTATGGTGAAACAAGCTTGGCATATATAGTTTAATGATTATTATAGATTCAAAAGGAGATTTTATGTTTTATTTATTTATTTATTTATTTTTTTTTGTTTGGTAGGTGAATTTAGATAGTTGTTAGAGTAAGTTCTTAGGCAATCTCAAAATAATAGATGGGTAATTTAGGAAAATTATAAAAACCCATATCTTTCTTAATTGAATAGATAGTTTTGAGGGTAATTAAATTTTATTCCTTGAATTTTAGACAAAAACTATATGATATCCTCTAGTTTAAGGGTGCATTTGGTGTGATGGTAAAAAGGGTGAAAAGTCAGCAGAGTAACTATTAATCCTTTTTACACATGTTTGGAATTGGAGGGTGAATGTTAATACAAGACAGTAGTTACTCTCAAAATGAAGTCAAGTGTTAGCGCGGGTAAGGGGCAATATGTAAAGGGAAAAAATTACTGATCATTTACTCCCCTCTTACACTATCTTTATCCCGATGAAAAATTATAATAAATATTATAAAATAAATTATATTTAATCAAAATAAAATTTAATAAATGATAATTATTATTAAAATAGTTTATTTTATACTTACCAAAAAAATAATTTATTTTTTTAAATTAATACTATTGAAATGCTAATTTATGATTAAAGTTATTTATTTTATTAAATTAAAAATTTCAATAAATAATAATTGCTAATTAAAAAGATTTATTTTATTCATATGTTTTATTAAATAAAATTATTTTTGAAAAATAATAATTTACTATTAATCAATATACTTTATTAAAATTAATAATTTATTTAATGAAACTAAAGTTAATAAATTTGTCTTTATTTTTTTAAACATTGTTTTTGTGCAATCACATATGAGTCTCTATATGGCATATGAAATAAAGCACAAATTCAGTTAACTTGAATACATTCTCTTAATTTTATATTTTAGTATAAAAAATATTTCACCATTGATACTTGACACCTAACTCATAGCCCCTATTTTACCATGAGATAGTCATAAGAATGGAAAGCTAAGCATAATATGATAATAAAATAATCAAGAAGCTTTCAAGTCTTGCGAACCACCACAAGATAGGGCGTGCAACGGTAATTTATGAAGTATCAAGGGTTCGCTTCACACAAACATAGACGTTGAAACTTGGCATTGCTTATGAGAACTTGTGATATATCTCTATCAAGATCAAACGGAAAATATAGAAGGAAAAGAAACATTAATAATAATAAAAAGATTGCACAATAATAAATTCACACACATTAGAAAATAAAATAAAATGAATAAATTATAAGGTAACTACATGAGTACGTAGTTACATAATTTACGGAGTTATAATTATAGTTTAATTGTAAAATATTATTTTTTTAGAATTTATTTAGATTATAATTCTTATATTATTTAAGTTCTAACTCTTATACCAGTTAACATTTGTTATTAAATTAAACTGTTGAGACTTATGTTGTTGTATGATTTCTAACAATTTTTTTTTCAGGTAAATTGAAGTTTTAGTAGGTATTTTTTTTACCTAATTATAAAGCCATTGCTGCAATTACAACAGTTTCGTTGATGAGTTCAAATTTTGAAGGCCCAACAGATAAAGATGTGATTCTCTGTAATTTGTATGGATTATTAGTAGAAAATCTTGATAATTTATTTTCTCCATGTTGAATTGAATTACATGGCTTTAATGTAATGAATGAGATATCGTATGTTTTTTTTTTTTTTTTTTTTTGGGAATTGAATGTTTTCTACTTTAGATTGTTAAGTATTTTTTTCATTTTCCTTTCATCTTTAGTAACAAAGGGTTTGGCTTTTGGTATACTTAAATTGTTTGATTGAAATCAGTCTAACTTTAAATAAATTTTCATTGCTAAATCTTCTGTTTCCATTTCAGGGTTGTTAAATTTGGAAATGAGAAAATGAGATTTGTTACTCATAAACTTGGAAATATATAAGAGAATATACTTCTTGTGTTCATCATTTTTAACTTTCATTATTTTTCTCTACAAATACTTGACTTTTATTTACTTATTTTAATTATTTCAGACAATTAATTCTATCATGTTATCAATGTAGCGGCCTGAATATCTAAATTTTATATTTTATCTTATATTTTGAGATATGTGCCGTTTGTGAGACTTATTTGAATCATGTACAGTTGGGTGGATTGTAAGTTAGATTAGTTTTGAATCTGAATTAGGTTAAAATTTAATCTTGATTGAGTATATTACTCAGCACATAAAATTTGTCTAAATGTGTAACTGGTGTTTAAACAGAGATTTAAACGATCTGTTATGAATTTTATATTTTCTTCTTTTTCGTCCCTACTTTTATTTTTTCTTCCTCATTTTCTTTTCTTCACAGATTAAATCCTAACACCAAACTAGTGTGCCGTGACATCAAAATAAATGGTTAATAGAATAATTAATGTCAAAGTCTTTGCATATATATATATATATATATATTTGTTTGGAGCCTTCCTCCCAATATATATATAGAATAATTCATATACATGTCGTGCCTCGTGTTTATATGTTCGGTGTGCTGCAGACAAATAAAGAAACGGGCGCATGCAGCGCACGGTTATACAAACAGCCAGCAAACGAAGTGCCAACCCAACATTTTTAAATCATTCTTAATCCGTTCACTAATCACTAAAATAACTCAAAACCCTCTTGCACCCAACATCTCCACCATCCATTTCTCCGACCATCACGATCGATCCTCCTCGGATGCCTCGTCGGAAAATTTTGTCTTGTCCAGCTGACATCACTGTAACATTTTTTAATTTTTTTTTACAAACAATTAGGAATGACGATATATTAATTAATGGATTAGTGTTCACGTAAGCCAAATAAATTGTCACAATAAAATGGCATTGCTGCAATTTTTGTTTACTTCAAAACTTCAACACCGTTGACCTCCTTCTCCTCTTCCTCTTCCTGTTTGATGGGAAGTCACCGGAATCCGGCCACGACCACCGTTGGATTCTCTCTCCTCCCGTCGGAACTCATACAATACATCATTCTTAACCTAGCTTTGCCCGATGTAGCCCGATTAAAATCCGCCAATAAATTAATTTCCGGGATTATCTCCGATCAAGAGTTCGTTTGTGAATTCAATGAAAAATCAAGCTCCACCACTTGGATTTTCATCTACAAGAAACGGTGGCATCGGAATTCGATCCTCCACGGCTTCGCCGACGGCTCCGACCGGTGGTTCGAAATTTTGATCGGAAAATTGTTGAAGCCCATCGTTCCTCCGGGAGAAGATGTCTACTTCTTAACGGCGGCCGGTAATTTTTTTCTTTTTGCTTTGAACACTAGCCAGGAAGTTGTTTCCGTTAATCCCATGGCTAACACGGTTAAAAAGATCCCTCCGAGTCCACTCGGTCCGCGTGGTACGTCTTCGTGGCGCCGGTCCGGTTTGAAATTACTATCCGGTCCTCCCGGGTCGGGTCATTTCCGCTTTTTATTTGCTGAATTTCATGAAAATAGTCCGGTTTTATTTGAGTTCGACTCGGAAACTGACAAGTGGCGGTCCATGGAAGCTAGAGAGAATGTTAGCGATTTACCACGTGTCAGCGAGAAAGGAGATGAGTGGGTTTTCCTCAGTGTGGTTAACCGAAGGAGTGGAAGTGTTCTCATAGCCCGTGGATCTCAAACCCATGACCCGATTGTTTTACGGCCGAGCTTTGACGGGGGAGGGGAGGGGCAGCAGCAGCAGCTAGCCGTCGGATTCAGTTGGGGGAACGTAATCGATCGATTACACGTGTACGGTGATGGGAACATGGTGATCGTTGGATCGGATAGTCTAGAAGATGGGAAAAAAAGAGGGAGGATGCTGAAGAGTGTAGCGTTGTGGGGCTTAAGCCCAAACGGAAGGTCATGGGAGCTCAGATCAATGGTTCCAAATGGGCTAATTGAGAAGATTAAAAGGCCCTATGAGGTTATAATGGGTTGTTTGGAAGAACGGAAAGGAACAATTAGGGCTGCGTTGGTGTCCAATTTTGAGGGCATTTGGGACATAATATGGCTCTGCTATGACAAAACGACAACGCATTGGACATGGGTCCCACTTCCTGATTGCAAGATGAAGGGTTCTAATCTGGCTGGCATCACCTTTTCTTCGGGCCTCTCATTGCCCTGATCAAAATCTTTTGATCTTCGTCGGACGGCTATTAAATGCTGAAGGCATCATAAGAGATGCTCTTGTCTTGTACGTTGTATTTTTTTTTTTTGTTTTATGCAACTACTTTTGAATATTACCTGTTGAAAATACATAAGGGATGCTCTTGCATTGAACTCTGTAGGGTTTGATTTATGCAAATACACACTGGTTTGCTTGTGATTTTTGTATTGGATTTTTGAGTTCAGTTTATGGTTCTGAACTTTAGCAGTAAACCCTAGAAAAATTAGAAACAGAATCTATATTTATATTTTTTTTATTTATATTTAACTATTTTTGTTATTATTATTTTTTTATTTTCAGTTGCCATTTTCCCCTCCGAAATAAAAAAAAAAAAAACATGTTTAGTAATGTAAATTTGTTTACAGTAACTAATTTTATTTAAATAAAATATTTAGTTTTTATTAATTTTTATAAAATTAATTGAATCTAATAAAATATATTTTATTAAATTATTATTTAATATTCAATTATTATTTATTAGAAATAATTGCAGTTCAATAAAATAAATTATATTAATCATAAATTATTATTTCTAAAAAAATGAAATAAATAATTATAACAATGTTGTTTTATTTAAATACGATGCAATAAAAATGAAAATAGTGTTAAAATTAACAAAATATTTATACAAAAATGAAAGTGAAAACATAATTTTTTTATTTAAGTTTTTTTTTTTGTGGTAAAAAATAAAAATAAATTTATTAGACACGTTTTTATTGCCAAATTTCAAAAATTTATAGACTTAAACAAAGAAACAATAAACATAATTTTACCAGATGGGATGTAAAAAGTTACAGAAATGAATTTTTCAGGACAAATTTTACTGCATGTACTTATCGTATTTTAAATTAGCCAAGACTCTTTATTTCTGTTTGTTTTAAATTTTACTTATATATTTTACATTTATCATCAGAACTTTTTTTAATAAAAAGAAGTAATTATACTAGTTTAAATTACTACATCACCAATAAATTATGGTAAAATTTACCCTGATAAATATTGCATCCAAACATTGGTTTGCATGATGCTTCAAGGATTGTCCACACCAACAATGGAAGAAAGCTTTGCTATAAAGAAAAGATAAAAGATGAAGAAAGGAGGAACAGGAAAGAAAATCAGGAGACCAACTGAATCTTTGTTTGGATCTTTATTCTAAAGAGTGGGTGCATGACTCATCCCGAAATTATCATATGCCCCTTTTAACCCTCAAAATGCTATCCTTCACCATTCTACTTTATGGGTTGGAGCTTGGATGTTGTCCAAGCATAGAAAAGCTTTGTATTTTCCCAAAAAGGGCTTTTGCAGATTAGCCCAACAAGTTGGCGAAATATACCGAAGTCTTGAATACACGAATAGAAAAATGGGTTTAGTTTTAAACTGGGGCACATGAGCCATATTGGCCTCTAAAGCAAGCTTATTTTTCATGTCTTGCGTTGAAACCTTAGCTTAAAATGCAAAGTTCATGAGGGAAAGCGACAGCCCAAAATAGTCGACGGTAGGTGATTGTCAGGGATGAGTGGTGACTAACCGTGATGGTTGAAGCTGACTACTAATTAGCAACATAAAGAAAGTGACCAACGACGATGATGTAATTGGAAGTGAGTGAAGGCTGGCAATCGGCAGCAGTGGCTTAAGGTGGGTGGAAGGTGGTAACGGGCGACAATGGCTAGAGTTACGTGGTGGAGAGGTAGTGGTAGTCGACGACAAGTGCTAGAGGTAGGTGATGATTGTGACTGGTGGTGGTGGGTAAAAATGGAAACTCAAAATAAAAATTTGAGAAAAATATTTTTTATATTTTCATAATTTTTAAAAATTTAAAAATAATTTTTACTTTTTTGGAAATTAAAAATTAAAAACAAATTTCCCAAATGAATTTTCTTTCAAAAAATAAAAAAATAAAAACAAAAACTAAAAAATTAAAAATTGAAAGTTGTATCAAATAGGCCTTAGAAGGTATCCAAAAAAAAAAAAAAAAAAATTAGATCAAATAATCAATTTTTTTTGGTGTGGGATGTATGTGTGTGTGGGATTTTTTTAACAGAGAGGAATTATCATACTTTCGAAATAATTTGCCATTGCAATATAAAATACAAAATAGGATATTACAATCTACACTTATCTAATATAATTAATTTTTATTGATAGAACACATATATTTTGAGCGTATATAAAACAAATTCTCGTTAATACCGGTGGGATTTTTTTAATTTTATTTTTGGAGGTGTAATGGATATTTATAAGAAACTTCATTATAGTTCAAGGTCTTATTAAAAAGAAAAAAAAACTCAAGCCATGAGAGGCTCGAATCTTAATACTTTAGTCCCATAAGGCAATGTTAATCAATTCCTTGTTTGAATTCAAAATTTCAAATCCTGGGGTAGGAATAACATATAGAAAATTGGAGTACGAAAATGATTAGCATGAATACATGACAAACAAAGCCCAAACACTGCATAAGACTTAATTGGTTTGTCTTTAAACCACTAGCTTGTAACAATTTAGACTCATGGCATCCATGTTATTGAATTGGGTGCATCAGATTCACCACAATTTTTCCAAAGCCAACTTGTAGAAAAGTGTCTCACTTTCTCATTTTGGGACCCAACCACCTTAGGCCCATCTCCCCCCTCTGTGTATAATATGTGCATATATATATATATATATATATCTACATCTCTCTCTCTCATGTGTCTACATGTGTGAATCATAGGTGTAATAACGTGAACTGTCAGCAAAACGAACGGAATGGGGACACACATTAGGGGTGTCTGTCCCATACAAAGCATGTTCTCTTTAGGGAATGCTGGTCCAACTCCCCATTGCCTTGCTCTACTCTACCCTTCCTTCAATGCAATATACAATATATATATATAGAGAGAGAGAGAGAGGGAGGGGGAGAGAGAGAAGTAACAGGTGGGTTTTTGATTCCCACAAGTGCATACGTGGCTCCATCCTATTTGTCCTTCCCCTATAATGTGTTTGGTTTTTGGGTCCTCGAATTCAACACCATCTGTCTCACAATTAAATTCGTGCCTTTTGGGCTTTGTGATCTTATGCTTGCATTGTCCCAACTTCCATATCTTGGTATGTCAGGACCATTGTCACAATTGCCCACTTGAGGAGGGAAGTGCGTTTATATGATAAAGTTCGTTCTTTAATCATTTGTTTCTGGTATGGCTTGTTTGGCAATGAAAAATATTACCTAGCAGACTTTGTGTATATAGGATTAATTAATTGAAATTAAACGCATAATGCATTATGATTCGCAGTTAATAAACTTTGGTCTTTTGTGTTTAATTTATGTTAATTCAAGATACATAAATCCAACTTATAGAATAATTTTTCGTGTCAGTGGTTGTAAGAGTCATTGTTCAAATTTGAAAAGTGCTAATAGTACGATAAAATGAAAATTTACAAAAACAAAGGACAAATAAAATGATGTGGAAATAGCACGTACCTTATAATTAAAATGTAATTTGATGGGTATTATTTTTAAAATAATTAACCCACCACTATGTTAGATAAATCTAGTCAATTTGGGGGGGGGGGAGAATATTCTGGTTGCATAATATTAACTTAAAATTCTACATCGTATTTGGCATCTTAATGTTACAATAGGATGTCATTTTTGTTTACTAGTTGAATTTAAATGATGTATTAGTCATTCTTCAAGTTAAAAAAATTAATTTTGAAGAAAATTATTCGTATAACTACCACAAAATTTGTAAGTTTATATGAATACTAAAATACTACAATGACAGTCACATCATAAAATAACTACAATTATTTGACATAATTTTTATGTAATACTTGGTATTTATTTTTGGTTTACATTTGACATTATGGGTTATTTAAATATTTAGATATAAAGTTTGGTTCGAGTTGATATTTTTATTTATTTTATTTTTCAGTGCCAAATTGGAACAAAGTTGCATTTGAATCTTGGGAGTGGGTCAAGGATCCACCCATTTCTTTTTCCTTTTTTCTTTTCTCTTCTTTACATTTTTTATTCTTTCCTTCTTTATTCAACTACGGAGCATAGTAAGAAATGAAAGAGAAATTAGATAGAGAGATGAGAGTTGAAAAATAAGAGTTTAGAGGTTTTGTTCTTCTTAACACAATGATCAATGTAGTGATATTAGATCGTGGTGATTGTACCTGAGATGAGAATTTTTGACTCTTAAGGATGAAATTTGTTGGTGAGTTCCTCTATTTTCTTCCTCTTTTCTTTAGATCGAAGGTAGATGGGATGAAATCATTTCTTTATTTTTTGTCCTTGCATGGATTAAAGTATTGATTTGCTATTTTTGGTTGAGTTTGGAGTATGCATATGTGGGTATAAATGTACACATACATTCGTGTATTAATGTGTACATGTGTGAGAAAAATTATGATTTCTTATTGAACCTGAGATATTTTGGTTGATTGAGCATATATATGTGTGATTTATATGTTGTGATTGGTAAGCATTTGGATTTAAGGTTTGATATTATGATTTAGGGTGGTTTAAGTTTTTTATTTGGTGATGAATGAATCTAGAACTGGGTTGTGATTCAAGCCATTTGAACAACCCTTTGAGGTCGTTCGAACGGGACAAAGTAAAGGGTTACTTCTTGTGTATAAATTAAAAATTTTTAGAAATTAAAACTCTCCACGTAAGTTTTGGTTTTGCATATAGAACACTATAAATCAATAAGTCTATATATGAATTATCATAAACATTTATGTCATGTTTTTGATATGTGAACATATTGTGATAAATATTATATTATTAATATTTTACATAATTGAGCATATCATATAGTTAGGGCTAGGTTACATCATCTAATTGTGATTGATTGACCAAGAATGTCTTGTTGATTTTATTGATAGGTTGTGGGTACAGTCATATACACGGATAGGATCCATTTTCTTGAGATAAAAATGAAATTTTTTTAAAATACTAGATGACCTTTTATCAATATATATGACTAAAGATTTTTCATTAGTGCTGGAATATTAATCTTTGATCTTAAAATATTGTGAATTACCATTTCTATAAATCAATACTTGCCAACAAGTGGATGCCTATCATGAAATATGATAGAAAAGCAAATAGAAGATTATGATTTTTGATTACATAACCTATTAAGGATAGTGTGCACCCAAGAGTGTTGATTTGCCATTAATCAGATTAAAATAGTGTGGTTGGTGACTCTACATAATATGCTAATTGTCACTTAAATTTTCGTGAGTTGATTCAAAATAGTATAGTTGGTAACCCCACATGTTGTGTTTAATGTCACATATTTTAGAATAAGGTTTATGGTACATGGTAGATTATATGTGCATTAGCGTTACATTATACCATTTCTCGCTAGATGAGATTGCATCTATTATTGTTGTATTGTGTGGATTATTAATCTAAGTTGGTATTATGACATGTGGTTCATATTCAGGCCGGAGAATTAGGAAGGGACGGGGAGTTTCTAAAGTAGAACATTACAAAGTGTAGCGAGCAGGTATTGTGATCTTATTGACAGGATTAGGGTTTTTTAGTATATATAAATGTTTTTTCTATTATGTGACCCTATAAAGGATTTTGCAGTTAATAAGAAAAATATTCCAGTCGTCATGGATATAGGCAATCTAGTCAAACTACGTTAAATTCTGTATGTTAATTTCTTGCCTTCTTGTTACTTTTTTTATTCATATTCACACTACAGTTGGTATACTAACGTTGTTGATTATAATAATGTTTTATTATTATGATTTTGTTCATGAACTCTATTTTTGACTTTGAGTATAAGTTCAATAACTATAGCGACTTGATTCCCAAAAAAGGATATGTAGGCCACTTAGGCCTTCTTGGCTTGAGTCTGATCTTAGATTATGTTTTAGTCACTTGTGTCGCTTAGGTAAACCCTCGAGAGTTTAGATTAGTTACCTTGAGCTAGGAATTTTTTATTTGATTGTACGTTTTCTCCTCCTTGATTTGTATTTTTTGAGCAACCTGGAGTATGGATCTTAACTGTCATAATTATATTATTATTTTGTTTATCTAACATTATATTTATTATCTCACTGTCAAAGTTTATACTTTATTATGATTAGTCGTTGGGGCTTAGCAAGCGTTGTGTGATGGTTGGTAAAATTGACCTGTGGATGTTATTATAGATATTCTATACAGATTGACCTGAATAGTAATGTGTAATTATTGTTCACTGATATGACTTGACCTTAAAATATTTTCATTTCAATTTTAATTAATTCCCATGCTATTATTTCTGAAAAAAATTAAGACTTGATATTCTATTTAATAAGTTACTTTGAAATTATATGAATGATAAAAGGGTCAAATTGTCAGTTTAGTATATAATCCCTTCTTATGTTATATCTTTAAACTAAACATTAAATAAAAATTGCCAAATTTAGCTAATCCCATTCAAGACACGTGGTGTACACCTAGTTAGATGTGTCCTAGTTAGGTGTACACTACGTGTCTTGATATTGCCTTCCACTAATAAAAGTACGTATCTCATCCAAATTAATTATGAAACAAACATATTTACTCTACAATATTTTCCTTCTCAAACGTAATAACTTTAAATATTATAAGCATGTAAAGTTATGCATGGCTTCTCCAATGTGGGTTCCAAAAATTAAGATTTGAAGTGTAATACCCGCTATTTATTGTTGGCTATTTATGTGTTATTTTAGGCTAATAAAATATTTATTTTAAGATTGTATTGATTTATTTTATTTTTCCTGAACCAAGTGTGGCCTGAATTGATAGTTAGTTGGATAACTAGGCTAAGGGCCTAGCCCATTTTCTTTTCTTTCTTTCCTTTTTCTTTTTCATTCTCTTTTTTTTTGTTTTTTGGTTCGACCACCAGAAAGCACAGGAAGAGAGAGAAAGAGAGAAAGAAAACAAAATGTAGCGAGAGAGAGTGCAATCCAGAGCGAAAGGTCGGCGGATCGAGGTAATATTCGACATCGGGAACATCGAGGTGACATTCATTTTTGGTAATTTGGCTCGAGGTAGGAGAAATCGACTTTTGAAGTTTGGGGGCCACAACTTAGATCTTCTTATTTCTTCTTTTCTCTTCAGATTCGAGGTAGATGGAACTATATTGGTGCTTTAAATGTTGTTAGGGTGATTTTGATATATATATATATATATATAATGTTGTTAAAATCACGATTTAAATCGTAAAATCGTACGATTTTACAGAGCAATACCTTGTTAAATCGTATCAAAATCAGTTTTTGGGGTAAAATCGGTGAAAAAGTGATTTTATGGGGTAAAATTGGTAAAATCCTGATTTTACTTACGATTTTAACGATTTTAAAAAGTTAAGGGTATTTTGAAATTAAAACTAATTAAAGGAGTGGAACCGTAAAAAGCCAAAGTGGGGTTAAAACCCTCACACGGTCAAAACTGTAAAAAGCAATTGTGATCTGTGCAAGGCTCAGGCGGCTGCAGGAAGGAGAAACGAATGAGCAATGGACAGGCGGATTGCTCACTAGGATCGGACATAGCTAAACTGCGAAGAAAGAGCAACGAAGGTGCGAACTAAACTGCAAACCCTTCCGATTCAACTTCCGAGTGAGTCAGCGACGGTGCGAACTGAACTGCAAAGAAGGAGCAAAGAACCAGTAGTCGACGCTAGGATCGGACGCCGGCAAACCACTTTCTGGTTCAAGGTCATGTTGTTTTTGCTTTCTTTCCATTTTTTTAGATCTGCGTTTCTTAAAATTTGTAAGTGATTTTTTTTGCTGTTGAGATTTGTTTTTGGTGCGTTTCTCTCCATTTTTTTTTAGATTGTTTTTGTATTCTGGTGAATTTTTTTAAAAAAATTTTTGCCGATCCATGCTGTTGAATTTTTCTGGTTCAAGTTCATTTTTTTTAGGATTGTCCTGACCGGCGAACCACTCACTACACAAAAATTTTTAAGTGAATTTGTTTTGTCTGAATTATGATTTTTGTTTTTGCTGAAAATATTTTTTTAAGTGAGAAACTTTTTTCTTGTCATTTTTTGTAAATATAGTGAAGTAGTGAACATATCAAATTGAAAGTTCTAAATGTTAAAATATTGTGTTATACAGACAATGATTTCATAAGTTAAGCTGTAAGTAAAATCTTACGATTTTACGATTTGATTTTACAAACCCTCGACTGATTTTAACAACATTGATATATATATATATATATATATATGCTTGATTTTGTTGAATATCATATGATTTGTGCATATATATATATATATATGTATATATGAATGTGGTTATATATATGCATGTAAATGTGGATATCTTGCATATATTCAAATTATTCTTTAATTAAATGTTGAAGTGACATATGATTCAAGTGTTTAAGTATTTATATATGAGTTATTGTTGAGATTGAGGCCTGAATGAGTGATTTGGGGGATGAATTGGAGTTAGGTTTCGTTGAAAACGGAACTTAGGACTCATTAAAAGAAAAGGCATTTTTAGCGACAATTTTTCGCGAACAAAACTAATTTTGCTTGCTAAATATTAGTTTTTACTGACTAAATATCATTTGGTTGCTAATAATTTATATTTAGTGACCAAATATAAATTAATTGCTAAATTCCAGACATTTGACGACCAATTGATCGCTAAAAGTTAACCATTACCGGTCAAACATTAATTTAGTCGCTAAAGAGTTCTAAAATATTTCCCTCCATCCTTTGGTGCCAACAATGGCTTTTGGCTACCAAAACATTTGGTCGTGAAATATTTTCATAATTTTTGACATTTATTTTTAGCGACTAAATAACTTTGGTCGCTAAATTCCAGGTATTTGGCGACCAATTGGTTGCTAAAAATTAACCTTTATCGACCAAATATTAATTTAGTCACTAAAGAGTTCTAAAATATTTCCCTTCATCTTTTGGCACCAACAATGACTTTTAGCTACCAAAACATTTGGTCGCGAAATATTTTCATAATTTTTGACATTTATTTTTAGCGACCAAATAAGTTTGGTAGCTAAATTCCAGGTATTTGACGATCAATTGGTCGCTAAAAGTTAACCTTTACCGACCAAATATTAATTTAGTCGCTAAAGAGTTCTAAAATATTTCCATCTGCCAACAATGACTTTTGGCTACCAAAACATTTGATCGCGGAATATTTTCATAATTTTTGACATTCATTTTTAGCGACTTTTGACATTCATTTTAGCGATCAAATAAGTTTGATGGCTAAATTCCAAGCATTTGGCGACCAATTAGTCGCTAAAAAAATCTCTTCATCGACCAAATATTAATTTAGTAGCTAAAAAATGAAATGGATAAATAAAAATAATTAAATTTTATTTCTTTCTCTATCTTTCTTTCAAACAAATTTATTTATCTCTTTGTATGATTTAAATTAGATTTCATAAATTTTACTTTAACGTTTATTTATTAATTTTAATTAATTTATAAAAATTATTAAAAATTATAATTATAGATCAATAAAAGAATGTTACCAGATTAATGCTAAAACTAAATTCGCCAAATCAAATTTAGATAATTTGAATGTATATTCATTTTTTTTGAAGTAAATATGTTTGAGTAACCTTTATAATTTGTTTGACTTATAATCAAGTGAATATTAAATATTTTAATATCTAATAATTGTTTAGTTAATTTAATACTAATTATATTAAAGTGACATTATTTTAAATTTAAAAATAAAAAATAAATATTATTTATTAATTTTAAGTAATTTCATTTCTTTATCTTTTTAGAACTTATTTCCAAATATAATCACCTAAGATATTTTTTTATTAGAAATAAATTCTTAAAATAGTTTTCAAAAATTTTATTTTTTAAAAATAATTTTCTAAAACTAAAACTAAATGCGACCAAATTATTTTTAAAAATATAAATACAAGATGAAGAAAAATATATATATAGTGAGCCATGATATAACTAAATTAAAAATATGTATTAAATATGTACTATATATGCAAATTGGAGGAAAATAAAAAAAATATTTAAAATAATTTTTAGTTAAATATAATAGTTATTCATAAATTATTTACTAAATATCTATATAGTTTCATATATTGTTTATGATTTCAAATTATTAAAACAAAAGTTAAAATAATTAAATAAAAATAACAATTTTTTTTTCACTTTTGCTAACTAATTAGTCTATAAATGGGCACTTCTTGCAACCAATTGGTTGGCAAAAGTGTTAACAAATTATTACAAAAAAGTTAAAGTAATTAAATAAAAATCATAAATTTTTTTATCATTTTTTGCGATCAATTAGTTGCTAGATGGGTACCTTTGCCGACCAATAGGTCGCCAAAAGTGTTAAAGGTTTGTTTATATATACAAAAAAGTATAAAATATATATACAAATAATAGCTTAGCCTAGTGGCCAACCACTTGAACTTCTAAAGAAATGGCACGAGTTCGAATCTCAGTAACAACAACAAAAATATCAAAAATATAGATTTAACACGTGGTGCAATAGTAGGCTGACATATGGCAGAATCATAGGTCGACTCGTGGCATAACAAAAGTTGCCATGTGGCATGATGACAGGTTAGCAAATGATGCCACGTGGCGCCACATTTGAATTTTTATTTTTCTTAAATTAATTCAAATTTCCAATTAAAGACTCTTTTAGCGACCAAGTGGTTGCCAAAAACTAACCTTTGGCGACCAAAATTTTGGTCGCTAAAGGGTAAACCTTTGCTGACCAAATATATGTTGGTCGCCAAAGGCGTACCTTTTAGCAACCAAAATTTAGTCGGCAAAAATTATACTTTTACCGACCAAATATATTTTTAGTCGCCAATACCTTTTGCCACTAGCCTTTGCCGACCAATGGGTGACCAAATTATATTTGGTCGGCAAAAGTTTTAGCGACCAAAAAATAACTTTTCGCGACTAAATTTTTGGTCGCTAAAAGTGTTTATTGTTGTAGTGACTGGGCTTGCGAAGGGGGCGCCTTCCACAAAAAATAGAGGGGCGTCTAAACTTTGCTTTCCTTCTATCTTTTTGCTTCAGCTTCCTTCTTTAAGCCACCAACATGCTTCAGCTTTATAATATGCCTAAATTAAATTATTATTGATTTTTAATGATGAATTGAACCTCAAATCATCATCAAGTCCAATGAGAATGTATTTTTAGATTGAGATGATATTTATTCGCATGATTGAGCATATCATGTGCATAGGGGCTGAAGCGGTATCATCCGTTTGTGTCGTGACTATTGATTGGCCGAGAGTGCCACATTTATGTTGAGACGTACTGAGGCACGGGTCATACATATAGACGAGATCCATGATTTGGGAAAAATGATAAAATAAAATTTTAAAAATACCGGATAATCCCCCAGTCGATACATATGACTAGAGGTTAGTTATTTGGAGTTAGGACGTTAATTATAAGATATGATTATGAGATTTTCTCTAAACTACAGCTAGACCCTACTTAAGTTAAACAGATGCCTGACTAGGGGTGTAACATAGTTCCCTAGTAGAAGGGTCAAGGGGTGGAATATAGTTTTTATGAGTCTTAGTTGATTGGGGGTGTAACACATTTCTCAACCGCTATTTATATTGATTTCTTGCTTAAGATAAGAAAATGCCTAACTGGGGGTGTGACACGGTTCCCTAGCAAAATGATCAGGGGGTGTAACACGGTTCTCCCGAGTCTTACACCAATTGAGGTATAACATAGTTCCCTATTCAATTTATATATGTATATTAAGACATACATTTTCCGTGAACGTAAACGATGCAGTTGGTGACCCTACGTGCAGTACTAGGCATCACCCTTCCCAAGATAAAATTGGGGGTAGATAGAGATTAGAGAATATGCATTGACATTGCATTCCATTGCAATCCATTGCATAAGATTGCATTTATATTCCTTTCTATTGAGATATTAATATAATGTGACTGTAACATTAATTGATGAGATATATGGTTTATCTTATTGATTATGAGTTTGGTTATGAAATAAGAGATATAAATTTAGGAACTACAGTGACCTGATTCACAAAGTAGGATATGTAGGCAGCTTAGACTTGAGTAGCCTAAGTTCGGTCTTAACTATGGATAATAATAATTGTGTCTATTTTTCTTAACTGAGAATTTAATTATCAATATTATAAATTATACAACTCAAGGTGTTGGGTTTGTTATTTACATTTATGATGTCATTAATTTGAGAAATTATAAATATGATTATAGTATTTGTTTTAACCGTGCAGACCTTGGACGTGGTCAAAGGAAATGATGTTAAGGTAGATTATGTTATTGACAAATAGACGGTGACGTAATTAAATATTATTTATATGGGAATGAGTATTGATTTTGGACATTTTGATAATTTTAATTCAATATGAATTGAATTTAGGTTGGATTTTATTATTTATTTTGATTTTCACATTCCCATATTATCCATCCCAAACAATTAGATTAGAGGTGTGACATGAAGAGTTGAAATTGTATTTTCAACATTTAAATTTTAGGGGAGTTAATCCAACGATTTAAAATATTTTCAGGATAAATTTCAATAAAAATCTAAAAGTATAAAATAAAATTTCTAACTCTTGATGTTGAATTTGAATTTCAGGATCACCTCATCCTATCAAATGATGTAATTATCATGAAGTGTTGGTATTAAATGTCGCTTATATAAAATTAACATTTAACAATATATATATTGCCATTCCTTTTCGTGCATTCACCTAACAATTAATGTGATGCTGCACCGAAAGAATTAAGTTATCTATTTCATTATTTTAATCTAACCATGTCAAATAATCTCACCATAGAAAGGTAAATGAAATATATAAATAATTGCATTTTGCGGGCGCCACTTCAGTAAACAATTGGTGTGTTTGTAACTAAACTAGTTTAAGAAAAAACTCTAGCTAGGAGCGGGCAAGCCGAAAGTGACTTTTAAATTACTTTATTCTTTTTAATTAAAGATTTCTTATTATTAATATATATATATATATATATATATATTTTGTTGGTAGCCAATTTCACATGCCTTCTTGAAGTTAAATATATATATATATATAAAAGAATATCTCGCACACTATATAGTTAGGATTGAAATGACAGGTGGCTTTTAACTGTTAATCTATCTTATTTGATGAAATACTAAGAATATTTAGTGAAATATTAAATTTAATAAAATTTTAAATTTGATAAAGAATTTTGCCTTCTTTTATTAATACTCTTCGACTTTTCACAACTATTAATACTTTTTACCAAAAAAAAAAAATTAATAACCACCACTTAATTAAATAAATTTAATTTTACATTTTTAGTATTACTTGAATGCTCTTTTTAACCATCTTAAATGTCACTTCATTATAAAACTTAAATACTATTTAAAACTAAGAATCTAATATTTTAAAAGTGTTGTTATATTTTTATCTTAAATTTATTTAAAATTTAAAAAATTATATATTAACTTGAAAAAAAAAATCACAGCTTACATCTACATTTAGGAGAGTGATTGGAGCGCCAAAAAACAATGAAAAATATGACTTGAGTAATTTTTTGACGTTTGACACTTAACCATCAAACCACATTATTTAAAGATGAATAATATAATTTTTTAACTTTGGCGTTAGAAAGTTAAAGAGAGAAAGTGTTTGAACAAATTTTTTGAGTTTGTTTTAATGGATTTATGTTAGAAATTTTTGAAAATTGTTGAACTCTTTGAGTTTTGCGTCAAAATGTTAGACAAAGAAACCGTTCGAACGGATTTATGTCAGATTTTTTAAAAATTGTTGAAAAATTTTTAGACTTTATAGAAAAATTATCGAGGTTTATGGAATTGTCATGGGTTTATAAAAATTCGTTGGGATATATAGATATATATAAATTTATAGAAATTTTATAAAATACGAAATGAACAAAATATGTTAGAAAATGTTAGAAATTTTTAAAATTTTTCATAAATTTTTTGATATTTAAAAATTTTTTAACGTGCTAAATAAATCCTAATTTGTATAAGTTCAACCTGAATTGACAAAAATTAACAATTGAGACTCGTTAATTGTGACGATAACATCTATCTATTTGTGTGTTGGGGATCACTTATTTTGAGAGTGACAAATTAAATATTAGAATATCGAAGAGGTCTACAACATGAATTGACTCCTTAGACTATTAAATGGTTGCTACCTAGGCATTTCTCTGTAACTGTTGATTTGTAATTAATCGGATATTTTATTTATAGAAGTAGAAATCTATATATGTACATGTATCTGTAGGTACAAAAATGATTAGAGATACATGACATCTTTTCGAGTATAAGAGAATAATATAGAAATGTACTCGACGTTAGTTTAATAATCAATAAATCATCACAGTTGGATTTTACGACTTTATAAAATTGTGTCGGTGAGATTCTAATCATAAATACAAAATGGTAATAAATAAATCAAATTTATTATCTCCTAAATAACTTGGTTCGTTTATTTCTTTACAAGTAGTAGACAGATGCGACATGTGAATGACTCTCAAGAACACGAAAGTGTGCAGTTCCACCCCCTTCTCCCATTGCTGAGTCATAGGCAGCGCCTCGAAAAACACGAACGAGCCTCATGCAGGGAAACTTGCACGTGTGGTTCTAGCCGAGGACGCCGATATACTATACTAATATGTGTAGGTCCCCATAATTCGAGTTAGATTGTCACGGCACAAAAGCAGATATGGTCCGATATTCCCTTATTCCCTGTATTTGTTATGTTCTTCATTTCTTGTCTAGCAGAAACTAATCAAGCTCCATTTGATCTACCAGAAGCGAAAGTTGAATCAGTTGCAAGCTATAATGTAAAATATGCGTGGAATGCGATCCTTACTTAATAGTTCACTATTAGCGGAAGGTAATGTCCTGGGGTCCCAGGGACTCATTCTGACTGAAATAAGGGGCAGGTCTTTACCAACTAAAAACTATTCGATTTTAGGGAGCCAAAAAAGATGAGCACCCCTATGCGAGCCTTAATGAAAACTCAAGAAAAGTCTTTTGATATATGTATTTTATTAATGCGTTCAAGCTATCCATTACAATAATCTCTCTCACGCACATTTAATATTGAGTGGGAAGTATTAAATGTGAGATGAAAAACACTTAAAGAAAAAGAGACCGTCATTTACTTTGATATATACATATACATATATATATATATGTATGTATAAAATACATAATTATTACAATTAAATTATTTACACATTAATTTATTTTTTCTATCTTATTATAAATATAAGGCTTAATACCAGAATTCAGATTTGCTCATTATTGTCAACTATTTATTTCACTATTTTCATTATAATTCTCTCAACCCTATTCTAACTTTATCATCGAAAAGTTTTTGGTTAGGACCCTTTCCGATATTTTTTTGACTTTTTTTATCCTGTAGGTTTAACTTTCACTTTTTTAATTGATATGATGAGCATGTCTTACAATATTTTTTATTGCTGAGCGTTATCTTTGCTTTATTTTAATCTTTCATCCTAATTATATGTATACAATGAGTTTGCCCCTATTTTTACATCCTCAACCTGAGGAACTGAGCCCTCCTTGTAAGAAGTGATTAGGCTGGGAATTGGAGTTGTTAGATCAAGATTAAGACAGCGATCAAGGACCAGTGTGCTCTAACTTTTGCCTAATTTTCTAAGAAATTACGCTGTGACCTTCACTGATAATGACTTGTATTTAATTTTCTCTTTGAATTGTGGGTTGATTCATTGACATGGACATTGCCGATGAAAAAAGATAACCTTTCACTTTCCGTCAATGTCAGGATTCACCTACCTCATTAATGCCTGTATAAAGTGGGGAAGAGACCCAGGTGGGTAAATTTACTAAATTAGTTGTAAAAAGAAAAGGGAGGGAGATTATGAAATTGGTTAAGTGGTAAAAAAGCCATTCATTTGAGTCTTCTAAATTGGAGAAAAAAAAATCCCTAACCAATTGTGGTGACAGTGAAGGGTCCATTTATTTGACAAAAACTGACAAGAAAAAAAAAAGGAAATAAAAGGAAGACTATTGTAAAATATTTCAATTAAAAATTTCAATAAAGTAAAAAAAAAATAATATTGCATGGTTAATTAGAAGAGGGGAAAAAAAAGAACATTAAGATTAAGCATTATGAAATGGCTTTAAATTTGATATACAATTAATGTAATGATTATAAATATATATTTAAAAAAAATATAAATATGCGTTTATATAAAAAGAAAAAATCATTACACTAATAACATATCAAAATTAAATACAAAATGAAATTTAAAAAAAGTTATATATTAATTTATTATTTATTTCATACAACTTTAGTTATTTTTTAAGGAGTGTTTGATTTATTAAAAAAAAACACTCAGAAAATTTAAATTTTATTAACTTTTTTTAACTTTCACCAATCAAATTTTATCGGAGCACTTTTATAATAAATTTTTGCTTTGTTTCTATCGTACAAACACCAGCTAAGTGTGGGGCATGCATTGGATGGGTTTAGAGTTGTATAAAAGTGTATAAAATAAAATAAAATTATAAAAGTAAATATCTTGTAATTCGTACAGTGAATAAAAAATTTAAATTTTAACGTCTTATAATTTATATTTATAAAAATTTATAAAATTTTATTTTATTTTATTTAACTCTAAACGAAGCCGTTATTGGTAACAACATTGCTTCAAATAAATTTGAAAAAACATAACCCAATGTTTCACTTCAGTCAATCTTTGCAAATGAATGCCCCCATCAAAATGGTTATCCGCCCTATCATTGAGGGTGCCTAGTTCGAGGATTGTTGCGTTTAGCACTGCCTCGTTCACACGCTGTTGTGTAAATCAAAATACAACTCGCTTTCACACACCAAGAAAAAAAAAATTAAAAAAAAGAAAAACAACGGATGTGATTAAGTTACATTAATATTGAGAGGTAACTTAACTAATAAGAGTTTAAGTTTATTTTTCAATGATTACTATTTGAGTTTTTTTAAAATATTAAAAGTTATCTATACAATTGTTAATTTTAGAACTTTTAAGAATTAACCGAGATTTGTGTAAAGTGGGTTGAAAACCTTAAGTCATCTAAAAAAAATTACATTATATCAAATATCACTTTAATTCTTTTATTATCAATTATAAGACATATTTTCTTTTACACTAGCTGTTAATTTTCAACGTGACTCTTCTATCAAATTTGTTTGTACTTACGTTAGATTTGAACGTAACTTTTCTATCAAATTTATTGATAGAAAATACACATGTAATATTGTTAATTATATTTACATAATAATAGTTGATGAAATAATTAAATTAGAACTTGATCGTAAGTACAGAGAATTAATTATTTTATGTATATATAAAGTTAAGATGAATGAAATTTGATGTAATGTGTGAGGATACAAATGTGTTTTTTTTTATTTTTTTTTCCTAATCAAGTTGTTTAAAGATAATTTTCGCATTAATATATATATATATATAAACAATTTAAGGGAAATTCTTTGTTTAGCTATCCACATCAGCTGGTGCAATCACCTGTGTGCGTTTCTCCCCCGTTCCCCCGTAAAAGAAGAAACTTATAGAATCAGTATGGACAATATTTATATGATTTATTCAGTTCTCCTTTGATGGGCCATGTTATATACAATTATTAGATTAAGCCGAGATTAATCTAATAACTGATTTTTTTTTAATAAGTTTCTCCTTTTTAATTTTTAGTAAATTGGGAATATGTTGGGACCAGATCAAATGGGGACTGGTTATAAAATTAAAAAAAAAATGAATTACATTAACGATTTTTTTATATTAAATGAAAATATACAAAACGCACTTATTATTTTTAAAATTATAATGATTATCTTTATTTTTAAATTTTGTTATAGATTTTCCCATGTATTAGTACTCGAAATGCTCTAATTGTTTAATATGTGGCATAAATTATTTTAAGATGCTAATTTATATTTCATTTTTTTATTATAAACTATGATGATGTTCTTAAATATTTCAAATCCTTAAAATCGCTAATCAGTTGGTATGATTTTCAAGAGAAAATATTTTTGGTGCGTCTGTTACACTATAATTTTTAAAAAATTTTTAAAAGTTTTTAAAAATTATTTATTTTTTTATCTCACTACACAAATTATGAACCCATAATTTTTATCAAATTATCTTATTTTATCTCATTTTTAACATTTGAAATACCTCATTTGTCGTAACTTGGGTTTAGGTATGTCTTATGTATTTTTCTAATCAATGTTTGTTTATGTATAATTAACAAATGTATTCTTATGATAATTTAAAACTATTTGGACAATCAAAATAATTGATCTGAACTTTTTGAGTAATAACACATTAATACAGGGAACTTGTAACATAATGAGTGCGTTTCACGCGCCAAATTTTGGTAAAAATTTTTAAAAATTTTTGAAAATTTTTAAAAATATCTAAAATTTTCTACACTTTTTTACACATTTCCGCCTTCTCAAAATTCCAAAAAGTTCAATACCTTTCAAAAAAAAGTAGATAACTAAAATTCGGCTAATCAAATAATAAAATTTTTTTCACCATTTTTATCATTATAAACTCTTAAACTACCGAATGACACCCATTTTAACTATTTTTTGTAAGGTCGTAAAGACCATTCCAATAGATTGTAGAAATCGTTCCGATGGATTCGTGCGGCTAACTTCCGTTTAAACAATTTCTACAATCCGTTTGGATGAATTATGGTGTAAAGAAGTCATGACTACTTAAAATTTTGAATTCGTCCAAACGGAAATCCAATCTGTTAGAACGGAAATCTAACTATTTATCTCCAAAAAACGCGATTTGAGATGTGTGCACCAAACGCAAAAAAATTTTATAAATCACATTTTATCTCACTTTTTTATCACTTTAAACTCACCTAATATAGAAAATTAGAGTGATCAATATAAGTTCAATTATAATAATATTTTGTGTATGTTCATAAAATTTGGTGAATAATTAGTATAATTTCTGTAAAACAAAATGAGGAAAATGCAAGGGCGTTGATATCAAAATATCATTTTCAATAGATGGATACATACACATCATGACTATACTGTACAAATCATACATGTCACCTCGCTTTGCTTCCCTACGGAACCCCCACCCCTCCCTCTCTCTCCCTCCCCCTCCCCCTCTCTAAAACGAATGAAATCCCATCTTCCCCTCTTTCATCTATCACGTTTAGCTTCCTATAACTCCACTTAAGTCTCTTCCTCTCTCTCTTTCTCTCTCTCTCTCTCTCTCTCTTCCCGTAATGATCTCTGCAACCCAACAAGAAACCGGGCTCTGTTTCTGATCGGACGGTAGGAAATCATCAACACATGGGTCCCTACGACTCCTCCATGAGCAGCAGTGACAGCTCATCCTCATGCGCCGGTAAAGCGCCAGACAATATCGACGGCCTGCTGGCCGGAGCTGGGTATAAGGTCCGGTCCTCGGAGCTCCGGCAAGTGGCTCAGCGTCTTGAGCACCTCGAGACGGTGATGGTCAACGCACCTGCAGAGATCTCCCAGCTAGCGAACGACGCCGTTCACTACAACCCGGCAGACATCGCCTCCTGGGTCGACTTACTGCTCTCGGAGCTGAACCAACCCGCGCCTGTGCCGGCGCCGGCCTATCTACCTAGTTTCTCCGATATCGGTTGTGCCGAGGCGGTCGTGGGATCCGCATTTGATCCGACGGTGAGCACAAGCATGTGGATGGAGCACCATGCGCCTGAGCAGCAGCAAGAAGAAATTTCTCAGCAGTTGACTGCCGTGACGGCGATGGAGGAAGATTCCGGTATCCGACTGGTCCACATGTTGATGACGTGTGCTGATTCAGTCCAACATGGCGAATTCTCATTGGCTGGGATCTTGATCGACGAGATGCAGGCTTTGCTGACGCGTGTAAACATCAGTGTCGGAATCGGAAAAGTCGCCGGTTACTTCATCGACGCGCTGAGCCGCCGCATCTTCACGCCGCAAGGGTCCACCGTCATCGGGTCGAGGTATGAAAATGAGATACTGTATCATCATCACTTTTACGAAGCTTGTCCCTACTTAAAATTCGCTCATTTCACGGCTAATCAAGCAATCTTAGAAGCATTCGACGGACATAATTGTGTCCACGTCATCGACTTCAATTTGATGCAAGGCTTACAATGGCCGGCGCTGATTCAAGCGCTGGCTCTACGGCCCGGTGGGCCTCCATTGCTCCGTCTAACAGGCATTGGCCCGCCATCACCGGACGGGCGTGATTCGCTCCGTGAAATCGGACTCCGACTTTTGGAATTTGCCCGATCCGTCAACGTCCAATTCGCATTCATCGGGGTCGCAGCTTCGCGGCTCGAGGATGTGAACCCGCGGCTATTAAAAGTCAGCCCAAAAGAAGCCGTGGCTGTGAATTCCGTCATGCAGCTCCACCGGCTGCTGGTTTCGGACCCAAGCCGTGGATCCCCAATTGATTTCGTCCTCGGATGGATCCGGAAACTGAACCCGAAAATCCTGACCGTGATTGAACAAGAAGCAAACCACAACCAACCCGAGTTCTTGGACCGGTTCACCGAATCTCTATACTACTACTCAACAATGTTCGACTCCTTGGAAGCTTGTTCGGCTCAGCCGGAGAAAACCCTAGCGGAGATGTACATCCAGAGAGAGATATGCAACGTCGTGTGCTGCGAAGGCATGGCACGAGTCGAGAGGCACGAGCCGCTTCGAAAGTGGAGGGCTCGGCTGGTCGGGTCAGGGTTTAGACCGCTGCATTTGGGATCCAATGCTTTCAAGCAAGCCAGCATGCTGCTAACGCTGTTCTCAGCTGAAGGCTACTGCGTGGAAGAGAATGAAGGGTGCTTGACGCTCGGCTGGCACAGCAGTCCTCTCCTTGCGGCTTCGGCTTGGCAAGCCGTTCCTGAGCCAAACCCACCATTTGGTTTAATTAATAATAATAATAATAATGTCCTGTAAAACTTTAATTATATAATTTGGTGCGGAGTTCCATATTTTTCTTCCCTTTACTATACTACTTTTAATCTAGCGAAATGCTTTCTCATCCCAAATTAATTCTTAATTTCAACAGTATTTCATTTCTTTTCAAATATTAGAAAATGATACATAGGCAGAATAATTCCTTAAAAAAAAATAAAGAAAAAAAAAACTAGAAAAACCAAAGTCTTTTCTACATTTTTATGGAATTTCAAGTCGTGGAAATTAATGGAGGTAATTGTTTGTTAATGACAATTGAGGCTTGATTGATTATCCTCTTAGGGTGTGTTTAGAGTGATAAAAAGTGAGATAAAATATAATTTGAGGAAATTTTTTACACTTGGTGCACATAGCTCAAACCGCATTCTTTAGAGATGAACAGTAAAATTCTATTCCGTTCCAACCGATTAGATTTTTGTTTAGACGGATTCAAAATTTTGGACAGTCATGATTTTTTTATACTACAATTCGTTTAAACAGATTGTAAAAATTGTTTGGACGGAAATTGGTCATGCGAATCAGTCGGAACAGTTTTTACGATCTGTTGGAACGGTTTTTACGATCTTACAAAAAATAATTAAAGTAAATATCATTTGGTAGTTTGAGAGTTCATGATAAAAATAGTAAAAAGATTTTTATTATTTAAATAATCGAATTCTAGTTATCAATTTTTTTTAAAAATATTAAATTTTTTGTTAATTTTTTTAAAATAAAAATATATAAAAATATAATAAAATTTTTAAATATTTTTACTAAATTTTTGTGTACCAAACACACCCTCAATATTTACGAGGAAATGATGGTGGGAAAGGCAATGTATAGTGGGGACGAAGAGAAAAGCAACGACTTCAACTTTTAGTAAAATGAAGTATTAATTCAACGATGTAATTGCACTTGTTGTCGATTCAAGCACCCGATTGCTTCGTCTCACCAAACATCAATAATTTCACAACACGCGTTTAAAATCATGCAACTTTATCAACAAAGATCCATGATTAGATTTGCCATCTAACCTAATGACCAATTTTGGTTGATTTTGTTTTGACAGACGTACCCTACTAATCTTATTTTTAAGAGTAGTATCGGGTTTGATTCAATTTAAATTTAAATTTATTTGAATTTATTTTTAATTTTAATCAAATTATAAATTGAATTTAATTTAAACTCCTCCTGATCACAAATAAAATTTAAATGAATTTTTTTTCGAATCGTACTCAAATAATCTAAAGAAAGTTTGACTAGAAATTTAAAAAATCATTAAAAAATACTAAAAATTTTTAAAAATTATTTATTTTCTATTTATTATACGAATTACGAACTCATAACTTTTATCAAATTTTATTACTTTTTGTTGCTCCAAACGTCCCTCTCAACTTAGATCAGTCTCCAGAGTGCAATCCTAATGGATGGAGAGTGGAGGTTGCTGCTTGAGATATCTCTTTTCTATGTTTGTATTTAAAATCTCTTCATGTGTAATCTATTTTTGTTTACCGGGAAAAGGAAGCACAATCCAATTTTGATTAGAAGTATTTCTGGGCGTAATTGGCTAACAATGGAGTTGTTCAAACGGATGTAGTATTCAATCTGATTCTATCTTAATGGAATAGGATGAAAAAAAAAGAGGGGGGCGTAAATTCGATGGAGTTTAGGACTCGATTTGGATAAAATTTTATAACCAGTTTCTAGCATGTTTAGAATTAATAAAATAATTTTAATAATCTCACTTTACATATAAAAATAGGATTCCAAGGAGCTGCAGTGGGAGAATCCACTGCAGGGACTGCAATGGATTAATCAACGGTCAGGATGTAATTGTATCAAATCTAATGGTCTTAATTCAATGTAATAAAATTAAATTCAAAATAAAAATAAAAATTAAACAAAATTTGATTGGAAGATCATTAATGAAGAATACAGAAAGACATATCTTATTAAAATATAATTACATCCTGACCGTGGATTCTCCCACTGCAGCCCCTATACTGAATTCTTCCATTGCAGCCCCTGGAACCCATAAAAATAGGTGTATAATTTGATTAAAGTTTAATTTTTGAAACTGTATCAATTAAAGTTAAAAAGTTTTGGTTCAATTATTTATTTAGTAATGATTAATTCGATTACTTTTATAAAATAATTAATGATTATCGATTTGACTATGGTTTTAAAATTGTAAAACCAAATAAAGCCAAATAAACGTAAATAATATATATATATATATATATATATATATTAAATTAACTTAAATATCAACTCTTATCAATATCTTTGTCTTTTGAAATTTTAGAGACTAGAGAAAATGAATAAATCATTATAATATTAAGTACATATTTGGCTGTTGTTATTTTTTTAAGAATTTGGATCACTTTTAATTTATTTCTATATTCCAAGTTTTGAGTAATATTTATTTAAAAATGGTTATTTTATCTTTATTATTAAGTTACAAAAACATATTTAAATTTATATGTCTAAATAACCGAACCGATCGTAACAAAACAGATATAATTTGGTTCGATTAGTGTATATTTTTTGATTAGTTTAGTTATCATTTTTAATTTTTAAAAATAGTCAGTTTAGTTACAAAAGTTATAATTTTTGAATCGTACTGACCGAGCCTTACCACTAATTAAGAAATTAAAATATAAGTATTTGAAATATTTGTTTTTACTATTTTATTAATTTCTATATTGATATTTTTAATTTTTTTAAATTTATTTAATAGTTATAAATATTTTATTTGTTCTCAAATTATTAAGAAAATAAAATATTATCGATCTCCAAATAGTAAAATAAATCCTAACAAAATACCCGTTATAAAAGAGGACTAAACCCCCCCCTCCCCCCCAAAAAAAAACCAAAAAAAAAAAAAAAATTATTTAGGAAAGCGGGGTAGGAACCGTGGGATGAAAGACCCCACCCCGTTGGCATTCTATTTAAGGAGGCACATTGATGTTCGGAACTGATGGGAGAAGGAACTCTAGACAGCCTTTGTGCATGTTAGTGGGTCTACACAGCACTATACATTCAAATTGTACGGGGTCACGTTGGGTCAAGTGTGTAGCGTACATAGCGTTAATTGGCATTAATTAATCGGAGGGAATCCTAGGCCGTTTTGTGTGGTGATAGAAGTAGCTACCCTTCAACCGATAGTGTGCATTCCTCTCATTGACGAAGATAGGAAAGTATACCCTATTTGGCTAGGGTTAATTACAATTTTAAGTAATATTGTGGGTCCGTTTGTTAATCGTCTAATCTAGCGTCTTTCAATTGACTATTTTAGTATATCAATTACTTCTTGACTACTTTAGTATATCAATTACTGCTTTCCTTGGGTTGATTTATGTTATGGTTTATTGTATTATTATCTGACTTTCGAATAAAAATAAAAATTTCACGAAGATGGTACATAAGTGTAAACAAATCAAATTGAATTAAATCAAGTAGGAGAGTATTTAAATTAAACTTGTTAAGTGTAACGAAGTTAAAAAATTAATTTAAATCTGTGATGGATCGACGGTATTATCTGTAATTTGAGAGTTGTTGAATAAATTACCAACGAATGAAGTACTCGTGTCTTATATTCTCGAGAATATATTTAAATATATATAATATTTAACATTTCTATAGTACAATATAATTCAAAATTATTTGATAATTAGATTCCATTAGAATTTGTGGTTAAGCGTATTTGAGTGAGAGTAGTATTAAAATCAATGATTCCGTAAAAAGCCTTTATGTTACAGTTAATTTAGTAGATAATAGTACGAAATGTTATGAAATGTAAATTGTTATAAGTTATGTTCCATTCAATTTCATTCATCATTTGAATCAAATTAGAATAATTTTATATTTGATACTAAGTTCATCAACTATTAATTAATTAAACTAAATATTGATTGGATTTAGTAATATAACGAGGTTAAAATTTACGGTTTGAGTTTTGTTTCAATGCAATTATATCTCAGATAGATTTTGAACGAGTTTATAATCAAATCGAACTCAATTAAGCATCAAACAATACTTAATAGATTTTATGATCTTAATTACAATATGTTAATTCTAATTTTATTGAGTCAATTTCATTATATTAAATAGCAAATAAAGAAACACAAATTTGTAAGATGAGATTGATGTTGTCCCAAGTCGAGGTGCTTTTAGGTGACAGTGGTAAGAGCAACAATTGGAAAGGCAATGGCTGTAGCAAAGAGAGGGACCCAACTGCCATAATAATGAAAGGGGGTTGTGGACGGTCACATGAGGGGTTCTGTCCATCCCTGCAACTGTGACTGTCCATGACCTGTACCTTTCCCTTTCATTGGCCTCACACCCAACTCATACTCTCATCAGTCCCTGCAGTTTCATTAGGGTTCCCAACTAAAGTCATACCATGTGAATTTCAAGGAAAGATACAGCCCCCGTTGTAGGGTAGCTTTGTGAACTGTTCATTTTCATTAATTAATGCTATGTTGGATTTTGAATCTCCCTAACTTGTGCAAAGAAAATGAGGGGAAAAAAATGTTCAGGTAGTAGTCATTTTTTGCGAGTAGTCAAATAAAAATGGAATTTTGGCAATTTTTTTTTTCATTTTTTATGAATATTCAGGAGGCAAAGATTCCGTTTCAACCTCTATAAATTACAACAAAATTCTATAAATTTTAATAAAATTTAAATTTTCTATATAATACATAAATTACGAAACTATAATATTTATCAATTTATACTAGATTTTTTTCACTCTAAACACTCTTCAAATAAAATTAAAAGAATTTCAACAAGCCAATTATAAATAATGTATTTTATTTCACTGCCAATTTTTTTTTATTAATGTATGCAAATTGTTGCCAGTTCAAGATTTAGTAATATAAAGCTCATAACATTAAATTATAAGAAGCAGACTAACTGAATATAGACATCCAAGAGCATGATGGTATTTTTGTCACAAAAGTCTAATTTAGATGCATGATATATGAGTTTTGAGTATCTCGAGTGACGCATAATCGTTCTCATCTCCTATGATAATAATGCAAGTTTTTCTACAATTGATTCTGCCACTTGAAGTTTCGAAATAACAATTTTACTATTAATTTTTAAAAATTTTTATTTTGCCAATTAGCATTAGTATAAAAGTCAAAATTAATTGTGCCAACTCTCTACTAGTTTATTTATTTAGTTTTCTTTTGAGATTCTATAATCATTTTATATTCACCAAATTTAATAAATTTTTAGCCTATTACAGTTCCAATGTTTAATGTTAAGGTTTTCATTATTTAAGAAGCTTCTAGTTTTATGGGCAGAATTGATTTGATATGCAATTATAACTTTGAGAATTATTTTTATCTTTTTTTTTATGGACTTTAATAACTCTTTAAATTAGGGTCTAAAGTTCAGTTATTACGATGACTAACAGTGTTTGGTTTAGGTTGAATTATATTAATAATTTTTCATTATGTGTCATTTAAATTAAAATTTTTTATTTTACTTGAATTTTATTTTATTTATTTATTTATTTTTTAACGGAAAGAATATAGACGATGGGGCCGAAGGGAAAGCTACGGAGAGAGGGTGACTAGTTGAGCTTGAAGTGAAGCCCTTAATCACTCACTGTTCCACTCCCCGATTCGATAGAAAAAGTTTCAATTTTGAAGTGATTAGACTTGTTAAAATAGCACGACGAAACAATTATTGATTTGATTAGTCAAGATGTGTAGGATCAATTGTGCTGGCATTATTGCTTGCAAGTTGCATGAAATTTGTGTCAAGGAGGAAAGTCTTGGTTATAGATTGAACTAGTCCAAATTAATTTAAGTTATTTATGAAAATAAATAAATAATAAAAAAAGCCATAAAAATGTTACTTTTTTTTTTTTATGTATACGGCGTATTAATGTTTTAACGATTAACTCCACTGATAAAATCTTGTATTTGCTCTTATAAATTAATAGTTCGAATTTTTTTAAAATTTGGTCTTTAATTTCAGGATTCCAAAAATTAATCGAATTACATACAAAATAGTCTAAACGCCCTAAGTTACAAAAAAAAAAAAAAAACTAGTTGGGACACCATAAATTACAGAAAAAAAAAATTAATACTTAGTAATAATGTGAACACACACGCACACAGAAATAGACAGTTCATAAATAGTTGACTAGGGGAGCCGTGTGGAGCCGAGTGGCACCGCAGAAAAGCTGGGGAATTGGCGAGAGATTTTGGGTGGTGGAACAGTGGACTAGTTCAAGAGGAGGCCCCTTTTCCAACGGAATCACGTGTACCGTTTCCGGGAGTCCTGACCAAAAAGGGGCCCACATCGCATGATCCATCATGCAAGGACCACTCATGGGCCTGGGCCCAACACCGTCCTCCCCCGTTTTCACCCCCGAGAACGTTCAACTGTCACCTCTGTCTCACGTGTCGACAGTGATGAGGCTAGCTCCTTCCTTCCTTCCTCCCTTCCCCCCGCCTCCCCCTCTGGGCCCTTGGCGTACGGTTAAATTTCTCTTGCGCTCCTAAAATTCAAATCAATACATATACTAAAAAGTCATTTTTTTTAATTTATAAGTTATGTACTAAATAACTTTTTACCTTAGATTCTTTAAACTGTTTTCTGTAATTTTCTTTTATATTTTTTTCTACAAAAAAAAATTATGTAAAAGTCAAAAATTGAAAAACCTAGATAGAGGGAGGAAGAGAGAGAAGACGACACTAAGATACCGTTTGGCATTTACAAAAAAAAGAAAAAAAAAAAAAACTCTAAAAATTTCTATCACATTAATTTTTTATTTCACTACACGCATTACGAACTCACAATTTTTATCACTTTATCTCATTTTTTTCACTTTTTATCACTCTAAACACACCCCAAGCAATTAAATTATAGATAAATATTATAAAATTTTTTTTTGAACATTTGATTAAATAAAAATATAGCTCTCAAATATTATAGTAATACTCTTTATCTTAAAAAAATTAATAACACTAGACCACAATCATTATATTTTTTTAAAGGAAATATTTTATTAAATTAAGTCTAAACCCAAAAGATTCTAAACAAAAGAAGGAGGAGAGGAGTTCTAAACCTTTCGACTAGACCCAGAATCAACTGTTTGTGTAAGAGCATGTGCTACTTAGTTCATTGATCAATGTACAAAAGCAAACTTACAATTACCTATATCCTTAGACAGGATTTTACAATCATCTATGATTAAATCAAAATAAGATAAATTATTTTGCGAGCCATTAAGAGCTTGAATTACCATATGTGCGTCTGACTCCACCACTACATCATGTACTCCCAAGTCCTTCAACCAAATCAGAGTTTCACGTAATTACCAAAAAAAAAAAAAAAATCAGAGTTTCACGACAACTAAATGTTTCAGTAATTTGTGGATCTATTTTGCCAATCAAAATCCCATTCTTGGCCGCAATCATAACTCCCCTATCATCACAAATGATAAACTCATAACCCATACATTCCTTCCTATCAAAAATAGCAGCATTAGTATTATATTTAAGTATACTTGCAATCAGCTTTTTTTATCTGTCTTCACCACCAGAATTGTTATTTCTTTTATCTATAACAAGAGAAGCTCATGCATTTTGCCATTGCTCAAGGAAAGAATAAGAGGAGATTACAACTTGACTCTTCATTTTCTTTTTCCTATTCCATGTCAAGTCATTTCTATTAAGCCAAATTTCCCACATAATAGTTGTTGCTATACTAGCTTCATCTCTACTCCCATGTTGGAATAAATAATGCCACCAATCAATAAGGTTGTCCACAATTCCTCCGTTATCCTAATTGAAGAAAGCCTCCACACATAAAGTGAACCTTATGTGGAGGGTGTATACAAATTGCCTTCCGACTATGCAAGCATGTTATAAAAATACTGTTAAACACTTTTTTTTTTCTTGTGAACTTTTTACTTATTTATGATATCGTAAATAATATATATTATGTAATATTTTAGTAATATCTCTATTTCAAGTGATGATTGTG
Organism: Vitellaria paradoxa; assembly: GCA_019916065.1. Lineage (NCBI taxonomy): Eukaryota > Viridiplantae > Streptophyta > Magnoliopsida > Ericales > Sapotaceae > Vitellaria > Vitellaria paradoxa. The sequence goes on along the minus strand of CM034235.1, from coordinate 47,303,345 downwards.
ATCCAATGTTAATAACATTTGTATAATAAGATTTATCAGTAAAGCAATAAAATATTTGCAAATGTTTATGATAAATGCCTATAATTTACCCTCAAATAAAAATTTATTGAAAAATAATGAAATTGTGTTATTTCCATTCAACATTTACAATTCAAGACAACCTTTGAGTTTTAAAATAAAGATTGACGTCCACCTCAATTTTTTTTTTTTTTTCTAAATTCACTATAGATGATTCTATTAATCACATCAAAAGAAAGATAAAAAAAAAAAAAAATTAGAGAAGTGAAATCAACAAGCACTCAATATTATTGAACAACAAAAGTAAGTATTATATAGAAATATATATATGTATATATATATATATATATGTACGTATATATATTCAAGGATTAGGTTAAAGATTTCTTCTTAAAATTCAACTAACCTTTATTACTTGTGCTAAAGGGAACATTTGGTGGTAAACAAATCATGAGTCAATAATATAATTTCCTATATGTTTGAGCATCAGGTCATTAAATACAGCAACCGCACGTGTGTCTGTGTGTGTGTGTGGGTATCCAACCACAACATTTTTTGCTTTCATTTTTTTTTTAATTTAATGCACATATAGGACTATTGTTGAGCCACCATTAATACTGTATTCACCGAAGAATCCATCTCCAAAGGTCAAATTAGGTTTGCCAAAGATTGACTTCATGGACTACATAAATGAGTGGACTGCATTTCAAAAGATTTGGGGTCTGAAAAATTAACACCCATTCACATGTGAGCATCATGCATCTAGCAAGAAAACGTCCTTTGGACCCGTACAGGTTGGCTTGGGCCTTGACGATTTAGGAAGTCGATTAAGCCCCCAAGTAAAAAGAAGACCCCCGCATTCGAATATTAACGGTTTGAATTTATTTTTAAGATTAAAAGTGTTAAAAGAATTTTAAAAAGTAGGAATTAATACTCCCATTGATATATTAAATTGTAGAAGGAGTTAGATATTTTTTCTAATACTTGTATTGCTTATAAAATATTATTTACGGTGCCGATAACAATAATTTAGACAAAAGGAAAATTCTTAACATTAAAATTAATAAAATCTTATTTAAAATCAATTTGCTGTTGTTTTTTGCTCCTAAAAAATTGAAATCATAAACAAAGAAAGTATAAAGTATTTTCACTCTATTTTTTCTATTATAAATATTTTCGTCCATTTTTATTGCATCATATTAAAATGAATTATTTTATTTAAATATTTTATTAAATTAAAATTAATTTTAATAATTAACATAATTAGATTTAATTAATCTAATTATCTAAATTAATATATAATATATTTTATTAATTTATTTTTAATAAATAATACAATTAATTTAATTTAATTTATTAATAAGAAATATATCTTATTAAAATTTTTGGTAAATAATAAAAATAAAATAAAATAAAATAAATTTGATATAATGTATAACTTAATTTAATTAATAATAAATATATTTAGTAATAATAAATATATTTTATATTTACTAAAATAAATGATATAATAATTATATTTTATTAAGTTACTTTTTATAAATAATAAAATTAAATTACAGTTTTATATATTTTATAATTACCGAATTACATTGTTCTAATAAATAATTAATTAATAAATTTAAACTAATTTAATTAATATGAAATACGTTTTATTAAATTCAATTAATTTTTTAAAAACTAATAAAATTAAATATTTTACTAAAATAAAAAATTAAAAATTGTAAATAAATTTACATTTCTAAATGCAGTTCTTAGTGCTTATTTTAGAAAAAAAAATAACAAAAGACAAAAAATAAAAAATATAAGCAGATAAACATAAGCAGAAAAATGACAATATTATCAAACTGATTCGTAACAATAGCCACTCATGCCAATAAAATAATCTATATACTTGACAAATCTCAATATTTCAATTTCAGTTCAATTCTTTAAATCACATCATTAAATTTTTATTTAATTGTGATTATCAATATCGCTTGATGACATATGATAATAGAACAAAATTATAGAGCGATGTAATGCCAAAATCTTCAAACTAATATCAAATTATGCAAATGACACGGACACCTCCATCTTAAATATTTATTAAAAAAAAATTGTCTAAAATTTGAAATTAAGTGATTCAATGGCTAAAATACTCTAAATTTTCTCCAGTTGAACAAGTAAAAATTTATAAAACAAATCCAATATTTATTAGATCAATTTATTAAAAAAACCCAGTTGTTGTCTAGATAAGAACAAGTTTTAGTAGCCCCGAAAGGGGTAGTCGAGTTGGTTCGAATGGCGAGCTGAAGGGCCTGGAACCAATAGGTCCTGGGTTCGACTCCTCTTGGGGGCAGTCATTCCTCTAATTGTGGAGGGCCATCTAACAGCCTTCTCGGCTGAGCCGGTCAGCCAGAGCTTGCCTAGGCTGGTTTATCTCCTCGTGGTTCTTTGCCGGCTAGGGCCACGGGACGGGTTTCACCCAGTGCGCACCCATGGATAGCGTCTGCGGGCTTCTTCCCGACCCCAGAAGGACAAGTTTTAGTGTAACAATTGTGAAAGTTTCATCTAAAATTGCACACAGGTCGGTTTCGGTTGACTCAAAATATAAAATATCCTAAATCAGATCTAGCTAATTTCATATATACAAATCCCAAAAATTAGATCAAAATTTAACCAACTTAAATATATTAGAAACAATGGTGCTACCAACTTGAAATAAATTTCAAACAGCTGATTTTGAGAATTTCTAGAAAATTAAATATAATTTTAAAATTTATAAAATTAAATTTGAAAACTCTTATATCGGTCTATTATTATCGGTAAAATATCTAGAATTTAAATAAACTTCTGAACAGATATTTTTTTTTTTATCAAAACTTGGGCATGCCCAAGTTTAGAGCATAACATCAATTTTTACAAATCTTATTGTTTGAGAGCTAGATTTCAAGGGCTATGTTTTATATATTTTGTACTTGTTAACATTAAACGTCAATGTATACTTTAATATGGCGCCGAATACAGCTCTAAGATTATGTTTAGATTTCTGTAGATCCAGGAGAGCCTGTTCGGACCCGTCAACGGCGGGTCATTTAGTTCTCATCCAGACAGAAATCTAATATTTAAAAAAATTTAAAGTGTTATATTTAATTATGATTAAATTTTAACCCAACTTCAGTCAAAACGGACACCACTCTTAACCGAACCAACCAACCACAATTCAAATAACCTCTTAATAATACAGAATTATAAATTATAATATAAATAAAGTTATGAAAATTTAGATTATTACAAGAATTTAGAATTCAAACAAAATAGAAAGCCAATTTGGCCCACCCACGTTTGAACATATATGCTATCATTGGAATATTATTTTTTAGTTTGAAAATTTGTGCTTTTTAGTTATGGATTAGCAATCAACAATTATATAAAATAATCAATTTTACAAGTGCGGTTCAAGAAGATGATTCCAAGCATTTTGTTAATTTAATTTGACGGTAACTTTCTAACTTTATATATGGTCACAGGAAATATAGTTTTGAGATTGATATTTAAGGTGTCTTGAAACTAATTAGCAAAATTTGACTCAGAAGATCTTAGCAAGGATATGAGAAATACAAATATTTATAAAAATACATTAATATAATGTTAAATGCTAAAATCCAATACAATGTTGGTTTGAACTACAAAAGTCATGTTTCCAAACACTATTTTTTCTACACTACACTTCCATTCATTTGAATCTCACATATCTTAATTTCCAATTTACAACAATAACTTTCTTTTAGAAAATTTTCTATTGTTATAATGCAATTTATTTGAATTTTAATAATTGTAATCATTTGAATTAGGTTTGATTTATAAATAAAGGTGATGGAGGAGAAACAATTTGATACAAACTGTGAGGGATTGCGAGGGATCTGTACCGGTGAGAGACTCTGCTTATGAGAGAGTGAAGCAAAAGGTGAATAAGAGAAGTAATGCCTTTTGTCTCACATCGCTTGGGTAGAGGAAAGAAGTAGCATATATGTAATGTTTGACATTTATAAAGTATAATACATTTTAAAATCGTGATTGCATTGGATTCAGTTGAAACTCTAGGGTTAAGCGTGCTCGAGCAAGGGCAGTACCATGATAGGTGCAGTTAACCAAGTCCAAATCCGACAATATTATACTATATAGACCCGAGTCGTTATAAATAGTATCAAAGTCAATATCCAACCAAGAGTGTGGGGCCACGCGTTGGCACCGTATGTTGGGGACCTGCCTGTGGGAAAGTGAAGCTAGGGGGCCACCCAGGGACGCGTGCTTTGTTAGGAGGGAAAGATTATGAGGGATTGTGAGGGACTCTACCTACAGGAGGGTGAAGTAGAGGGCAAAGTAGAGAAGTAATAACTTTTGTTCCACATCATCTAGGTAGAGGAATGAATTGATATATATGTAATGTTTGACATCTAACGAGTATAATGTATTTTAAAGCCATGAGGGTACTAATTCAGTAAGAAACCCAAGATTAAGTATGCTCAAGTAAGAGCAGTACCATAATGGGTGACCCCTTACTCTATGGTCAAGTGTGCTCCAGCAAGGACAATACTATAATGGGTAACCCCCTAGGAGGCAGTTAACCAAATCCAAAGAAGACAATATTGTACTGTATAGATGTAAGTCATTACAAATGGTATCAGAACTAATACCCAACTGCAAGTGTGAGGCCACGCGTGGGCGTTGTGTTACAAATGGTATCAGAGCTAATACCTAACTACAAGTGTGAGGCCACGCGTGGGCGTTGCGTGCGGGACCTGCCTGTGAGGGATTCTACTTGCAAGAGAATAAAACAGGGGGTTATACGGGGACTCCATGCCCTGTTAGGGAGAGGATTGTGAGGGACTTTTGCCTGTGAGAACTCTATCTGCAGAAGAGTAAAACAGAATGTGAAGTAGAGAAGTAATACTTTCTGTCTCACATTGCCTATGTAAAAAAAGGAAGTAGCATATATATAATATTCGACATTTATAAAATATTACGTATTTTAAATCCATAAGGACACTAAATTCAATGGGAACTATAAAGTTAAGTGTACTCAAGTGGGGACGATACCATGATAGTTGACCATTGGAAAATAGCTAATTAAGCCCAAAACGAAAAATATTGTACTATATAGATGCAAGTTGTTACACAAACTAACAATAAGAAGAAGAGAACAAAAGAATTTCAAAAAAAAAAAAGAAACAAAATAATTCATTAATAAATTTTTAAGATATCTACTACAAAGCATGACTCAAGTCATTTAAACAATTCCCAAATAATCTCAATCTTCCACTAATACTTTTGATTAAAGGATCATGTTTAACTAATTGACTTTAACAAATTAACTATCTAACTCTCATTTTTAAACAATTCAATTCATAACAATGCCTCTCTCTATAGAGACCATTGAGAGAGGGAGACCCTTGTCCTCGATGGTGAAATTTAGGAAGCGAAACAATGAAATTTACAAATCAAAACAATTCAGATTACTATTGAAATTCACATAAACATTTCAAGAATTAACATACTAATATTTTGTACTTTTATCCTAAGTGATGAGGTAAACGTTATTACAATAGCTAATAATTAATAAATGTTTTTTTTCCTTATAGCTACACAATTTTTATGATTTTAATTACTTCTGTAAGCCCATGCATGTTTGATACAATGTCGGGCAGGACAAACATATTGAGATAAATATTTTTTATAGATACCAAAAATGTCATGCAAGTATCTTTTTTAGTAAGAATTTGTTTGAAAATGTGTTTGATTTTTTTATTTTATTTATTTTATTTTCAATGAGAATTTGTTTAGAAATGTGTTTAGTTTTTATTTTTATTTTATTTTTTATAAAAGTGAAGCTGTCAAAAGCGGAGGGATTTTGCAAACGAGGTAGGAAATGCTTTAGGAGAGAAATGAGAGAACAATGGTAGAAGAAGAGATGTCTATTGATTCAATCAAATTTTATTTGGTTTGCTTTGCCACAAATAAAGGAAATACACACCCTTATATATAATCCCCCACTTACTCAATCAACAGTAGAGATTAATTCTATCTAATAGCTACAGTTTATCTTCTAGAATAATCTCTAATAATATCTTATATATTTGTTACCATTCTAAAAATATCCCCTAAAAATATCTACATAATCTCTATCCTTAAAATTTTTTCTTTCTCAAAATATCCACATTCTAGAAACAACAATATACGTAGTTAGTCCAATACTAGATACATTATTCGGCAAAATCAAATTTAATTTCTAACAAAAGCATGCATGTTGTTGTCTTCTATGATTAAGAGTTGCTGAATTGGACAAACGTTTGGAGATAAATTTTTATCAATCAATTTTTATAATTTAAATTACCATTTTATTTATATATTTATATATTTTATTTTGTAGGATTTAAACACTCAATCACTCTTGCATGATGACATTTTCAGTGTCATCTTGCCAACCAAAATAAAAAAAAAAAGGAAAAATAAGTATAGGTAATTAAATTACAATATATAATTTTATTGGTTTTTAATTATAATGTTATTTATTTATTTATTATTTTTTAGGAAGTAAGAAGGGAGAAATGATACTAGAAATTTGGGTTTTGGAGATGTCAGGAACAGGTGACTGCCAGTGGCGGTCTCCAGTAATATCTTTAGCGACCACTTTTAGTGGTCTCCACTTGTATATAGGCAGTCACCATTTGAGTCAAAATAATATTAATTTCCCTCTGATTTGTTTCATTTTGTGTCAGTCACTACTCTCTCTTACTTTTAGGCCATTTCTGTTCCTTTGTCTTTCTCAGCCCCCAACCAATAAGTGCACCGATGACAACAGAGTTGCCGCTGCAAAACCTAAGGTATGGAGAACCTTCTTGTTTTTTCTCTCTCTCATCACTCAAATTTCTTCAATTATCTTTCTCTCTCTCATGTTTGTTTCAATTTTTTTGCTACCGTTTATTACTCATTGCAGAGTTGTGGTGGGGGTGGGTTGATTTGAGTCTTGGTGGAGAAAGGTGGTTGTGGTGGCTAATTTGGGGGTTACGACAATTTTTCTTGGGTTTAAACCCTATAGGAGTTGGGTGTTTGAAATTCCTTCAATTTTTTTAATTATTTTTTCTTAAATTTTTAATTAATTTTATTAAACGAATTATTTATTACTCTATCCATTTATTTATGTTTACATAATCATCTATAAAATCATTATAAATTACCTGAATTAAGTACACAAGGTCATTGAGGTTTTTTAAACGTCTTGATGATGCACAGACTAAATTACATCCTAATTGTCAGAATTTCAGTCAATTATTATTTATTGTGGAGTTGTTACATTTTCGTAATAGGAGAAAGTAGTTTTAAGTTTAAAACTTTTAAGTTTAAAGTTTGTGTCAATGGCTTATATGGAGCAAATGTGCTCATTTACCTGCGAAACTTAATACACACCATTTCCTATCCACTAGTGAGATGTAGGAGCAAACAGCACAGGAATTCAACTCTCGATGTTTCTATAGTATGTGAAAGTATTTTTAAGCTTTAAGTTTAAAACCCTTAATTTTGAAGTTTCGGTCAATAACCCAAATGGAGCAAACATGCTCTGTTATCCTTAAAACTTAAAACACATCATCTCTTAGACACCAGTGAGTTATAGGAATAAATGGCATAGAAATCCAAGTCCCAGTGTTTTCATAGTACGCGAAGTACATGATAATAGTTTTAAGTTTAAAACTTTAAACTCTAAGGTTAGCATTAGTAGCTCAAACAGAGCAAACGTGCTCTACCACCCGAGAAACTTAACACATACACCATCTTCTAGGCATTAGTAAGTTGTAGAAATGAATGAGATAGAAATCCGTATCCAGGTGTTTTCATTGTATGCGAATATAGTTTTAAATTTTAAACTTTAAAAATTATTCATTAATCATTTATATTTCATATTTTATTTTTAAGTTTTATTAACTATAATTTGAAGACTAATTAAATGTCTAACTGTCAGATTTGATTAGTATCATTCGTACTTTTGGAGAAGATATATTTTTCATTTTTGTGTTTCAGTTATAGTATAAATGTTTGAATATATGAACTTTCTGTAATATTTTTGTTATAACTTCTACTGTGTTGAATTTATATGATATTAAACATTTATTTCAGTTAGAAGATTGTCTAATTATATTTGTGTTTGTTAATGTGGGTTTTGTGAATGTGATTGATTAAATTACTACAGGTCATGTACAAGTGCACATAAAATATGATTTAAGCATGCTTTTGGAAAAAAGAAAATTACTTTTGGTGACTACCATGGCGGTCGCAAAAGACTCTTTAAATGACCCATTTGAGACCTTTTTAGTAACCGCTTATTTTACTTTTAGTGACTACTTTTGTCGGTAGCAATCACTATATCTCTTACATAACTTTTCGTGACAACTGTTTGGTGGTTGCTTTAGGTGGTCTCTAAATGTTAGTGACTACCTCCGAGCAGTCATTAAAAAGTTTCAGTCACCCAAGCTTTAATAAATGCCACAAAACAATCACTAGGTGGTTACTAAAACCCTTTAGTGTTTGCTTTTACACTTCTAGTGACCATTTTTTACCGTTAATAAAAGTTTTATTTCTAGTAGTGAAAATGAGAAGGCATGAAAATAGATTGAAGCGCACATATTGTGAATTTTTTTTTTGGTAAGTACATATATTGGGAAATTGAGGCATATATTGAATAGTCTCTCTCTTAATTATTTATTTATTTATTTTTTTTTGAGAAAACTCTCTCAATTGCTGGGTGTAACAAAAACACACACAAAAATAGAGATTTATAAGTTAAGTTGTTAATTTTTTTTTTTAATACAAAACATACAATACACACACTTGTTATAAATAATGAGAAGTGAATTAAGTTTTTAAGCTCTCTACCTCTATAGTTTTCTCTTTATTTTGATAGATAGATTACAAACAGGGCCAAGAATCAGCATGCAGTATTGCGTGAAACAAACTCTTGATACTTTGAATGTCTTTTTTTCTGGTGGCTCGCAAAACTTGAGAGCTTCTTCATTATTATTAATCATCATATCATGTTCAATAAGATCAGCGACATGAATCAAATGGCTTTGTTGTTAAGTAAATGATCTTTCGGGATTCAAATATTCAAAACTTCTGCTTTGCTAAGAAAACCATTACTGTTTTGAATAATAAGAACCCAACTTTTTTTTTCTGTGGTATTTTTCGCTATTTTCTCACCAACCAAACTGAAATTTGTTATATGGACATTCATCAGTTTTGTGCTACTTTATATGTACCTATATATCTTGTTCCTTATATGCATGTTTCAACAACTGTATGTAAAGGTACTCTTGCAATAATTCCAGCCTAATTTTGTAATTTTTCTTCTGTGCATGATTCACTAAATGAGATGAAGAGAGCCTCCATGCCTTTCTATATATGAATTCTCATCTGATCTATTTTTATAATTTATTTGGATTTAATTTATAATTATTTGCAAGTCTATAATTATTTGCTTGAAGCCACTGGGTAAATTTTCATCCAACTGTTATGCACTAGACAAACGGTGTTTAACTATCATATTGGTAGAAGTGTGTTAGTGTTTGTATAGGTTATTGATTAGCAATTCCCGAGCAAACACTTTGCTTGTATTTGTTTCCTAAAAATGTCACAATGTTGTTGAATTTGTTCACAAACATAAGCCAAAGAGTGTTTGTGAATCATTGAGTTTTTTGGGAGAAGAATTGTGGAAGAGGTGGTTGCTGCTATGCTCTGCTTTTTGGTCATTCTCTCTGTTTTTAATTAAAAAAGTTTTCTGGAGTTTGACAGTAAGTGAATAGTAGTGTTCGCGAGTATAAGCAGGAAAGCTCTTGCCCAAGAACTTCTCCTACCTGTCGCGCATAAAATTTTAACTAAACCTAAATGACTTTTTTACCCCTCTTCTGTGATATAAAAAGCAAAGATTTCTTTTCAGACCTAAGCTTTTTGGACCTGTGCAGCTCACTCTTACTTCCTTGGGCAAAAAGCTGAGAGAATGACCTAGGGCTTGGATCTCATCCAACGTCATGGTGATTCTTACCATCTTTGGTAGCAATCCAACTGTTTAAAGCTCAGATCTATGGTGTGGTATCAGATTGGGGAGCTGGTTCTTCATGGATTGAAGGTTAGAATATTCACAGTTTTGAGGTGAGTTGTGGGTTGGTTTCCAAGCAAGGTTAAGGGGTTGATGTGCAAGTAGATCAATGGAATTTGGTTGGAAAAACTTGTAAAACTCTCCTTAAGCACCTTGTAACCTCATTTTTACGTAGTGAAGATTTTTAAATTGATCCACTTACGGATCCGAGGTTGTTTTGCCATTGGGTTCAAAGGAGTGTTTACCCTTGTTAACAAATCTTTGCGTTCTTATGGTGGGTGATTGTTTTGAGTTGAATTTCAGCTATGAATGTCTCTTAGTTTCAGCTCTTCATTATTTGTGTTGGATACTTGTACGTTATTTGGGACTTTCAAGTGGTATCAGAGCCTCGGGTGTTCTCTGTTTTGGGTTAGACTTTCTGTCTAAGAGCAAAGATGTTGATCAGACGAAGGTTGAAGAATTAGTTGGGTCATTGCAAACTTATGAAGTGAATTTCAATCAAAATAAGAGAAACAAAAGGATAACCTTGAACACCATCTGTGAAGAAGACAGTGAAGATGCTAAACATTCAAAAGTTAGTGCGGATGATATTGCCTTTTTGGTAAAGAAGTTTAAAAGTTTCTCTAAAAAGCCCCCCTTCAACAATTCCTTCAAATTCAATAAGGCAAAGAAAAAAATGCTAAGTGAAGGTAATGCAAGCAACAAGAAGCAATCAAAGCCTGGTGAAAAGCAATGCTCTGAATGCAAGGGTTATGGACACTTTGCAAATGAGTGTGCCAATAGATTGAAGAGGAAAAATCAAAAAGTCCTTGCTGCAACTTGGGATGATGAGGAGGAGTCTGAGAGTGATGGAAATCAAGATGAAGAAGAGTCATCCGGGTCAGAAAGATAATTCCTCTCAAGTGTTAGCTTTCATAGTGGGAGTTAATGAAGACAAGTCAAGAGATAAAATCGAGTCAAAGGGCTCTTTGCAAAACTTATCAGTGGAGAACATTATGAGCTGCTCAGAATCTGAATCTGAAGTGGATGTGCAAGAAAAATTTGAAGAATTGCAAGAAAAATACAATGAACTGTATAAACAAAGCATTGTATTTGTCAAACACAAGGCAAAGGCCTTTTCTAAATTGAATAAAGTTGAAAAGGAAAAGAAAGAGTTGGCTGGTCAACTCGAAGAATTTAAAGTCAAGACTGGTGATTTGGAAGGAATGATTGGGAGTTTAGGGAAGAATGAAGAAAGATTGATGTCCTTGAATGGTTCACTTGAGAAGGAGCTTGTAAGCTTGAAAGAAAGAGTAGCAATGTCCACAAATGCATTTAAGAAATGGGAATCGGGCACAAGAAGACTTAATGAGATCTTAGAGTAGCAATGTCCACAAATACATTTAAGAAATGGGAATCGGGCACAAGAAGACTTAATGAGATCTTGGAGTAGCAATGTCCACAAATGCATTTAAGAAATGGGAATCGGGCACAAGAAGACTTAATGAGATCTTGGAGGCTCAAAAGTCTTTTAATGATAGAATCGGGCTGGGCTGTGAAGAAGAGAATTTATCACCATCTCTTCAAAGAAAAGGTCCTATCAACTTTGTTCCAGTAGCTGGTCTGGCAGCTGAATTTGCTAAGAAAAATGAGCAGAAGAACAAAAATTCAGAAGCAAATCGTGTTCAACAGTTTTCAAAATCTGGTGGAGCCAAGATGAAAGGGTCTTCGAATGGTAACTTCTTCTCTCGTAACATCTCAGGACTCACAGGTAAAAAATTTCATCATGCTAAAGGATTAAATTCAAATTTTTCGTGTATCAAAAATTTTGTTCCGATTTGCCATCACTGTGGCATTAAGGGACACATTAGACCCCATTGTCACAAGCTATATGGGCTGCCATTAGACTTTGTTAAGTCTAAAGTAAATACTCATAAAAGTGTTTTGACAAGAAATTTTCCGTCCAACAGGTTCAGTAGTCTTGCCACTCATGTTAATATTGATAAAAGAGCTTCATTCAAACCAAATGGAATTGCCTTCAATCCTAAGACTAAGACCATCACTTGAAATAATGTCAAAAGCATGAATTCCTCCACAATCAAACCTAGAAAAATTTGGATTAGGTGTGAGGACCTGAAGTGTAATGTTGCACATACTACATTTAGGGCACAAAGCTCTAATATGTGGTACTTGGATAGCTGCTGTTCCAAGCACATGTGTGAGATTAAATCCATGTTTTCGACCTTGAATGATTGTGATAATGGTATGGTAACCTTTGGTGATGGTAGTAAGTCAAAAATTCTTGGAATTGGTAGCATTGACTATCAAGGTTTACCTAAACTCAAGGATGTTTTGTATGTGGATGGCTTGAAAGCAAACTTGATTAGTATAAGCCAAATCTGTGATTCTCATTTTAGTGTCATATTTGCTAAAGATACTTGTTCCATTCTTGACAAAAAATAATAATGTTGTGTTGAAAGGATTTAAAACTGCTGATAATTGTTATGGAGTTTCAACTGACAATGTTCATACTTGCAATGTTGCACAGGAGAACAATTTTGAGTTATAGCATCAACGACTTGGACATGTGAATTATAGGGATCTTGCAAGGTTGTCTAAGTCAGAGGTAGTTAAGGGGTTGCCGAAACTTGCCAAAGCCAAGAGAATTGTATGTGGACCATGTCTCAAAGGAAAGCAAACAAGAGCTATTCACAAAAAGACAAATAGAATAGTCATTTCCTCTGTTTTGGAATTGGTTCATGTTGATTTGATAGGTCCTATAAGGACAGAGAGTTTGGGAGGAAAGAAATACATTTTTGTAATGGTTGATGATTTTTCTAGATTTACTTTGGGTAAACTTTTTGAGGCAAAAATCTTATACATTTCAATCTTTTAAAGCTTTTTGTATCCGGCTTCAAAATGAAAAAGGAACCAAAATTGAAAAAATTGTTAGATTGAGAAGCGATCATGGTAAGGAGTTTGAGAATGCTGAATTTTCTATTTTTTGTGATGAATGTGGTATTTTACATGAATTTTCAGCCCCTAAAACACCCCAACAAAATAGGGTTATTGAGAGGAAAAATAGGGTCTTTCAAGAAATGACTAGAGTCATGTTGTATGCCAAAAAACTTCCTTTGAAATTTTGGGCTGAAGCTCTAAATATGACATGCTACATTGGCAATAGAGTTTTTGTACGGAGAGGGACTAAAGCCACTCCTTATGAAATTTGGAATGGTAGAAAACCAAATGTGAGTTACTTTCATATTTTTTGGAAGCAAATGTTACATCTACCGTGACAGAGAAGCTCTAGGTAAGTTTGATGCTAGATGTGATGAAAGCATTTTCTTGGTTACTCTACTAACAGCAGGGCATATAGAGTCTTTAATTTAAAGCATTCTATTGTTATGGAGTCTGTTAATGTTGTTGTGGATGATGATTGTGTGAATTCTACTTGCAGGAAAAATACTTCTGAAGAAGAGCAAGAATTCACTATGTTTCCTCAGGATGAATCATCATTGGAGACACAAAATAAAGTAGAGGAAAGCAATGTGGAACCCGAGATTGAACATCATGATGACACATTGGAAGAAAAAATCGAGGATCAATCAAAGACACTCAATCCATCATCAAGAGTGAAGCTAAACACACCCCCACACAAGTCATTGGTGAGATAACTGCCCCTATAAAAACTAGCAGGCAAGTTCGAAATGAGGTAACTTACTTGTGTTACACTTCATGCATTGAACCCAAGAATGTCAAAGAAGCTCTTCATGATTCTTATTGGATCAATGTTATGCATGAAGAACTTGAACAATTCTCTCGTAATGATGTTTGGGAGCTTGTGCCGAGACCTAGAGATGTGAATGTTATAGGGACCAAATGGATTTTCAAAAATAAAACCAATGAATTTGGCACCATTGTTAGAAACAAAGCTAGACTAGTTGCACAAGGGCATTCTCAAATTGAAGGAATTGACTTTGATGAAACATTTGCACCCGTGGCTAGACTAGAATCTATTCGAATTTTGTTGGCTATTTCTTGCTACTTAGGTTTTAAACATTTTCAAATGGATGTGAAAAGTGCTTTCTTGAATGGTTTTATTCAAGAAGAAGTTTTGTTGAACAACCCAAAGGTTTATTAATGTTAAGTATCCCAATCATGTTTACCGCTTGAATAAGGCATTGTATGGTTTAAAACAAGCCCCTAGAGCATGGTATGAGAGACTTACTAGATTTTTAGTTGAGTCTAATTTTGTTAGGGGGAGTGTTGATAAAACTTTGTTCATTTTTAGAGATTCTAAGCATATCACTATTGCTTAAATATATGTGGATGACATTTTTGGTTCTACATCTAAAAAGTATGCATTAGAATTTGCTAAACTCATGAAAAGTCAATTTAAAATGAGCATGATGGGAGAACTTAATTTTTTCTTGGGATTGCAAATTAAACAAATGAAAGATGGCATTTTCATATCACAATCCAAGTATGCAAGAAATTTGGTTAAAAAATTAGACTCTCTACAACTAAGCATGCTAGGACTCACATGGGCACATCTACCAAATTGAACAGAGATGAATCTGAAAAAAGTGTGGATCAAACCTTGTACCGAAGCATGATTGGTAGTCTCCTGTACTTAACTGCTAGTCGTCCAGACATAGCATTTAGTGTAGGGATTTGTGCTAGGTATCAATCTTATCCTAAAGAGTCTCACTTGACAACTGTCAAACGAATCATTCGTTATGTGAATGGAACTCTAAATCAGGGCATCTGGTTTGCTAATGATTCTTCTGCAGAGATTTCTTGTTTTTCATATGCTGACTGGGTAGGATGTTATGATGATCATAAGAGCACTTCTGGAGGTTATTTTACATTAGGAGCAGTAGCTTGGCATAGCAGAAATAGAATTATCTCCCTTTCCACTGCTGAAGTAGAATAAATAGCAGCTGGGAGTTGTTGTGCTCAAGCTTTGTGGATGAAACAAATGCTCTCTAATTATGGGATTAAACAAGGTACCATGTCTTTATTTTGTGATAACTTGAGTGCAATCAACATTTCAAAGAACCTTGTCCAACACTCACGCACCAAGCACATAGATATAAGACATCACTTCATTAGGGACCTTGTTGAGAGACATGTCATGACACTTGAGCATATTTTCACAAACATACAACTAGCTGACATTTTCACTAAACCTCTAGAAGCTTCTAAATTTGAACATTTTCGTTCATCACTAGGAGTTATAGTTGTTGAATAGTCTTGTCACAATGAAACTTGAATAAATGATCTTACAATTTTATATGAACTTGATTGAGTATTAAGATCATTGTGTGCCTTTTAAGTTTTGGAATTCTTGGATAAATAAGAGTATGTTGGCATTTGATATTTGTTTGTATCTTGAATCTTGGACAAGTGTCAATTTCAAGTGAAATTCTTTAAATCCTATAGCATGTTGAGATTGTATTGAAGATAGTATATTGATGGCACAGATTTGTCTCATGATCATGCTCATGTGATATCGCACACATAGTCGATTGAGATAATGCCTTTTTGAATTTCTAGTGTAATGTCTATATTGGATTGACCCATAATCGACTAGCCCACAACTTTATATCCCAATTGTCTAAAGTTGGAAGTGTGGAAGTTTTGTTTTTATGATTTTCTTTATATATTAGTGATAAAAGGGTTACCATCTTGGTCTCTACATTGCCTCATTGGAGTGAGTTTAAAAAAAAAAAATGAGAGACTAAAACAAGATGTGTGAAAACCATTATCACATTGCACTTATTGAATTTCTTTTATATGGAGAGATAAGGAAAGTGTACATCTACTTGAATATATCCTTTTATACATTTTCCAAATGGGAAAGTCATCATCTTGTTTTGGGCAATCGATTGGTTTGACTTTCATGTGGACATTATCTAGAAAATTTTAAATGTGGAACTACAACTAGTACTATGTCTCGAGATGTCGTTTGAGTTAATCATGATTCTTATCTGTGAAATGAATATGTCATTAGATGTGTTACTCATATTTCTATGGGTTTGTCAAAGATTTTTGTAAGATTTTTAACATTTTGTCTTTGATGAATTATACTCATACATATCAAATTCCTATATGTTCTGAAAAATCCATTTTTAACTCTTACTTGTCACATTTTGTTTGCTTTGAAGCTCATGAATTTTATAGACTTAATTGTTTAATTGAAGAATAAATTTTTATTGTGTCAATACTGTTCTGGACTGTGTTTTTAAATGTGGTTTCTGTGAAAAATTGCAGCAACTGTGTTGGATCTATGAAATTTGTTTCTAAAAAATAGATTGTTTATCTGGCAGTTCGTGTCCGCGAGCTTCCATTCTCATGCTCGCAACAGCCACTGAAAGAAAGTGTCAATTTTTTCTTTCTGGTTGACCTCCTATTGTTTCTGAACTCATAGTACATTTGAATTAATTTGAAAAATCTGGAATTTTTTTACTTACTATGGTAATTTTGTTATTACAGTTAGTAATTTATTTCTAGCTTGAGGTTTCCTATTGGTTGGTACAGTCACAGTGAACATGACTGGTACATGGGTACACTAAGAATATGGTAACATTATCTGTGAAATTTTCTGATTCTCTAATTGTCTTGCAGATTTAGTAGAGAGAGATTTTTTGATACACTTGTCAAATTGTACAAATTTAGCAAATTTTTATTGGGTAAGTGCAACTGTATATGTGTGTGTATTTGCATTTAGATCATCACTTTTGAGCTTTAATGATTATCTTTTATTAGTAAGAGATTAAGGACATTTGTGGTTAATTAAGTGCTGGGGTTTTCAAAGTGTCATGATTTCAAGTAATGGATGTCCTCTGAGAATTAATTGCTGTGTAAGTCCAGTTGTCTGTTAGGAGAGAGATTGTATCTCTGGGATATTTAATGCTTGTGCCCGGGTTTGTGAAGGGTTTTATGAAGTAACTATTGGTCTTGATCCTCTGTTTTGTATCTGGGTTACCATGTTTTTACACAATGTTCATTAAGTTTCTCTTGACTTAGGGTGTTTTGATTCCCTAGTTCGAGGCACTGCTATTCATGTTTCTGTTGAAGACCTTGCTTCATTTCTTAAGATTTCTAGAACCCTTAATCCTGAATTTCCACATGTCGATTGGTTTGCTCATCCTCCCATTTCCGAACTTGCCACACCAATGCGTGATAATCCATACCCCTGGTACCCCAGAATGCTTTTTCGACAAAATGACCTGTTTGTCCCTTTTCATGTCCTGAATATAATTAATGATTCTCTCCTTACTCCCACCAATCATTCTTCATAAATCTCAGAGGAGAAAATCAAATTACTCTACTGCCTGACTCACGGAATTACCATCGACTTCCGTCTCTCATTCTTCAGTCCATTGTCACTGCTCATACTCAGAAAAATTCAAGGCTTGGTTTACCATATGGGATTCTTCTCACAAATCTTTTGATAGATAAATTTGCCATCATTAAAAGGCCTGAGGAACCATGGGTTTGTCAATTCCTCACAAAAAGGGGGAGATACCAATGAAATATTGAGGGGAAGTATTACTTGAGGGGGAGAACAATGTGATTAAAAGGGTCATGTCATGAACATGTTTGCAAGTATTTGACAATTATGTTTTTCATTCTTAATGCACTGTTGTGATTATTCAAATTTTGCAGGATTGCTCAAAATGTTGGATTAGTTAGGACATGTGACATTTTTTTTGTAATGTTGGGGTAGGGTGTGTTTTGTCTCGGAATTGCTAAAGGGGGAGATTGTTAGTGTTTGTATAGGTTATTGATTAGCAATTCCCGAGCAAACACTTTGCTTGTATTTGTTTCCTAAAAATGTCACAATGTTGTTGAATTTGTTCACAAACATAAGCCAAAGAGTGTTTGTGAATCATTGAGTTTGTTGGGAGAAGAACTGTAGAAGAGGTGGCTGCTGCTGTGCTCTGCTTTTTGGTCATTCTCTATTTTTAATTGAAAAAGTTTTCTGGAGTTTGACAATAAGTGAACAGTAAGGTTCGCGAGCATGAACAGGGAAGCTCTTGCCCAAGAGCTTCCCCTGCCTGTCGTGCAGAAAATTTTAACTGAACCTAAATGAATTTTTTACCCCTTTTCTGTGATATAAAAAGCAAAGATTTCTTTTTAGACCTAAGCTTTTTGGACCTGCGCAGCTCATTCTTACTTCCTTGGGCAAAAAGCTGAGAGGATGACCTAGGGCTTGGATCTCATCCAACGTCAAGGCGATTCTTACCATCTTTGGTAGCAATCTAACTGTTTGAAGCTCAAATCTGTGGTGTGGTTTTAGATTGGGGAGTTGGTTCTTCATGGATTGAAGGTTAGAATCTTCACAGTTTTGAGGTGGGTTGTGGGTTGGCTAGCAAGCAAGGTTAGGGGGTTGATGTACAAGTAGATCAATGGAATTTGGTTGGGAAAACTTGTAAAACTCTCTTTGAGCACCTTGTAACCTCATTTTTACATAGTGAAGATTTTTAGGTTGATTTACTTACGGATCCGAGGTTGTTTCTACTTTGGGTTCAAAGGAGTTTTTACCCTTGTTAACAAATCTTTGTGTTCTTGTGGTGGGTGATTGTTTTGAGTTGAATTTCAGCTATGAATGTCTCTTAGTTTCAGCTCTTCATTATTTGTGTTGGATACTTGTACGTTATTTGGGACTTTCAAAGTGTAAACAAACAATTAACTTGACTATTTCCAAATGGATCGATCAAATGATATTTGTTTTCTTTCCCTATTTTTTAAGCACTGGAAAATTTAGTAGCGACCACAAAGGTTGGTGACTTGTAAACTATTTTTAATTTATTTGAATGTAAATAATACATTCACATCATAGATTGAGGTTTAATATAAATGATAAACATTTCCTTATATATATATGATAGGGTGATTATTGATGAGGCAAATATAAGATTTCTCTCGATTCGCTTAGGGAACCGTGAGAATCGGGGCATCTGATAGGGTGCGCCCAACCGAACAACATGGACCACATTTACAATCCGAATTGATCGAGCAATATGGACCTCAATCGGGCTCGAACGACCATTGCACTAAAGATAACATAGTTTACGTCACAGTCTCGTGTACAACTGTCTTTAACGTATTCCGCAATACACGCCTATGAAATTGCTGCTTGTTGTTGCTTAACGGTTTTGATAACCATTTAAAAAATCAACTTTAGGATCTACAATACAGGTGGTGTAACCTGATTGGAGAGAAGTATGATTGTGTGAAACTCATCTACATCTTAACCCATGCAGATCTCCACCTCTATGTATATCACCACTTCTCAACTACACAGATGCAAATACTTCTGCCTTGGTCAAACTATGCGAAAATATTTACTCAACTCTCTTACTAATTTAAGCATGGCAGACTCTTTGATAGATACCACACTGATATATTAGATAGCATTCCGTGCTTACACTGGGCTCTCGAAGGATATGAAGGTATTGAGTTATCAAATATATAAATAGTTTGGTTTGTATTGGTGTCAAAAAATTGTTTTTACTTTTTGACTTGGAAAAAATTTTCAATTAATAGTTTACTAAATTTCAAAATTATGGCCCGTTTGGTTGGCCAAAAAACTACTGAAAGTTACAAAAAATTACAATATTTATCTACTTTTAACAACTTTTCTTATTTTCGTTTCTCGTGCACTTATTTTCAAAATTTAAATTTTACAAATTTTTACAAAAAGTTACAAAAATGTATTAAAAGTTATCCACTTTTACTTACATTTTTCAACATTTGTCAGTTTTTCATATTATTTCTTAACAAAAACGTTAGAATGGCTCTTTTTTTTTGTACTGTTCCAATGGATTATTTTGATAATTTTGGGTTAATCTTTTAAACACTAAAAAATGATGACATTCCTCATTTTTTTTCTAACTTTTGACCATTTTTTGTTGTTCAGATGGCCCTTATGTTGAAAGGTTGTAATTGGCGAGTGCCCATCTCATCCAATAAGGTTAGAGGTTTTTGCGTACGAAGTACCTGATTAAAATTGCGTATATCAGTATCTATGTAATAAGTCAGAATGTGTACTTAAGGTCTCGTTTGGTAATATTTTTGTTTTTTGTTTTTCTGTTCATGTTTTCAAAATTTTATAAATTAGTAACAGAAACATGTTTCTTAAATCTATTCGTGTTTTTTTGTTTTCAAAAAAAAAAAAAAAACTTAAATAGAAAACGCAAATAAGAAAAAAGTGTTTTCACTTTGTTTTTTCTATTACAAATATTTTTTCAATTCTAGTACTTTAACCATTTTTGTTATATCATATTAAATAAATTATTTTATTTAATATTTTATTAAATTAAAATTATTTTTAATAGATAATATAATTAAATTAATATGTAATATATATTACTAATTTATTTCTAATAAATATTTAGTTAAAATAGTTAATCTAATTAATAGAAAATAGATGTTATTAAATATTTTTAATAATCATAAAATAAAATTATTAATTTAATTTAATAAATATTTAATTAATATAAATATATTTTATTAAATTATTTTTAATAAATATTATAATTAAATCATTTAATTTAATAATAAATTTATTTAATTTATTTATTTACTATGAATTATATTTTATTTAATTTTTTTAGTAAATAATATAATTAAATTATAATTAATATATTTTATATTTACTGGATTAAATGATATAATACTTATATTTTATTCAACTATTTTTTAATAAATAATACAATTAAATTAAATTAATATAAATTATATTTATTAAATTCAATTAATTTTTAAAAAAATAATAAAATTAAATATTTTATGAAAATAAAAATTAATAATTGTAATCAAAATTATATTTCTAAACACAATTTCAATTTTTATTTTAGAAAAAGAAAACAACAACAGAAAATGAAAAAATAAAAAACTTAAATATATAAACGTAATCAGAAAAACGACATTGTTACCAACAGTCCTTAAACGGCTATTTTGGTCACTTTTTTTCCAATTATGCCCTTTGCCTCCGGATTTATTACCGTTTGACTTTTTTTTTTTTTTTTTAAAAGGGAGCTTGAGGCTTCCACGGTTATTTTTAGGCTCTTTTTTCAATTATGCCCTTTGCATTTTTTGCTTTATTGCCGTTTTGAGATTGTCTTTTTTTTTTTTTTTATAGTGACGATAAAATTTTTTTGGCACTCTTTTCTGATTTTGACCTTTTTTCTATTTGAGATTTATTACCATTTTATACTTCCGTACGTACTTTTTATATATATTTTTTCATAATTATGATTTTTTTTTCTATTCCTATTCTAGTAACAACAAAGGCTTTTTTGGCACTCTTTTTTATGATTTTATTCTTCTTTCTATTCAATATTTATTACCATTTTATCATTCTAAGTGCCTTGTTAAAATTTTTTAAGAGTTACATTTTTTTTTTTTATTTCTTAGTTAGATTTTTTTCAAAGTTACGTTTCTTTTTTTATTTTCATTCTATATTATATATCTATTTTGTATAATAGGATACAATACATATTCAACATACATATTTTTACTAATTTTTCTATTTTACCCTTGATTTATATTTTTTTTCTTCAAGTGTTGTTACATTTTTTATAATAAACTGCAATACATTTTTAACGTGCATATTTTTATCTTTTTTTGTTAATTTTAATGGTCTTTTATATTATTTTGCCATTCAAGTGTTGCTACTTTTTATGTTTTAGAGTTTTTTTTTTTATTTCTATTTTATATTATAAGTCACAATTTACTTTTAACATACATATTTTTATTATTTATTATTTTTTCTTTATTTTATATTTTTTTTATCTTTTTGTTACTTTTTCTTTTTCCAGAGTTATAGTTTTTTATTTGGATAAAATCAAATATTATTTTATTAATTTTTTTTATCTTTTTATTATATTATTTCATATCTATTCAATTGTTTTTTCTTTTATTCACATCGTTGTATCTCTATCTCTATGTATAAAAAGGAGGGGAGGAGAAAATGATAGAAATTCAATTTATTTATTTATTTATTTCTTTGTTTAGGCTGTGTTTGGATTGAGAAAAAAAAGGCAATTAAGGATTTAACATTTCTTTTCTTATTTAGATAATTATACAAAAAGTAAGAAAAAATGTATGAAATATAAAAATTAAACTAAAAGTAGTTAAAAATTAATATACTAATTAATACCTTTTGTTTTAATTTTTTAAATTCATTCAGATAAGAACATATATTTAAGATTTTATTTATTTTTATTTTTTCTATTTACTTTTTATTTTTTCTTCATTTTTCCTTTTCTTTAACCAATTTTTTACTCGGAACATACTTGTTTTGAGAAGCTCACATATTTTTTTATTTTTTATTAAATATTTTTCATCTTTTTTTAATTATTTTATTTCATATTATTTATTTTTCTCTCTTTCTCATATATATATATATATATATATTCATAAAGAAATAGGAAGCAATATGGATTTAAAATTTATTCTTTTGCTTTGGTTGTGATGGCAAAGAAAAGAAAAAAAATGATGGAAGTTAATATATAGATGAATGCATTTTATTTTATTTTAATTTTTAATACATTCAGATAAAGATAATTTTTTTATTATTTTCTCTATATCTTTTTTTATTTTATTCAATATTTCTTAATTTTTCTTCTTTCACATCCATTTAAATTATGTTTGACTAATATTGTGATAGAAAATGCAAGTAATTAATTAATTAAATTAAATGATTATTGCATTAATGAATATTTTATTTTTTATATTTTTAAATCAATTTAAATAAAGGTATATATTAAAAACTTTATATTTTCTTCTATTTTCTTACATTTTTTATTTACTTTCCTTTCATTTTCTCTACTCTCACTAATTTTTTTTTTCCAATACAACGTTGCTAAATTTATATTTTTTTTCTTGAAATCAGCCTATGCTTGATATTTTTTAAGAGTTACGATTTTTTTTCTATTCTATATAATAACATACATACTTTTGTCACTTTTTCATTTTTAATTTTGTTTTATATGTGAAATTAAACTTTTGTCTTTCAACTGCATTATTGATTTTTTTGTAATTTTGGTTTTTTTTGGATAAATTCAAATATTATTTTATTAATTATTTTTATTGTATTATTTCATATTTATTCAATTTTTTTTTCACTCGGTTTTTTCGTATCTCTCTCTCCATGTAAAACAGAGAGAGAGGGGATGGGAATTCAAAATTTCATATTTTATTTAAAATGTGTCTAGATCAAAAATTTGTCGCAAAAAAAAAAATAAAGATTCAAAATTCTTTATTTTATTTAAGTTACAATACAAAATGTAATAAAAAATGTATGAAATTTAAAATATTAAATTAAGTCAATTATAAAATTTAATATATATTAATTAATATTATTTACTTTAATTTTATTAAATCCATTCAAATATGGGTATACTTTCAGATTTTATGTTTTTTATTTTCTATCTTTTTTTTTTTTATTTTAACTTCATTTTTTTACACCAAATTCACGGATTCAAAATTTATTCTCTTATTGGGTTATAATAAAAATAAAAATAAAAATGAATGGAAATTAGTAAATTAAAATTAACTAAATTTAAAAATTAATTATTGATAAATACGTTTTATTTTATTATAATTTTTAATCCATTTAGATAAGGATAAAATACTTTTCTTTTTCATAATTATTTTTACTATATTCT
This sequence comes from Vitellaria paradoxa, assembly GCA_019916065.1. Lineage (NCBI taxonomy): Eukaryota > Viridiplantae > Streptophyta > Magnoliopsida > Ericales > Sapotaceae > Vitellaria > Vitellaria paradoxa. The sequence goes on along the minus strand of CM034235.1, from coordinate 47,279,534 downwards.
TCTATTATTTTACGCAATGTTTGTTGATTTTTTTTCTCTTGTGTCCACTAAGACTGTCTTTGACTCAATAATTTGTTATGAAAAAAAGAATATGATATGAATTTTAAATTTCTCTCTTATTTAAATCGTGATAAAAATGCAAGAAGTTAATAAATTAAATTAAGAAAATTAATATATTGATGAATACTTTTTATTTTATTATATTTTTATATTCATTCAAATAAATATTTACATTTAAGATTTTATATTTTTTAATTTTTTGCATCTTTTTTAATTTAATTTTTTTTATTTTTTTCTTCTCCCACTATTTTTTTTGCAAGTACAACTTTAATAAATTTATGTGTGTATATATATATATATATATATTTAAAATACTTTGCTCGTATATATATAATATGAAAACGAAGTCTATCTTCCTGGCCAATTAATTATTCAAGTTCCTCACGTGGAAGCTCACAAGGTCTGGACATAGCGTGAACGCTAAAGATCTGCATGGGAGTGGGTCGTCAAAAGCATTGTTTGGATTAAACAACACAAAGAAATTAAAGGAGAACTAGAAAGTACTGGTGATCGGGCTTGAATTGTTAAGAAACCTTCTAAAGACTATTGGTATAATAAAGGTTGGAAAGCATTCAGGCAAAACCTTTCGGTGCCATTGGTCAGCCTCTACTCTTTTATCTTTCGTGAACCATTTTTGTTATAGAAGGTGGCACGTGTCACCTTTGATTCAAATTTAAATCTGCTGCTATTTCAACTTTGGCTGCCTCTAGGCTAGCTTGGAAGAACAGCGTTTTCACTAAAACTCGAGACTTGAAGTTGAGCTCCAAGGTAGCAGTCATGAAGTTAGGCCTTGGTTCAACTCAGTCTGATTAAATCAGGATTTGGACCCCCTTCACTCTCATTTGCATCCCGATCCCTTGTACGTGGACTTGTAAAATACGTTGATTCGACCTCGATTCAACTTAAAAATCACATTGATTTGATTCGATTTGTTCTTAATCTTATTCACCTTATGTATCTTTTAATATATTTTTAAATATATATTTTTTAAAATAAATTAGTTTTGCGTTGTTTGGCGGAATCAAAACCCATCAAGAGTTGCAAAAAAATTACAAAAAATTATTAATTTCTTCTAACTAAATTTCATCACGTGTCATTTTTATACTTAACTTTTTTTGTTTTTTTCCTTTCCAAACACTCTCAATATCTTGAAGTTAAAATCAAATAATTAATCAATTGGCCTTAAAAAGAAATAAATTCTTCCCTGATAATTATCCTGTATTCACAAGAGTTCAATTTTTTCAGCTATAAATGAGATAATTGTATGAATCCGAATTCTTAATATCATAAAAATATATATATTTATTGTCTATTTTAATGTAATACAAATAAACAATTAAAAAATAATAAAAATTAAATTAAATCTATAGGGTCAAGGTGGAGTCAGCATAGGGTAGTAGTGGGTGGGGGTAGTGGTGCCCTGAGCCTGACCTAAGGTGTAGGGCAGATTGACAACCATTAACACAATTTTTTTTTTAATTTTTTTATGATTTTTTTTCTTAGCAAAATTTGATTTCTCTTTTTTATTTGGTAGGTTTAGACAAGTTATTCATATCCATAAAAAAATTTCCAAAAAATTAAAAAAAAAAAAATTTAACGGATGCACAAAAAATTTAATCTACTCATATGTGAACCTTTTATTTTTAATTTTCTGATGGGTATAAATAACATGCCTAAAAAATATTATAAAATTAAATTTTATTAAAATTAATTCATATAAGACAAAAAAAAAATTTTAAATTTAAATAAAAAGAAAAAGTTAAAAGTTAATGATCCCCAAACCAAACCCTAAAAACTTCGCATGGTTTCTTATGTATAATTCATATTAAAAAGAACTAGTTTTGTTGAATGAGACTCGAGTCAAATGAAGCTAGACAATAGACCACTTCCAGAGGGCCTGCAGAAGTTGTTGGTTTGGGCTAGCCATATACATGGAATGGTGGACAGATAGGCTACCCTTTTGTATCAGGTTAAGATCAAATATCAGTTGGGTCTGATGATCTTTTAGTAAGTACTGGCATTTCTAGTTCTCTTTGCAGCTTTGAATGTCATTTTCCTTGCGTTCCATAAATTGCTTTTCTCATATATGTAAGTATGTGTTTATACATACATACATATATGTATGAAGTAGAAAATTAAAGGGAATCAAAGCCTGGACCTGACACCAACTCTAGCCCCAAAAGGTATGTCACTGTTACTAAAATGTGCATCACCAGCACAACGATATATATATATATATTGGATCTGGGGTTCAGCAACTAGATGTAAATTAAGCCAGACTTTAGCTAGGCATGCATTTACGCTTTGCATTTGTAAACTATTCACTTGTTCCTTTTGCATCAGATTTTTTTAGAAACTTTTAGTGGGTAAAAAAAAAAAACATGGAGAGACTAATTTATAATATTTTTTCTTTTCTCCGGCAGGCCTTTGAGGATAAACAAGAGAACCCAGGTTTTGGCTAAAGAAGTTGTAATGGGTAAACATCTCAACATTAGGATATTAGTGTGTCTATATTTAAATCCTACATGTAGAGTAAAATTTTAACTTGATTTATTAGATTGAGTTAGTTCAAAAAAAAAAAAAAAAAAACACCGACTATTCCCTTTGTTAATTTTCTACAGTTCGACTACTCTTGCCGCACAATTATCTCGTACCTTTCATCTCTTATGTTTCTACCGTTTCAACTTTTTACCATTTATGCTCTCACCGTATATTTTTAAATAAAAAATATCATCTTATGATTGTAATAATTTTAAATAAAATGTACTAGTAATTACGGATAAACAAAAATATAAATTAGTTAAACAGTGTCTTGTGCGAAAAAAAAGAAAAAAAAAAAGGCAATGATTGTATGTTAAATCATTTTTCTGCTAGTGGGCGTAGGGTCAATTTTTTTTCTCCTTTGGACCTTAAGAGCATGAAAGTACCATAAATATTACCACAAGTGCAATTACCTGCTTTATATATAACAGCCAAATACTATGGCAAGTGCTGTCATAATCTATAAAGATAAGGGCAAATCTGTCAACTTACAAAGCGTCAAAATACCAGAAAAGGCCAAAAACCATATAAATCCAATCTTTGAATTTTTCAACAAAATAGGACACGAAAAGCATACAATGGATAATTGGTGCGTTGAAAAGAAAACAAAATACTCACTTTTTCTTTCCATTTTTTTTTTTTTTTGCATGCCCCTTTTACCCCTCTATATGTTGAAAATAGATTTAATTAAGCCTAAATTCTAAACCCTAATCATAACCTTAATCAAGGAGATCACAGTTAGAACTTGAGAGTGATTTCACTTGCGTTGCTCTCTTCTCTATCCTCCCGAAGTGCTGCCAACCCTTTCTTCTCTCCTCCTCCTCCACCGTTCTCACCGCCGCTGTCCCCCTTCCAGCTGTTGCTCTCGGACTTTCCGTCTTCAATACTCTCTGACCGGTCACCGGCCCCTCCCACGTTGGACTCCGGGGAGCTCTGGGTCTGTGGGGAGGTCTTGTACATGTGGAGCTGGTGGAAGGTAGGGTGGTGCAACTGGTGGTGGGCCTGCGGCAGCTGCGTCGGCGGTGCAGGATAGAACTCTTGGGGCACCGGTGGCGCACAGTAGTGTGGAGATGCATGGGTGTTCGGGTGTGCCCCATACAGGGTTGGTGGTGCACCGCCGTGGGTCGCCGCAGCCGCGGTGGCGTATTCTGGTGGGACCCATATGCCTCCTAAGACCACTAGCTGGGGTGCTGGGGTACCTGCAGCTTGTGGGCTCGGACTTGGTCTTCTGGTGTGAAGCCTATATTTCTGTGCATACATATAATAATAAGTCATCAATGTTGTTAGGATTTTCTAACAAATGTCTGTTCCATCTCTGCATGGAGACATATATATCTATATATATTTAGAGAGAGAGAGAGGGAGAGGGAGAGACCTGCAAATGGCTTTTAACTTCATCATTAGTCAAGCCGTCAACCTTCATCAGCTCTCTTATTTGCTTTGGTGTGGCCACTGAAATCAGTACCCCACCCCCCCAAAAAAAGGAAAAAAAGAAAAGATAGTTAATAATTTTATCATCATCATCATCATAGTTTTTCTTTTCACTATAATCATAAGATCAAGATTTTGTTGTTATCTGAATTATTATAATTAATCACTTTGGCAATGCTTTTTTTGGGGGGTGGGGGGGGAATAAACGGATATATAATCAATTAATACCTTGAGAGCCACCTAGCATTTGAAGGGCCTGCACAAACCGCCGGTGCAAGTCCGGCGACCAGCACCGTCTAGCCTTCCTATGAGCCTGAGCAGTGGTGGCGGCTGCGGCGGTGGCACCACCGGTGTTAGCAGCAGTGGTTGCTTGGGACTCCGGCTGAATATTTCCACCTTGTCCTTGTTCAATCTTGGCAGAATTCTCCCTCCTTAAGCCACTAATACCATTATCAATCTGCGAACATTTATTATCTTCCATCTCCTTGTCAACCGAATTAGCAAGAGCCAAATCGGGGAGAGCCTGTAATGTCCGGCTAGGACACGAGTTTCGTTCCTTGGAGAATGGCAGGAAAGCCCCACCGTTTCTCTGCTTGTTGTCCAAACACAGCTTGGGACTGACACTGTACCCGATTTCTTCCTTGGGAGATGTTAGTGTAGTCGAATATTGTTGTTTCGTTCCATCGCTTCCCTGGCTCCATAGTTGCGCGGAAGTCATCCAATTGGCCTTATCGGACATGTTTGTTAACGTTGCCTTATCTGAGCATTCCGAGCTCGAATGTTTAAGGGGTATGAATTCTTCCAGCACCGGCCGCGGCCCTTGATTATTTGCTCTGTAGGTCTGCAATTGCTGCCTTGAAGTTTCCATGGCTAAACAATAATAAAAAAAAATAAAAATTAAGATAGAAAAAAATACCAAATTTAATTTCAATTGAAATTAAAATGATTTTACAGCTTATATATATGAAAATATTTCGGCTAGCATAAATATTTTTATCCAAATTTAAACTTTTGCTAGCTTTTCTTCTTTAAAGTGATGTCTGGATTGGTGATCTCCTTTGAATACTAAGAGAGATGAACTGAGAAAAAAAAAAAGAGGAGGAAGAAAGAAGAAGCTAAGCACATGAAAAGTGATTTCTTGGTTCTATTACCGATAAAAAAAGATAAAGAGAGAAGACTAAAAGCATGGCACCATTGCACACTCAAACATGAATGAATATCCACTGAAGATTGTAAAATAACTGTCTTTTGAATCTTTTGAATATATATAGATGATTCTATATATCTTGAATCTATAGGTGCAATACAATAATAGTGTGTTGAATTATGTGGTGTTACTATATGTAAATATATATATATATAACCAAAACAATATAGACTTATTAGACATCAAATTAAGCATTTATGAGGACTAGCTTATGCATTTTATAGGGGCTAAAAATGCATGCATACAATAGATTGCAGAGTACCATTCGAGAGGAGTTGCATGCAGAGAGGAAGCTCTCGCTTGAAGGCGTCGATCTTGAGACGTTCTTCTTCGAGCCGAGAAAGGAATTCCTCGAGCTTTTGAGTCTGATCTGTCTGCTCTCCAAAGGATTTTAGAAGCAGAGAATAGCTGTGGGGTTTGAAATCAAGACTTAGTTCTGATGGAGAAGCCATCATTTGTGGTTTTATCTTGTGTAATAGTATTCAATAGTGCCTTCTCAACAAACTCACTTATCACAAAGGTTCAATCTCATGTAGGAATAGGTTGGTTGGTTTGCGGGAAGAAAGAAGAGCAAGAAAAAAGAATGGTGACCTATTTCTGTAGAGAGAGAGAGAGGGAGAGAGGGAGGGAAGGGCTGTTGTTTGTGAACACAAGGAGGATCGAGGGGGGGGATCGACTGCTTTTTAGGGGTGAGTTCGAGGGAGAATAAAGTAGGTGTTTGGAGCGAGAGAAAGAGACAGAAAAGGAAAAGCTATAAGGGAGATAAAGAAGGATGGTAACTTCTTTGCAAAGAAGAACAAAGGCAAAAAAAAAAAGCTAATTAACTAATAAAATGTGTGAAGGGGTTCCCTGAGAAGGGAATCAAGAAGGTGGGTCCCCGACCACCTGAGGGGTCATGTGCTTAGAGAGGTAACCTGGTTTTTACAACCTTTGGGAGCAGTCTTTGCAATTCAAATCACCAATACAAAAGATGATTCTTCTTCTTCCTAGTCCCCTTTTTTCCCTTTATCTTTTCACTTTGCATGGACATATGGATACTATATATATTATATGTGTATATACAGAAATGATGCCTCTGGTGTTTTTTCTTTTCTTTTTTTTTTTTCATTCCACATTGATGGCCATTTTTTTAAGTTATGCATAAAAAGCCTCATTTGGCTTAATGGGTATCCATTATAAACTTAATTTAATGTAAAGCATTAAGTACACTGATATATCCATTGCTGGGAGTGCATTTGTGTCACACTTCAAATGGCTCAAACCCACTTGCAGCAGGATCCACAGGAAAGGCTATCTAAAAATTCTGGCATTGTCTTGGAGTGCAGTCACCCTTCAAAATTATGTTTTTTTCATATGACTTTAATTAAATTCTTCATTTGTGACCGAAGAATACCATAATTACAAGTATAACTATTTTGACTGAAGAAGACTAAATTTAAAAAGAACCACTAAAATGGCCAACGTGTGATTTAGAGTGCAAAAAGTTAGTATAGATTATCAAAAGTTGTAATTTTATAATTTATGTACTGTACAAGGAGTTAGAATTTTATAAAAATTTATGTAAATTTTTAGTATTTTATTAAGCTCCAATACGGAGCCTTGTTGGACAAATAAAAAGACAAACAAAATACAACCTACTATTTCAACCCAAACGAAAACAGTCTACCAATTGTGACACTAGACGGGCATATCACAAAACAGGGGAAATGCACAAATTCTGCCCAAAAATAAGAGAAACACCCGCAGCTAGGATAGCCCCCAGATTAACAAAGCTCTCTCAAGAACAAAACTCCTCCCAAATTCGCACCATTCAATGTTTCATTTCACCTCGCAACCAACAGGCTGCAGTCCATGTCCAGTGGCAGCAGCTCCACTGTCATCCCAATGTCCAGGTCATGACAATCCCATAACGCGACATTTTCTTATAAATCATTTCTCTGTTACATTAATTACATCTAATTCATGTCAAATTTTAACCTTTCTCTTGTATAGGGGGCGTTTGATATCACAATTTTTAGCATTTTTTTAATAATTTTTTTGTTAAAGTTGTTAATTATATTTTTTGGTATATTTGGTGAAGCAAGTCACAATTTTTAACAACTTTTTACAACTTTTGGGTGTTTAGTAAAATTTTTGGCAATATTTAGTAATTTTTAGCAACTTTTGAGTGCTTGATAAAATTTTTAACAATTTTTAGTGATTTTTGTGTGTTTGGTGAAACTTTTAGTAACTTTTAAGTAGAACAAATTACTCTAGTAGAGTAAAAAAATAGCAAAAGTTGAAGTTTTACCAAACGTTCACTTTGTAATTTTTGGTAGATTTTTGCACATTTTTGTGCTACCAAACGGTACCATAATTTTAGAGAAAAAAGAGTTAGTAAATCTGTCATTAGCATAAGACTTTTATAAACATGTAACTCCTTATCTCTTAAAACTTTACATTCTTTTGGAAGATGATGTAAATCTAAATATGTATTGTGGCCAGTGGCTTATTGGAGCAATAGAATCCGTGACTTAAGATGGCACAAGAGAAAATCACAAAAACCCAAAATAATTCAATGGTTATTATTAACTGAGCATACATGGGAAGTTTAACTAAAGGAAAACTTCCACATTGGTGACAGCTGGTCCTAGTTGACACCATAGTACTTGAGGGCATCCTTACCAAAGTATATATATATATATATAAGCATCATCTTAAAAAAAATGAATGAATGATTCTGCTGTGACTAATTAAAAACTAAAAGCTATGGAAAGACTGAGCATATACACATATTAGATATGTTTAAAATTGTATAAATTTATAAAAATTAATATCGCATACTTTGTATAATAAGTAAAAAATTTTAATTTTATAATCTAGTAATTCGTATTTACAGTAATATGTAAAGTTTTGTATTTTTTTTTAACCACATTATTTTTACCACGCACTGTATGTGTGTGTGTTTTAGAGGAAGGAAGAAAGAGAGGGGCGGTGGGGGAGGACATATTCAAATGGTGTTTTAGTATCAATGCACCATGCAACTTTCTTTTTGGTTTCAAAAAGTAGCATAATTGCTCTACAATTGAGTGCACTGAGAGAGAGGAAGAGAATATCTAATCTAAAATGAAACATTCAGAGCAAAAGAATATAATATTTACCCCTAAGGAAGGAATATCTGAGTTCCAATTCTACGACTCTAAATTAAGGGAACACAACCCACAACACAAAGCTCTGTATATAAAGGGAGAAAAAACCATACCCCCCACAAAAGAATATTAAAGGAGTCTCAACGGATGGGAATCTACTTCTCTGCTACTAACTTTAGTGAAGTGGCTAGGAAGGCAGGAAGATTCTCTCTACAATTTTTTAATTTTTTATTTTAGAATTATTTTACTGGAGTTTTGATTTTGAACCTCAAAGGAAATTCAGATCCGGGTCAGGATCCTTCTGGCTCAACTGGTTTGACTCAAAAACTACTCTTCGTATCATTTTTCTTAAATTTATAAATGTGTGTGCGCGCGCACACGTGCGAGTGCGTAATGATATATAACTTCAAAAAATTCTAAAAAAAAATTTAAATTTTTTTACCTTTCTTTAATTAAATTTTGTTATATGTTACTTTTATACTAACTTTTATTCTTTTACTATTTATTTTGCAAATCTAAACCATCAAAAAAATATATTAATAGTAATCTTACAATTACAATGCATATCAAATATTTTTTATTTAAAGTGATAAATTCAAAAGTCTCTCCATCATTATAACAATTTATTCTTGTCAAATCATGTATAGATGATTAAAATTAATGAAATTTCAATTTTATTTTGAAACTATTTTAATTTTATAAAACACACTCCAACTTCCTATTAAATTTAAATTTTAAATTAAACAACTTTTAAAAACTATCCATACTTTAAGTCATCTTATAAATTTCAAAATTTTAATCACCATGTTATTTTATTTTTATATTCCTAACTAAATTATATAAATAAATGATAATTAAACATATTATGAGTGGACACCTCTAATGTGTGTGTGTATATATATATATCCCGTTATGTTCTTCAATTGAGATAGCATTCAATAATTATTTAGCCACCCCTCACCACCAATCTTGTAGTGTGGTGTAACCCTTGAGCCACTTTACTTAGTTGAAAAAGAATGTAGTAAAACATTAGCTTGGTGGCATTGAGATATCTTAGTTGAGAAATATTTTGGTTCAAAGTTCACTAATTTAACTACACTTATCGTATTAATATCTAGTTACATTAAGGTATTAAAGAAGCACGTTAGTCGTGCTTCTTTGTTATTCAATTTATCAATATTTGAAAATAGCCAGAAACACTTCTTAGATGATCACCAATTCACCACAAAGCATACATCTTGCCTGGATATATAGCATAGCTAGTTTTTCTTTTTCTTTTTCTTTTTTTTAATTTATTTGGGGTACGTTAAACCATTAAATTCTTATCGAGTGATTTTTTTTTTTTTGTTTGGAAGGTATTATCGAGTGATGTCAAACCCACTTGAACTCAATGGTGTAACAGTGTGTAAGAGATCAAACCCTTTTGCATGAAAACTAGACAGAGAGAGAGAGAGAGAGAGAGAGAGAGAGAGATTGCATCGAATTCCCTTTGGCATGGCATGCCAGAGGAATGCAATGCATGGGAGTGCAATGATGATGGTTGGTCGCTTTCTAAAATCAGTCTTCTCGTACAAGACTCCAACCAACACCTTTTCTGCAGATTCTCTCCCTCCCTCCGTCTCTACGTACATTTTTATTTTGTATCTCCCTCTCTCTCTCTCTCTCTCTCTATATATATATATATATATATATATCTATAAAGCATTGCAGAGATTCTCCTCGCGACACGTGTCTGTGATATTCCCTTCAATCGTCCTTGTGAATATCCCTTTTGTCTGGCGTAAAAAACATGGGAATATTCCCTTCCCAATGAGATATGCATACAATTTCCTTGTCAAAAATCGAAGCCGAGGTGTGTTTGGATGTTGGCGAAATATTCACCGTAAGATGGATTAAAATGGTCCGAGTGTGCTTAGCTTGGGGGAAAGGGACCCCACTCATGTGGTTCCATACCCACGGGCCTCGAAAGTCCAAATTTGAACTTTTGAAAGCCCATCAAGAGGGTTTAGAAAATAAAGCCCAACTATGGCCCACTATCCTCCCTTCCCCACATTTCTCGTGCACTAGCGCCTTGATCCCACTTGGCATGGCCGGGCCCACACCATTATGTAAGTGAGCAGTCGATTCCACTAATTTAATCATAACTTTTTGCCTGAAAAAAAAATAAAAAATTGTTAGTTTTTTTAATCAAAATATGTTTTTGTTTTGTACTTTTTAGCCACGTAAAAAAATAATTTTCCCAATTGTTTTTAAATTTGGATTTGAAAGACTGTCATACCACCCTCCTGCATCAGCTCCAGGACTTATGATCGGGGATCATTAAATTAATATTTAATAGTCTCATTACATTTATTTTTTTTAGATTAAAAAAATATAAATACATTTAAATTTTTGAATTTTAATCTAATCGATTTCTGACTATAATGTCATCTTTTGTATGTCAACCTCTTCTTTTCTTTAATTTTTTTTTATTTTTAAGTAATTTATTTAAAAAAAAAACAACATACTCAAAAATTACTAAAAAAATAAAATCGAATTTTCATTTAAAAAAAAAACACACACACACACATATATATATATATATATATAAAAGATGAAAAAACTATCAAAACTTTTGTTTAAACGCAGAAAGTTGTGGCTATCAAATAGTCATAAGTCTGTGATTATTACATCTGCCGAATCAATGTTTTAGGTTGGAACTCGATCTGTGACAAAGTAATATCCAGACTAGAATTTGATTTCACGCGGAAGTGTTTAAGGGGAAGAATAAGTAGCGCGCCTCGAAAGGGGTAGTCGAGTTAGATCGGATGGTGGGTTGAAGGGCCTAGGATCAATAGGATCCGAGTTCGACTCCTCTTGGGGACAGTCCTTCCTCTAATTGTGGAGGGCCATCTAACAGCCTTCTCGGCTGAGTCGGTCAGTCAAAGCTTACCTAGGCTGGTAAACCTCCTCGTAGTTCTTTGCTGGCTAGGGTCACGGGGCGGACTTCACCCAGTGCGCACCCATGAGTAACGGCTACGGGTTTCTCTCCGACCCCAGAAAGATAAGTAGAGTGATTTGGACTACGCGCGACGAGATTTTCACATATTTAGATGGCCACATTGAATCAAGATGTACGGACACTCACACTTAATTCTTTAAATTAAACTATTTTAATAAATTCTATACCCTAAATTAATAATATTAAGAATTAACTGTCACATTATTTATATTATATATACATATATATATATTTTGACTTTAATTTTTATTTTGTTTATATCAGGAAGACAAAGTTAATTAAGCATCCCCAAAACTTAAAGGTCTATTTGATTTGTTTTTTTATTTTTTGTTTTTATTTTTAATTTTCTGTTTTAAGCGTATTTGTTATTTTGTCTTTTTGAAAATAAGAAAAATAAGTACAACGCATTTAGTTACTCGTATTTTCAAATTTTGTTTAAAAAATAGAAAATGAATTTACACATAAAATAAAAAATAACAAAAAGTTATTTTGAACGTTTTCAACTTAAAATAAAGACAATCTTTAAATAAAAAAAAACAAAACATCTTTTATTTATTTGTTTTGAGTATAAAACAGAAAATAGAAAATAGAAAATTAAACCAAATGACACCTAACTAACACAATACATGTGTGTGCTTGCACGCATATAAGTTAATTTTGAAAAAAATATATATTTTTTTTCTAAAAAAGAAAACGTTTCTTATATACTAATACTATATATAGTTAATATTTATCATATTTTGTAACAAGGGGATTTGAGCTATTCATATTTTTAATAAGTTATTAAAAATATTTTTATTATAAAGTACGAGCAAAATTATTTGAATATTCTGAGTTACTTAAAATTAAAAATGCCATTGTTACACTATTATCGTAACATTTTCTATTAAAAAAGTCTGACAAAAAAATACCTTCTCCTCCTCGGGCCACTTACACTTAATTCCAGCTCACCAACCACTTGAGCCGCTCCATGGTGATCCCAAGTAAGATATGATTCTTTGGTTTGGAGGATTCATTGTAACACTCAACCTCAACGCACCTTCGCTTCAACTTAGCCATGATCTTATCATCAACCTTTATATATGTGTTTTTTCCACGTAAAGAATAAACTTTTGTGTCCAAATTAATAGTACCTATACCATAGTTTTTAGTCACTAATCCAATCAAGAATTCCAAGACTATGGGCACTGTCTTTCCTTTTCTTGAAGAGCTATAATGCCACTGTCCTGTAGTAAGTTTAGTGCAAGCATATATACGTAACGTGTATATATATGCATTATACTAAGGTGGAAGCAGTGGCAGATACAAGTACAACACTATCTCAAGCTGTAATTCGAGTAACTTGTCCTAATTTTTTTTTTTTAGTTTAAAAAATATATTTTTTTTTTCAAATTTAACACATTCTAAATTTTGTAGCCCCTTTTTATTTTATATTTAAACTTTTTGTTCAGCTTAAATTTTTATAATCCAACCCACTTTATTTTTAAATCTTTTGTTTAATTTAGGTAAAATTCAAATCCTGAATTTACATATGGATATGATGGGGCATTTTAATCTCTCAATTTCTAGTTTTAGTTGACAATAGTAATACAACATATGGTTAGGATATTTTAATTACCAAACTTCTAATTTTAGTTGCTTGCTAATAGCAATGTAATTTTTAAAGTAATGGTACACAATCACAAAAATTTATCATATAAAAAGTACTTATATACAATTACAAAAGTTTATCATAAAAAGTAATAACAGTGAGGTGGAATTGACTTCACAAGAATTTATTCATCCTTTTACTTATTACTTGCGCTCTTACATACTCAATGCAATTCAATACTTGCATGACTTTAAAACAATTGTAATATCTAGATTTTGAATTTAACATATATAATATTTCACCTCATCTTACTTAAGTGATGTGAGATAGAAATATTTCATCATACTACTATATATGGTAGCTCACTCAATATTCGTTTATATCTTTCCACATCAATACCGATCTATCACAACTCCTTTCTTTTTTAGATATATGCATCTCCATGTTGCCTTACACTTCCAATCAAGGTTTGGCTATAATATCCATCAAGGTACAATATTATCTATTTTGAACAGAGTTAGGTGCAACATAAAAACTTTCTAGAAAGTTATTAATCTTAGCATTACTCTCACCTAAACATATTTAATTCCAAAATTTTGGCAGAATCTTGTGCCTACATGGATTACAACGTGTAGCTCTTTAAAAATGTTGAATCTAACATATGTAATACTTTTCATTATTTAATCCAGACAATACAAAACAAGAGTGTTTCCCCACTCCTTGAAAATAGCTTACCTAATATTTCTCTACGTCAATCCTCATCACCAAGGACGAAATCATAATTTTTGGTCAGAGGGCCAAATTTTATTTTCTTGGATTGAATTTCAGCTTAGAAAAAATTATAACTAATGTTATAAATTATATTTAGTTAATAAAAAATATATAAATATTTATGTATAAATGATATAATCAATTTAGTTTCCAAATTTTAGATTACATATAAAAATTAAGTAAAAATAAAATTTTAAGAAAGTTAGTCTATAATCTAATTTTTTTTAACTCAAAATTTATATATATTAGTGGTGATATTTTTTAAAATTTTATAGGAAACCGAACTATAGTAAAAATTTTTTTAATCAAAAATTTATATGTACGAATAGTATTTTTTGAAACTCAAGGGGCCATGACTCACGGCCTCATCATAGCTTCGTCCATGCTTATTGCCACTATTTTGTCGTGAAGCAGACATATCAATTAAAAAATAATAAACAAATAGAAAATCAATTGTAACTTGATAATGAGATGATATTCCGCCACGAAAATTTATTCGAATGATGTGAACTTTTGAGTTTATTACTTTAAACGAAAACACTAATGAGATACAATTGTAAAATCATTTTTAACACATCATTCAACTTATTATGACAAGCAAAATATATCGCATCACTCTCGTTATAACATTACCGCCACTACATCATTGTAGTACACTTTGCAATACAGTTTTTTGGTTCAATAACTTTTTTTTAAATAATTAATATTCACGAGATAGTACCCGCAAAGTGACGTCTAGGTATACACCACTCTATATCTAATTTAACATCAATCGTATTAAATAAAGAACGAATTCATGAGAAAGAAAAAGCCAATAATGTAAGCATAATTGTGCTTTGGTAAAGATTAGATACTTAGAATAATCAATAAAGTTCCAACAAAGTTAAGAAAAATAAGATTCTATTCTTCTTTATCCAACCCTAACTAGTTAAAAAAAAAGCTCTCTCTCTCTCTCTCTCATCTGATTGTTTGTCAAGTAGATTGGAAAAATTCAGAATTCAAAATCAGTTGTACAAAATTCGAAGACTAATTAAAGTTATAAGTAAAAAGGATGGCCTTCATTTTCTGCATTATAAGAAATATGCTTTTAGGCTTTGCGGAAAGCTAATGATAGGTACATTTACGGGCTGTAAGGTTTCTTTGTATGAGAATCATGAACTGGCAATAATATATATAATATCATGATCATGGAAAAATGATTGTTCGATTGTCGATCTACTAAAACTATAAATTCCCTTAGCTAATTCACTTCACGATATAGATTCGTAGCACGGTCGTCTATTTATGATTGGTTGCTTTGGGATTTCAATTATCTCGATGCTTATCCCTAGTGAATGTCTTCGTTTTGTTGAGGATTTTCACATTATTCTCCTCTTTAATTAAACGACCACAATGAATGAGTTTTCGAACCAATTAAAAAAATAATAATAAAATAAAACAAAAAACAAAGAATTTTAATCTAAATGATGCACGGCTATAAATCTTTCTACAGACAAAATAGATCCTCTACGCGTGATTATTATGTCCACAATTTTCTTTCCCATTAATCTGTAATCAAAGAAAACAGTAAAAAAATATAAGTTAAGAGAAATTTCTGACAATCTTAGTTCAACTGATAAGATCTTGGGTTTGATCTCCAGTAGTCACTAGTTTGAATCTTCTCCGACCACTTAAGGTTCATCCGGTCTCAAGAATTAGTAGAGGTGCTCACAAACTGACCCAGATACCTTAAGATATTAAAAAAAAAAAAAAAGAGTAATTTCTGACCAAAAGCGAAGATCAATATTATGACTTGAGTGGTTGATTATTGTTATTTTCATACCATTTGAGAACCATCCTTCGAGAATTTTTTTTTTTTTTTTTTTAAGAACTAGTCGACGTCCCAATTCACCATCCCTCCGACAAATTACGCGTTTATATTATTAATTACAGTGATCAACAGCTATTGTTACGCAATCAGAATTGGTATAGCTAAGATGGTTGGTTCAATCACTCTTATTTCTATTATATATTTGCTATATGTGGTTCTACTGCTAATTGGAATAATCCTTCTTTGAATTTCAAGATTATAATAGAATTTTGACCAAGGATAAGTATAGAAAGCATATGGCATCTGCAGCGCGAAAGAGTGGGGAAGAGTGGGGATGGAATTAGAATCACTTTGGTCGGCCTCTTAGCAAAAAGAGATAGCTTCTTATTGAAAAGATGCATCTAGAGTGTTATTGAAGATATATAGGAATTTAAAAAAATTAAATATTGATTGTGCATTGTTGACCTAAAGTTGTGTCAACTAAAAGTTCAGTATCAATTATATAGCCAATTTCTTCCCCAAATGTGTCCATGTTTACCATGCAGAATCGATAAATATCTTTACCACTATATCCCCAATTCTAGTGGTCTATTCCTCCCTTGAATATGTATATGTATATATATATATATATACATACAAACATATATTCTTATAAAAATACCTATATATGTGCATATGGGCCACTTTGACTGATGCTCAATCAATATTCATTAGGGCATTTGGAGGAGTACAAAATAACCCAAAAAAAAATTAACTTTTAGTGTTTTAGGTATTTAATAAAATACCAAAAATTGTCAATTTAATTTGTTAAGTTGTTAACTTGTCAAAACACTAATTTTTTCTGAATTGGCAAAAAATATAATGGTTATTTCATTTTAACTCAACTCAAAAATTATTAAAATTTTTACCAATACTTAAAAGTTATCAAAAATTATAAAAAATTCCTATTTGTTTTATTAAATTCCTAAAAGTTGTCAAAATTTATTAAAAATTTTTATTTAGTTTGCTAAACATACAAAAAGTTTTATCTACCAACTTTTGTCAAAAAATTATCAAAAATTAATAAAAATTGACTTACAAACGGGACCTAAGTATCAAATAGATAATTGACAAGACCAGGGCGTAAGGTTTTAAATATAAGTAGATCATGCAATATACAATTTTAGATCTCCAGATGTAAATTATGAATTTTCTATAATATGATTAAAAAAAAAAGATGATGATAATAACAAGTGCATGTTGAAGTATCAAATTAATTAATAAAAGTTTACCATCAACATGAGGACATTAGGCAATATACAATTTTTAAAACCCTAGATCATGAATGAGTCATGAAATAATCATTTTATCCGTCCTAATATGATAAAAATAAAATAAAATTGTCTTATTTTCAAAAAAATAAAAAAATTATAAATTACATTTTGCACCTTGAGCTTTTCACATCCTATTTCAAAGTTTAGCATTCTAATTTTAACAATAGGAGCATGGTAATAATGTGGGGGCATTTGTGTCACTATTAGTTTTATAATTTCACTATTAAATGCATATAAGCACATCAATTAAGGGGTAAAATAGTAATTGCACATGCGAGTAAAATTTTAATTGAATATTCTCTTAATTTTACATTGCAACAAATTCATGAATTCTTAAACTACTCATAATTTTTACATTAATTAAAATGGAAGACACTAAATGCAATTTAGTGAAAAAGTTAAAAGTATAAAATGTAATTTACCTAAAAGATAAATAAATAAAACTACATTAGACTTTAGGAGTGAGTATCGATCAATACAATTCAGAAATGATATTTTTTATAACTAAACCATAATTGCGAAAATCAGAAATAGTAACCAAATTGACCAAAGAATATGCACTAACTAAACACTAACCGAAACCGAATTATATTAATTCGGTTATGGTCAGTTTGGTTATATAAACTTATAAATTTAAATATATTTTTTATAATTTAATTATGAAAATAAAATAAAAATTTTTATATGTGTTATTTTAGGCTTAGAATGTGTATTTGATATTATAATAATTTATTAATAAATTATAGCTCTTGAGATTTCAAAGACAAAGTATTTAAATTTACTGTATATATTAAGTAAATTTAAATACTAAGTAAATACTAAGTATATATTAAATACTAAGTAAATTTAATTCGGTTAATTTAGTTTGCTTGATTTTAGAATCTCAAAATCATATCCATAACCGATAACCATTATTTTTATAAAAAAAGAATAGTCAAATTGACCGTTGCTAAATAAATAATCGAACTAAACTTCTTAAATTTGATCGATACAGTTTAAAAACTAAATTTTAGCTAAATTGTGCACACTCCTCCTACTAGACTTTACTACTTCTATGGTGAACTTTTGCTCTTAACAATTGGTTAAATGAGCAAGATATGGCTCTAACCTAACAAATATTCTTGTAGTGGGCCTTGGTTACAAATGCAATGCAATGAAATGATCACCTTTCCTATTCTTTCCGGATCCTTGCAAATAAGAGAGATGCATCTACCACGGGACAAGGGTGATGACATTAAGCCCATGATCTTTGTTAATTACTATAAGATTTGCAGTTATGCTTGGAAAGGGCCATCTGTAAACCCAGACTGCTTTTTGTAACACCCGAGAGGTTGAAAGGGGTGGGTCATTGAAATAATCATGGGCCGAGCCATCGATATTTCAAGGTGGATGTCTACGTCTTGTCGGGTTTGGTCCATATTTTGAAGCATCATTTCACAAAATTCACATACATCTTCTACAATTTTGATGTAAAAATTGTTAATTTATTACCATGGTAATTTTTTATTTATGCCAAAGTAAAATACTTGCACGTATCATGATTTTACAATGCTCTGGATGAATCTAAAAATATTTTAATAATATCATTCGCTATTACGTACAATTCCAATTGATAAATATATGATCATTCTTAACGAAACTTTCAACAATTAAGGAGTGGTTCACGAATGAATTTTACTCTTAATGGAATTGTAAGTAAAGTCTTATTTCTCACACCGCTTATATCATGATTTTACTCTTCGTCTCAAAAGTTTTGCATAACCCTCGTTTACAAATTAATTTTTAAAATTTAAGAGGTGTTTGGTTGGCCTAAACCAATCAAAATTCACTTTCACTAATTTTTTGTAATTTTTTTTCAATTAAATTCCGTCATATATCATTTTTGCATCAAATTTTTTTACTTTTACTATACTTTTTGACTAACTTTTTTTTCCAACCAAACACCTCTTAGATAAGTTTATATTTGTTCTTTAAAATGGGAACAAAACTTCTTCTCCTTGATTTTACCAGACACGCCTCGCCTCCTTTTCTTTTTTTTTTGGGGGGGGGGGGGGGGGGGGGTTGGGGGTTGTTTCTCTTTGCTTCTTTGACACCTTGTTTGAAATTTATAGAAGGGAAGAAAAAATAAAAAATAAATAAATAAATAACTTCTTTCTTTTGTCATGCTTTTTCGGGTAGTTACAGATACTATATTATACCAGATAAAAAAAATATGGAGAAGCCGTTTGGAGTACCGGGGAAAAAAAAAAACAAAAAATAAAAGTGAACAAAAATGAAGTTTTTCAGAATTTAGAGTGCAAAAAATTATTTTGAAATGATGATTGCATATTTATGTTTGATTTGATATAAAGTGACATGTAATAAAATTTTAAAAAAGAATCTTGAAAATTTTTAAAATTTTGTAGAATTTTTTGATACTAATATCAGTTTAACATTCTAAAAAATTTGTTAAAATTCGTTAAAACGCACTATAATAATTTGCTCCAACGAATTTTAACAAATCTTTTTAAAAAGTTTAAATTTTTTAAAGTTTGAAAAAGTTTAAACTTTTGAAATTTTTTTAATTTTTTGAATTTGATTGGAGCTCCTAAGGCCACCCATATATAAAATAATGTGTATTCATATCAATAATTATACCATCCTATGTGGGTGCTTCTCGACTCGCACCAAAGTTTTACGAAGTATACGAGGATTTCTCAAATCATGTTAGAATTTTGTAAAATTTTAGTGCTCCATTTTGAATTTTTTTGATTAAAGAAAAAAAACCACTTTGTAGAACTAGGAATGATAATGGTATTTGTTTTCATTTCTAAACTAATTCCACAATTTGTTTTTATTTTGCTTTATTTTAATTGTTTACCAATGCAAGTTAAAATCGTAGCCTGACAGAATGGATTATTTATTTATTTCTAGTAACAGATATGTCGAGCACAGCCACTTCACTTGTGATTGCAATCAAACTCGTTTATGGTGATGGTCCAAATCCAGGAAACTAAAACTGGTTCTGGTGTTTCCATTTCCACCAAGCAGAGGTTGAAGGTGATGACTTGGGAAACTTCATGGACGGTGTTTGTCAATGTGGAGTTCATGACTTGCATCCCGAGAATCAACTTTTTCAACGGCAGGGGCAGACGAGAGGAGGGTATTCTTTCTTGCCACTATAAAATTTATAAATGATGCCTAAATAGACTTTTTTTTTTTTTTTTTGGTAATTATTTCTTGGTCAACACCTCTTTGCGAGAGGCGAGAGCTTCCCGTTCTTTTCTTTGTCCTTGTACTGGATTTGTCATTATCTCAATATCAGACCAAATTTGGCCGTGGGGGAGGGGAAAACTGAAGACAGTGACAAAAGCCCTTCTTCAGGTTAGTCCCTCAGCATTAAGTCCTTCTTAGATTTGTCCCTAGTCATCATCATTTTACCTAATTTGTCGAGTTAAGTCCTTTTCTTGCACTTGGATTTGGTTTCTGAATACTGCTCTGGACTTGTTCTCTATTACCCGTCTTATTTAGAACCTTGTCATTGTTGTCACTGTGTTGAATCTGAATCTGAATTCGAATTCGGATATATATTTTCTGGGTCTTTGGGTTTGTTGTATTTTGCTGGTCTTGGTTCCGGGTTGTTGAGAATTAAATATTTCTTGGGATTTGAATATGAAGATCCAACATTTGGTTCTTGCTCTCTTGATCATATTAGAGTTGTTTGGCTGATGCTATACAGCTTCTTTTGATGACTTCGCATTCCCTGATGACTCTTCAATAGTCTACACCTACAATAGATTCACTGAGATTGAAAAGCATTGCAGCCCTTTTCTCTCTCTGGCTTCCGAGTTGAAGCCTGATGATTGCAGGGGCTATAGACTCAAGAATGAACTCTCTTCGATGGAGATTGGGAGCAGGAAGCCGGTGGAGCCCCTTTGATGCCATTCGTTGACCGCAGTTTTCCATGGGAGAGTTCCTATTCCATCCCTCCCTTGAAATTGGTTAGCTTTGAGGTGAAGGATGTTAATTCGGTCCATCGGTCCAAAAACACAGTTAGTCTCACTGGGTTTTTGTGTATGGTCATAACGAAAAATGGCACCTTTTGTCTCTGAATCAGACTTAATGTTCCATATGAGAAATGGTTGGTCTGCCCTCAAAATTGTCTTCGAAGGAGTTTATATGGAAACTGAAGATAATGGAGGGGAATGCTTGCTTTGTTTGCTGGGTAACACTACTCTTCCATCTTGGAACCAGAGTGATGATTTCTTAGACTTGACTATCAATTTTGATTCTTATTACAACCGTCAGCCTCCACTTGTGCGAGATGAGCAGATATTTCTTGTTCTTCATTACCCTCAAACCTTCAATTTAACATCGAGGGCAATCCAGGGGGAAATGAGAAGTTTGAATGAACGGGAGAGCTTTAAGTACTTTGACAGAGTTCAAATATATTCTCAGTTGGGTCGTTACTCAAAATATCAATTTAGTACTGAAAAGCTGAAGTCAAGAAGTTGCGATCCATACGTTGAAAGAATGATTCAAAATGTTAGTGGCTAATTTTTTTGGAGCATGGGTTTTTTATGTCTTTTAGTTAGTGGGTCTTAGGATGTTAGTGGTCACTTATATTTAGCACTAAATCAGGTCATGGGTTTGTGTTCCTATTTTTTAGCATCTTCTATTGCTCTCTTAAAATTATTTAAAGCCATGTACTGAACTCTGTTTTTTTTTAAGCAGAAAAGAAAGAAAACACAAGCAATTGAGTCATTGACTTATCTCTCAATATTTTAATTCTTTCTTCTTTTCACCAACATTTGTGGTATCAAAGCTTCCAAACTGACCAGGTTTCGGTCCTTTCTTTTTCTCAAGCATGGAAAAAGTAAAGTAAGAGAGAGAGAGAGAGAGAAAGAAAACCCAAAAATTGAGAGGAAGCCACGGCAAGCAACGGAACCAACCCAGCAGCACAACCCTTAATTCTAAATTTCAAAGGTGACAAATATCACCTTTGGAGTCTCAAAATGAAGACGTTGTTCAAGTCTCAAGAACTATGGGACTTGGTGGAGAACGGGTATGAAGAGCCGTATCCGGCACCAACCGAACCTAACCAGCAGTTGCGAGAAAATCGAAAAAGGCCTTACTACTCATTCAATCAACACTGGAGGATGATATATTTTCCCGAATTTCTGCAACTAACACCTCCAAACAAGCATGGGAGATTTTGAAGCAAGAATATTTGGGTGACAAGAAGGTAATTACTGTAAAATTACAAACTCTTCGTCGTGATTTTGAGACTCTAGTTATGAAAGATAAAGAATCTGTGCAAGAATTCTTGTCTAGGGTGTCTGGGATTGTTAATCAAATGAAGTCTTATGGTGAAATTATGAGCAGCGAAACTATTGTGAGTAAGGTATTAAGGAGTTTAACCTCAAAATTTGATCACGTTGTTGTTGTAATTGAAGAGACTAAAGACCTGTCTACTTATGCTTTTGATGAAATAATGAGTTCTTTGTTAGCCCATGAAGCTAGACTTGGCAGGTTCCATGAAAAGTCTGAGGAAAAGGCTTTTCAGGTGAAAGGGGAGTCTTCCAAGGGAAAGACATATTACTCAGGAGGCCATGGCAAAGGTAGAGGTGGATTTCGTGGACGAGGTCGTGGTGGCGACAGAGGTAGAGGCCAATTTGGTGAACCACGTCAATACAAGAGCTCAATCCAGTGCAGACATTGCAACAAATTGGGGCACAAAGAAGCTGATTGCTCGATTAAACAGAGAGAAGAACAGAAGCAAGAAAATTTTACAGAGAAAGTTGAAGAGGATAGCAAGTTGTTCATGGCTCATTCACCAATTCAAGATGCTGTCAACAGCAAAGATGTATGGTTTTTGGACAATGGATGCTCCAACCACATGTCTAGAACCAAGTCATTATTCAAAGAGCTTGATGAGTCACAGAAAAGTGAGGTCCGACTAAGGGACGACAAGCAAATGAAAGTTGAAGGGAAAGGTATAATCGCCATCAAAACTGTGCAAGGTGATGTTAAACTTCTCTATGATGTGCAATTTGTACCTAGTTTAGCTCATAACTTACTAAGTGTTGGCCAGTTGATGACTAGTGGATATTCTGTTGTGTTTAATGATGATTCATGTGTTATTCATGATAAAAAAATCCAGTCAAACCATAGCAACTGTTCATATGACACAAAATAGGATGTTTCCCTTTGATGTCTCAAATGTTGTGAGTAAAGCCTTAGTTGTTAGAGGGAATAATAAGGCTAATTTGTGGCATTTACGTTATGGACATTTGAATGTGAATGGTCTGAAACTTCTGAGTAAGAAAGAAATGGTTATTGGCTTGCCGAAAATTGGTGATTTTGATTTTTGTGAGGGATGTGTTTATGGGAAGCAAAATAGGAGGTCATTTCCTATTGGAAAATCATTGAGGGCTTCTGATTGTCTTGAACTTGTGCATGTTGATTTGTGTGGGCCTATGAAAACTGAGTCACTTGGTGGAAGTCACTATTTTCTGTTATTTACGGATGATTATACCTATATGAGTTGGGTTTATTTCTTGAAATTCAAGTTTGAAACCTTTGAGAATTTCAAGCAATTTAAGGCACTGGTGGGAAGCAAAGTGGGAGAAGCATAAAGGCACTTCAAACTAATCGTGGCGGTGAATTCTTATCTAATAATTTCACTGTTTTTTGTGATGAGAATGGCATTTGCAGGG
This sequence comes from Vitellaria paradoxa, assembly GCA_019916065.1. NCBI lineage: Eukaryota > Viridiplantae > Streptophyta > Magnoliopsida > Ericales > Sapotaceae > Vitellaria > Vitellaria paradoxa. The sequence continues at coordinate 47,255,983 of CM034235.1, read as the reverse complement.
AACTTACAGCACCATACACACTAGAACAAAATGGCGTCGCAAAGCAAAAAAAAATCGAACAATGGTGGAAATGGCTAGAAACTTATTGAAAGAAAAAGGGCTTCCAGACTAGTTTTGGGGAGAAGCAGTTGCAACAGCAGTATATCTCTTGAACATCTCACCAACAAAGGCAGTTTTGAATCAAACACCTTATTAAGCTTGGATGGGTAAGAAGCCACGGGTAAGCCACTTAAAAGTCTTCAGTTGTATAGCGTATGCTTTGGTTAATTCTCGTTCTAAACTTGATGAAAAATCTGAGAAATGAATTTTCATTGGCTATAGTTCTCAGTCAAAAGCATATTGTCTATATAATCCTATAAGTGGCAAAGTGATAATTAGCAGGGATTTTATATTCAATGAATAAGCAGATTGGAAGTGGAATTTTGGTAAGGAATGCGTGGAAAGTCAAGTTCTAGTAGATTTTGAAGTTGGACAACCTGCAAGTTCAGCTCCTTCATCACCTGCAAGCTCAGTTCCTTCCTCACCTAGTGATAACAACACTGTAAGTCCTACTAGTTCAAATTCACTAGCATCCAGGTCCTCCAGCGGCAGTAGTGAAACACTACCGAAAAAATTCAGATCTATTAGAGAAATTTATGAGTCATGTGACTTTACCTTATTAGTCACTGACCCAACTTCTTTTGAAGAAGCTGCAGAACAACCTAAGTGACAGATTGCTATGAAAGAAGAAATGCAGGCCATTGAAAGAAATTCAACATGGGAGTTGGTTGATGTTCCAAAAGGCAAGAATGTCATAAGGCTCAAGTCGGTGTTCCGAACAAAGTATAATACTGACGGAAGCATCCAAAAGCATAAAGCTCGGCTTGTGGCAAAGGGATACTCACTACAACAAGGTATAGATTTTGAAAAAACTTTTCCTCCTATTGCTCGATTTGAAACTATAAGAAGTGTTTTGGCATTGGCTGCTCAGCTGCAATTGCCTGTGTATCAATTTGATGTGAAGTCTGCTTTTTTGAATGGTGATTTAGAAACAGAGGTTTATATTTCACAACCTCAAGGCTTTGTTATCAGCAGCAATGAAAACAAAGTCTACAAGTTAAGAAAAGCTCTCTACGGGCTAAAGCAAGCTCTGCGGGCCTGGTATAGCAAGATTGATTCATTCTTCCAAGATAGCGGATTTACTAGAAGTGAAAATGAGCCCACTCTTTATTTGAAGAAGCCATGTAATGGAGATTTTTTGGTGGTTTGCCGTTATGTGGATGATATGATTTATATGGGTTCCTCAAAGTCCTTAATTGATGATTTTAAGTCCCATATGTTAAGAAATTTTGAGATGACAGATTTGGGCTTGTTGCAATATTTTTTGGGACTTGAGGTCATACAAGGTGATAATAGAATTTTTGTGTGTCAAAAGAAATATGCTACAGACCTTTTGAAGAAGTTTAACATGGAAAATTGTGAAGTAGCTGCCACACCAATGAACATCAATGAAAAGCTACAGCGTGAAGACGGGACTGAGAAAGCTAATCCAACACTATTCAGAAGTTTAGTTGGTGGTTTAAATTATCTGACACACACTAGACCTAATATTACTTTCTCTGTTAGTGTTGTGTCCAGATTTATGCATAATCCTACAAAATAACACTTTAGAGCAGCAAAAAGAATTCTTCGTTATGTTGCAAGGACTGTGAATTTTGGTATTTGGTATTGCAAAGTACCAAATTTCAGATTAATTGGTTTTACTGACAGTGATTGGGCAGGATGTTTAGATGATCGAAAGAGTACTTTCAGCAATGTTTTTAGCTTTGGTTCTGGACCAGTGACATGAAGTTCAAAGAAGCAAGAAACAATAGCTCTGTCATCATCCGAAGCAGAGTATGCAGCAACAACTTTAGTAGCACGACAAGCTTTATGGCTCAGAAAACTTCTTGCTGATTTTAGTCTTGAGCAAAAGGAAGCCACTGAAATATTCTGTGATAATCAGTCCACAATTGCAATGACAAAGAATCTCGCTTTTCATGGCAGAACTAAGCATATCGATGTGCATCATCATTTCATTTGGAAGCCGGTAGCTGATGGCAAAATAGTGCTAAAATTTTGTGGAACTAATGAGCAAGCAGTTGATATTTTTACAAAATCTCTTTCCCAAGCCAAGCATCAGTTTTTCAGGTCACAAATGGGAGCATGTGATTTTGAATCAAGGGGGGGAATGTTGAAAGAATGATTCAAAAAGTTAGCGGCTAATTTTTTCGAGCATGGGTTTTTTATGTCTTTCAGTTAGTAGGTCTTAGGATGTTAGTGGTCAGTTATATTTAGCACTAAATCAGGTCATGGGTTTGTGTTCCTATTTTTTAGCATTTTCTGTTGCTCTCTTAGAATTATTTAAAGCCATGTACTGAACTCTATTTTTTTCAAGCGGAAAAGAAAGAAAACACAAGCAATTGAGTCATTGACTTATCTCTTAATATTTTAATTCTTTCTTCTTTTCACCAATACCATACGCATTAGCAGATGAATTAGAAGAAGATGATGTCAATATGTTTAATGGCACTGAGTTTTGTAGGGTCCTCTGGCGTATTTCAATTGAAGCATTCGATGTTAAGCCAAATTAGAAATTCAATGGCAGATACAAGCACCATAGCAGGTTAGGGCCTTTTATGCTCGGGAAGGACATTGAGAACTTTGGTTGGAGTTACAATAATGTTAAGCTCGCGATGCAGAATATCATTGTGTGAGCAAGAAATTGTTGATAACGAAACTGGAAGTGCCAGGGTTTCAGCATTACTGAAGGCATTTCCTAAATCCATGGTACAATATGCGACAGTAATGAGAACTGGTCTTTCTGGCATGACACTGTCTGTTGAAGGAATATGGAATTCCTCCATTGGCCGACTTTGCATGGTTGGGTGTCAAGGAGTTGTTGATTCAAGATTAGAAAGATGCAACTCTCAGATTTTGTTGTACTTTTCCCGTGCATTTTCTAGCAGCCAAAGAAGTATTTGTTTTCAGGAGCATATCCAGTATGAGAAACGAAGCTGATTCAGACTTCCCCATACTATTTGGGGTGGTAAAGTGTCCAGTAAACCTCATGCCTAACCATCACTGGTACAATGGATCTTACCTATGATACAATTATTCAAAAACTGATAAAACTCATGAGATAAGGAAGAGAAGTCAACCATCTCAATTGATAACTAATATCAGGAAATCACTTTTAGGATATCCAGCCCTGGAAGATATAAAAGATTTATTTTCCCGTTTAGATTTTCTTTCCAGGGATCTTGGTATTGATGCTTATGCATTCCCTGTTCCCTTAGGTAATGGCCATAAGCTTGACATTTTTGTTCGGGTTGAGGTGCTTTTATTAGGGCCTTTATTTGGAAACTATTCTCTGTGGTTGTATAAAGATAGCCCTCGAGTTAGTGTTCCAGCTGACCTCACCAAGTCAGATGTCCTCAATATTTTTTTACATCTAATGTTCACGGAAGCAACCTTAAAATTTTCAGAGAAATCTTATAAACACATTTCAAAGTTGTTCCTGGAAGGACCATATGACCCGGTTGTCAGTGAAATGTATTTAATTGGTTGTAGAAAGGTTACGGTGTCAAAGTATTGATACCGAGAGAGGCCTAGATTGCTTAATTGATGTTAAAATCTACAAGGTGGCTAATCAATCCAAGTGCTAAGATCACCATCACCAGTCAAAGGAATGAAGATGATCCGCTCCATTTCAGTTTGATAAGGCTATGGACATTTATGATTCTGTATGAGAAGCATGAAAGGGATGTAATTTTCAGGAAAGCTTTTGAGGGGATCCTTTGAATTCTGATTCTCTTGGTGTCTATTGGAATCATATTGAGCCAGCTCTTTTACATGAAGAAAAATGTAGAAGCCATTATTTACATATCTCAGGTTATGCTTTCCATCCAGATTCTTGTGTATGGCCTTCCACTAATTACAAATGTTGAGATTCTGTTGAAATCAAATGAATCTGAATCTTATAGAGCCTGGCCTTATTATTATCAGAAGTACCAATTATTCTTCAAAATCCTTAATTATGCTGACAAACTTCTATTGTTGACTGTTGTGCTTCTTGTTGGTGAAACTTACGATAATAAGAAAAAAATGGATCAACACCAAAATAGGCTGATGCAGCAGATATAATGTGACTTGTCCCCTCCAGGATACAAAAGCCCAACTGAGTTGTGTAGTTCACACCAACCCTGCACAAGAGGTAGAACTAAAAGTTCCAAGTAAAAACACCCGCTCTATTTGCCTGATTGGACTTATAAAATATATTCAAAGTAAATAAACATGTAAAGTTGATACATATATTAGCAATCTACCGAAGTTTTTTTTATTTATATGCAAATGCATTGAACCATTCACATTCCAACTCCCAAAGTATAAATGTTAAGTGCATGTAAATGCATTCAACTTTACACATTCCAACACTCATCTAGTTTTTCACATTATAATATTCATCAAGAGTGAATGCACATGCAAATGATACTAAAGGAATAGTCCTTTTAATCTTCCAACTGCCAAGAGCAAATTCATGCACTTTTATTGTTCCATAAAAATGTAAATGCTAATGCTAGTGCGTTACATAAAGAAAACAAATGGACATAATAAAAATATGTAAAACGACAAATGAATCTGAATCTTATGGAGCCCGGCCTTATGATTATCAGAAGTACCAATTGTTCTTCAAAATCCTTGATTATGCTGACAAACTTCTGTTGTTGGCTGTGTGCTTCTCATAACTAGGATTTTCCAGAGGCTGTAATGACCCAGAAAATTTAAATCTTGATTTGATTTTTTTAATTTAAATTTTGTTGAGATATTAATTAAATATTTATTTTATTGTGGATACACGATGGGTATAAGAATTTCATTTGAATATTTAAATAATTTATTTTTATTATAAAATATGAATTTATTTTTATTAAATAAAATATTTATTTTTTCTTAATTAATGGTGTGTTACGCCATGTGCATACATAGATTAGAATCCCAATCCAAATTGAATTTCTTTAATTAGATAATTGTTAGTATATTTATATAGTATTTCGGGGAGTGGATTTTGTTTTGATTTGAATCCAATTTGGATCCTATTAGTATTCCAAGTCCACTGGTACTGCAGGTGTATGGATTTATGCGTATACACACACATTTACATATATATATGTGTGACGTGAAGTGATTGGCAAAAAAAAAAAAAGCTTGTCAATTCGAATTGAAGCTCCTGGCAGCTTCTATAGATATGCATATATTTATATATATACACACTTCTAGAAATCTAGGCTTTCGGCTGAGTAACCAAAAAAAAAAAAAAAATCGAAATTGAATCCAAAAAGGATTCTTTGAGGCGACACACATACGTCTATATATATATATATATATATATATATATATATATGCACACTTGAAAGGACAAACGCCAATTAAGGCATTCTACAGAGAGAGAGGAGAAAAAAAAAAAAAAAAAAGGAGAAAAGAGGTTGGCGATTGGAAGAGCATTCGGGCAAAGGAGAAAATTTTTAGTGTTCGTGATTAGGAAGCATTGTTCAACGTTTTTCCTCTACAAATTTAATTTGAGGTAGGGATGGAGTTAAATAAAAATTAAATTTATTATGTGTGGTTTAATTTTGTGAATTATGTAATTATTTGGTTTATTGTTACGTGATCAATTATATGATTGTGGCTATTTTGTGGATAGAAAAAGTATGTATAAATTGATTTTGATTTTGAGGAATTAAATTTAAATTAATACAAAATTTTTATTATTATTATTTTTTTAAAAAAATTATTTTATTACGAAACCTTGAATAAGGAAAATAAGCATTTTTAAGGAAGGGTTTGGATTCGAATAAATAGATAATTATTTATTCGTTGATTTTTGCGATTTTGGTTTTGGGTTGTGAGAGGCGCTGGGATAGTAGTTGGTGCTGAAAGCTCCGCTGGTGAAAGACCAGGAATCTGCACGGGGTTGGGTTATCGTGTCCAGTAAGCTAGTAACCTACGAAGCATTGATGAGTTAATATTTTTGGTAATCTATGGCTGAGGCATAGGTTGACCGGGTAGCGGTACCTAACCCACTAATTAATAATGTGGTTGCTAAAATAAAATATTTTATTTAATGTTGTAATCAAAATATTTAAATTTAAATATTTTGATGTGTGCTATATGTTAACATGGCATGTTGGAGTTTTATAGAACACCCGTGCATGATTTATTTAATTTTTTATTTTTCTCCGAGCACCAGTTGATTATTTTAATATACCTTGGTATATTGTGCTCATACCCATACAGCTTTAGATGCCGGTGCAAGTGTTGCACAAGATAATGGTCGTGATGGGATCGCTTAGGCAATGTAGAGATTTTTAATAGTTCGTTAATTTTATTTTAGGAAGAGAACTGTACATTTGTTTTCAATTTATTTTCTTTATTGGATTTGGATCATTATACATGTCTCAATTTAGGAGACTAGAGATGGACTTATTTATTTAGAATTTCTTTAAATTGGAGATTATTAGTTCTTGTTATTAAATACAATTGGCTCTAGTTTTTTTGAATTAATGGTTTGGTGATGGTTGATTATTTGTTCACGCTCTCGGGTTTGTGGAAAAATTCAGGGTGTGACAGATTGATATCAGAGCCTAGGTTAGAATACCTGGGGATAGTGGGAACTAAAATTTTTATGCGATAGGATATACTTACGTGCCTTATAGGATTTCAAGAGAGTTAGTAGTAATTGGAATTATGAATTGATAATAATCAGTTTCTTAATTCCTTTCTAATTTCTATTCTTAAATGATGCCTCCACATATTGCTAATGCTAGCGGTAGGGGCCATGGTCGAGGTCGCGGCGAAGGTTGTGGTTGTGGTCGCGGTCGTGGCCGAGGTCAAAGACAGGGACGAAGAGTCCCGGTAATTGAGGATGTACACATGCAACCTGATGTGGCTCGGGATCAAGAGTCACATGCAGGAATTGGAGTAGAGCTACCACCAGGAGTGGCTGATGTACCGCAGGGAGTAGAGGTCCCACGTGGTACTGGAGTTCTACCAGAGTTTCGAGACTTGCCTCATGCAGAAGGCGAGCAGGCAAGGGTGGCTAATACACCACGAGCTGTTAATGATCAAGCTGGAGTGGGCAATGTTTCTCAAGGAGGCTCAGTTAACCCCGAAGAATTTCTACAGAATATGGCCATAGTAATGATGAAGATGGTGGGAGGAGCACAAAAAGACGAATCCATTTCAGCATTAACTACGTTCAAGAGGATGAATCCACCCACATTTGATGGAGAGGCAGATCCAAATACCGTTGAGAGTTTCCTATCACAGTGTGGGAGGATATTTAATACAATGGGGATTATTCAGAATAAGGTGAAGGTGTCTTACACTGCATTTCAATTAATTGGAAAGGCGAGTGATTGGTGGACATCAATAGAAGATTCCCAGGATGTGGGCGAAATAACTTGGGAAAAATTCAAGGAGATGTTTAGAGAGCAGTTCTTTCCGTTACCAATGAGGGATGCAAAAATAGATGAGTTCATGAATCTGATTCAAGGTACAATAACCGTGTTGGAGTATGAGCGTAAGTTCTTTGCTCTTTCTAAGTATGCACCAGAGATGGTTTCGACAGAGTATAATAAATGCCGAAGATTTGAGAGGGGTTTGAGCCCAGCAATCAGGGGTAGGGTAGTACTTCTACATTTGGAAGACTACAAAACGTTGACATCCCGAGCTATGATAGTAGAGAAAGATTTAAATGACATGAAGCAGCAGACAGATAACAGGCAGGGTAAGAGTTCAACTCTTACACTAGACAAGAGAAATAAAAAGAGGCAAAGAGAAGATTCACAGTATCAGTAGACCAGTACACCTCTTACTCATTCTACAGCAGGAACGACCTCACAAAGTCCAATTATTTGTTTCCAGTGTAAGCAACCCGGACATAGAAAGTCAGAATGCCCTCAAAGGGAAGGATCAGGTAGAGTTGAGCAGAGGATTGAATCGAGATCATGTTACCAATGTGGCCAGCAGGGTCATATTTTAAGAGATTTTCCACAACAGCAAGGGACTTTAAGTGTTGTTCGACCACAGCAACCTATTCAGTCAGTTTCTTACCAGCAAAGTTCTAGACCATCAGGGTCACAGGCCATGCAACCGTAATTTTTAAGAGCAACCCAAGGTGGACCTCAACAGGGCCAGCGGGGTAACAAGCCGTCAGTAATGCAAACACAGGGAAGAGTTTTTGCATTGACACGAGATGATGGGCCTGTTGAACCTATTGTGACTAGAGGTACATTTCTTATTTTTACTTCTGGAGCCACAGTACTTATAGATACTGGAGCGTCGCATTAGTTTATTTCTGCACATTTTGCTTCTGCATTGAAATTAACTATGGAGCAATTGGTCCTACCTATACGTGTCGAGACACCAATTGGGGGCCATACTATTTTAACTCAAATTTGTAAAGCGTGCGAGATCACCATAATTGACGAGATTTCTGCATCCGATCATCGTTTACCGTTCGATTTGATTATATTAGAGATGAACAACTTTGACATTATTCTCGGTATGGATTGGCTATTTGTTTATCGAGCAATAATAGATTGTGTCAAAGGAAAAGTAACCTTGCATAAACCTGAGGGTGACCAAATACGATTCACGGGCGATCGTAGAGATTCTTTGGCCACACATTTTCTAGATGGACAGAAAATAATTGATTTACATAGCTTGTTCGCCAGCTTAGTTTTGGAGGAAGATAAGGTGAGTAATGAGGCAGAGTTGTCACCAGTTGTGTGTGAGTTTTCAGACGTATTCCCAGAAGACTTGACAGAGTTGCCACCAGAACGGGAAGTGAAATTTAGTATTGGTCTAGTTCCAGGCACAGAGCTAATATCCGTGGCACCTTCTAAACTTGCTCCAGCAGAACTGTTTAAGCTAAAGGCTCAGCTTGAGGACTTGATTGCTAAAGGTTTCATTCGTCCAAGTACTTTGCCGTGAAGAGCACCGGCATTGTTCGTGACAAAGAAAGATGGTTCGTTGCGGATGTGTATCGACTACAAGAAGTTCAATAGGAAGACAATAAAGAATAAATACCCACTACCGAGGATCGACGACTTGTTTGACCAACTCAAGGGTTCACAATGCTTTTCAAAGATTGATCTAAGATCAGTGCATCATCAATTGAGAGTGAAGAAGGAAGATATACCAAAGACAGCTTTTAGGACTCGATATGGGCATTACGAGTTTTTAGTGATGCCTTTCAGGTTGACAAATGCCCCTGCAGCTTTTATGGATTTGATGAACAGAATATTTAGTGCTTACTTAGATAAATTTATGGTAATATTCATTGATGACGTGTTGGTGTATTCCAGATGCGAGGAACATGAGGAGCTTTTGAGATTAGTACTCCAAACTTTAAGGGAGCACAATCTTTATGCTAAGTTAAGTAAGTGTGAGTTTTGGCTTGAAGAAGTGAAGTTTCTTGGGCATATTGTGTCCAATAAAGGGGTATCAGTAGACCCATCAAAGATAAAAGCAGTTGTGGATTGGCCACAACCAAAGACAGTATTTGAGATTCGAAGTTTCTTGGGATTAGCTAGATATTATCGAAGGTTTGTTCAGGATTTTTCGAGGTTAGCTGCACCAATGACTAGGTTAACTCGAAAATAAGTAAAATTTGTGTGGGATGAGGCTTGTGAAAAGTCATTTCAAGAGTTGAAAGTAATTAAGATTAACTTCTGCACTAGTGTTAGTGATTCCAGAAAGAGAATTGGGTTACACAGTGTATTGTGATGCTTCTAATGAAGGATTAGGGTGTGTGCTTACGCAAGGAGGTAGGGTTGTGGCCTACGGGTCAAGACAATTAAAGATTCATGAGCAAATTTATCCTGTACATGACCTAGAGTTAGCAGCAATAATTTATGCTTTGAAGAGTTAGAGACATTACCTATATGGAGAAAAGTTTGAGGTATTCTCAGATCACAAGAGTTTAAAGTATATCTTTACCCAGAAGGATCTAAATTTGAGGTAAAGGAGATGGATGGAGTACATGGAAGATTATAACTTTGAATTGCGCTATCATCCAGGTAAAGCAAATGTGGTTGCAGATGCCCTTAGTCGAAAGACTCGTAATGTTTTGGCTAGTCTTGCAATGAGGGAATGGGACATGATTAAGGAACTTGGGGAGTTTGATCTTTATTTAATAGAAGAAGAAGGACGTGCTACTCTCTTTTCTATGGTGGCACAACCAACATTGGTTACTCGTGTTATAGAGGCTCAAAGATTCGATGTTGAGTCCAACATGTATCAGGCAAAGGTGTTAAGTGAAGAAAGATTACCAGGCTAGACTTTTGATATAGATAGTGATTTGAGATATCAAGGTAGACTATTTGTACCAGCATCTATTCGAGACGAGGTCTTAAAAGAGTTTCATCATTCCAAACTTGCAGTGCATCTAAGTGGTATGAAGATGTATCATAACTTGTGCCGACAGTTTTTTTGGGTAGGGATGAAAAATGAGGTGGCGGAATTTGTTAGTAGGTGCCTTACTTGTCAACAAATGAAGGCCGAATATCAAAAACCGGCGAGTATGTTACAGCCACTACCAATATCAATGTGGAAATGGGAGAATGTGACAATGGATTTTGTGTCTGGGTTACCAAGATCACGAAAGAGTCATGACACGATATGAGTGGTGGTGGATAGATTGACAAAGTCAGCTCATTTCCTACCTATTCGCTTAACTGATTCTATAGATACTTTTGCTCGACTTTATATCAAGGAGATTGTAAGACTTCACGGAGTTCCTATTTCCATTGTCTTAGATAGGGATTCTCGTTTCATCTCGCAATTTTGGCCGGGTCTCCAAGCAGCTATGGGGACTCAATTGACACTTAGTACAGCCTTTCACCCACAGACTGATGGACAATCAGAACGAACTATTCAGATTCTAGAAGATATGCTAAGAGTTTGTGTACTTGATTTCCAAGGCAGTTGGGAAGATTACTTACCACTAGTAGAATTTGCCTACAACAATAGCTACTAGTCAAGTATTGAGATGGCACCTTTTGAGGCATTATATGGTAGGCTATGTAGATCACCAGTTTGTTGGACCAAATTGGAGAAGCTACAGTTATTGGGCCAGAACTTGTTAAGGAAACCACTAAGAAAGTTACAGTGATTCGCCAAAGACTTGAGACGGCGCAAAGTCGACAAAAGAGCTATTCTGATTAGAGACGGAGACCACTAAAGTTTGAGGTAGGAGATCACGTGTTCTTAAAGGTCTCACCACGAAAGGAAGTGTTTTGTTTTGGCCGTAGAGGGAAGCTTTCACCTAGATTTATTGGACCATTTGAGATTTTGGCTAGAATTGGAGATGTGGCGTATCGTTTTGCCTTACCACCACAATTATCGGGTGTGCATGATGTTTTTCATGTATCTATGTTGAGGAAGTATAATGCTGATCCATCACATGTTCTTAATTGGACTGAACTCGAGATTGACTCGGACGTGACATACGAAGAGAGACTAATGAAGATTTTAGATTCACGAGAGTAGGTTCTAAGAGGAAAGACCAATCCTTTAGTTAGAGTGTTGTGGAAGCATCATGGTGTCGAGGAGTCCACTTGAGAACGAGAGTCGGAGATAAGGAATAAGTATCCAGAATTGTTCAATGATTCAGGTATTTTTTAAATTTCAAGGACGAAATGTTTTTTAAGGAGGATAGGATGTAATGACTCAGGAAATTTAAATCTTGATTTGATTTTTTTAATTTAAATTTTGTTGAGATATTAATTAAATATTTATTTTATTGTGGATACACGATGGGTATAAGAATTTCATTTGAATATTTAAACAATTTATTTTTATCATAAAATATGAATTTATTTTAATTAAATAAAATATTAATTTTTTCTTAATTAATGGTGTGTTATGCCATGTGCATACATGGATTAGAATCCCAATCCAAATTGAATTTCCTTAATTAGATAATTATTAGTATATTTATATAGTATTTCGGGGAGTGGATTTTGTTTTGATTTGAATCCAATTTGGATCCTATTAGTATTCCAAGTCCACTGATACTGTAGGTGTATGGATTTATGCGTATACACACACACATTTACATATATATATATATATATATATGTGTGTGTGAGACGTGGAGTGATTGGCAAAAAAAAAGCATGTCAATTCGAATTGAAGTTCCTGGCAGCTTCAATAGATATGCATATATTTATATATATACACACTTCTAGAAATCTAGGCTTTCGGCTGAGTAACCAAAAAAAAAAAAAAAATCGAAATTGAATCCAAAAAGGATTATTTGAGGCGGCACACATACGTCTCTCTCTCTCTCTCTCTATATATATATATATATATATATGCACGCTTGAAAGAGCAAACGCCCAGTAAGGCATTCGACAGAGAGAGAGGAAAAAAAAGAGGAGAGAAGAGGTTGGCGATTGGAAGAGCATTCGGGCAGAGGAGAAAATTTCTAGTGTTCGTGATTGGGAAGCATTGTTCGACGTTTTTCTTCTGCAAATTTAATTTGAGATAGGGGTGGAGTTAAATAAAAATTAAATTTATTATGTGTAGTTTAATTTTGTGAATTATGTAATTATTTGGTTTATTGTTACGTGATCAATTATATGATTGTGGCTGTTTTGTGGATAGAAAAAGTATGTATAAATTGATTTTGATTTTGAGAAATTAAATTTAAATTAATACAAAAATTTTATTATTATTATTATTTTTTAAAAATTATTTTATTACGAAACCTTGAATAAGGAAAATAAGTATTTTTAAGGAAGGGTTTGGATTCAAATAAATAGATAATTATTTATTCATTGATTTTTGTGATTTTGGTTTTGGGTTGTGAGAGGCGCTGGGATAAGTAGTTGGTGCTGAAAGCTCCGCTGGTGAAAGACCAGGAACCTGCGCGGGATTGGGTTATCATGTCCAATAGGCTAGTAACCTACTAAGCATTGATGAGTTAATATTTTTGGTAACCTATGGCTGAGGCATAGGTTGACCGGGTAGCAGTACCTAACCCACTAATTAATAATGTGGTTGCTAAAATAAAATATTTTATTTAATGTTGTAATCAAAATATTTAAATTTAAATATTTTGATGTGTGCTATATGTTGACATGGCATGTTGGAGATTTATAGAACACCCGTGCATGATTTATTTAATTTTTTATTTTTCTCCGAGCACCAGTTGATTATTTTAATATACCTTGGTATATTATGCTCATACCCCTACAGCTTTAGACGCAGGTGCAAGTGTTGCACAAGATAATGGTCACGATGGGATCGCTTAGGCAAAGTAGAGATTTTTAATAGTTCGTTAATTTTATTTTAAGAAGAGAACTGTACATTTGTTTTCAATTTATTTTCTTTATTGGATTTGGATCATTATACATGTCTCGATTTAGGAGACTAGAGATGGATTTATTTATTTAGAATTTCTTTAAATTGGAGATTATTAGTTCTTGTTATTAAATACAATTGGCTCTGGTTATTTTGAATTAATTGCTTGGTGATGGTTGATTATTTGTTCACGCTCTCGGGTTTGTGGAAAAATTCGGGGTGTGACAAAAGCTGTAAAAAGCTTGAGGTCAAGCACACGAGACTTCAGAGCGAGAACATGTTCCTAGTGATAAGAAGGTTTTCATAATTACATCGGTTATGAACGTTTGCTGGTTCCTAATTTTTACAGGAGATTGCTTCTACTCCTTATAGAGGATGTATACACAAAAGAAGATGTCTATTTTTTGTTGTTTAGGATGATGAAAATGGGAGAATTTTTCATTTGTCAGGTTCAAGAATTCTTTCTGCTTCCTCAAATGATTAGTGACAGGCTGTGTCCACCCCCTATAGACACTTCAACAGAGCCTACATAATCAGTTTTGGGTTTATATGGCTTCTCCTGCCTCCCTATGATTATATCAGAGATCCTATTATAGATCCTTATTCTGATCCCTCTGCCTAATCATTGCTTTGATGTCCAAGTTTAGCATCCTAGCATTCCTATCTTATTTACTGGATTGAATGTACCACCCACTGAGCCCAAATTTAATGAACTTCAAGCTGATTACTTCCAAATCTACATCACACGAGAAGTTTCTCATAGTCTTGTGGCTTGACATGGAAGTATCGTAGCACAATTGTGTCTCTTGTTGTTAAATTTTTCTCCATGAGTGTTTTTTTTTTTTTTGTGTTGAAATAATGAATGATCAATTTGAAATTTTCAATGTGAAATTCAAATTGTTTTAGTGCATACTGTAATAATGAGCAATTGCATCATTTTCTTCTTTTCTATGGGTTTACTTTACTTGCCTTGTATTATGTTCTGTGGTCTGTCATTGTAAACCTGATATTAAAGTAATTACCTGAGTTATATTCACATGGGTTTCAAAATTTGAAAGTAGTGAAACTAACAAAAGTGCAGCATAATTACGCAACCTCAACGTTCTAGTTACTCTTTAGTATGTTTGTGTGCAAATTCTTGTCAATATCCTTCTGAACTTCGTAACCTATGCTCTTTCTGTAAAACCCATATACCTATAGCTCTTTTTGCATCTCAAAATAAATTTGTTCTCCACTACATTTAAACCATATGCTAAACACATAAGAGTTGATGCAGAGAACCAACTATAATTGAATATATTGTTCTTGTAGGAGTTATAAAAGCACGGTGCGGTTATGTGAACTGGAACTAATAAATGCATTTAAGACCTATGCGCAGTTCAAACAATGTCACAAGACTATTTTCACTTGTTATTCAGAAAATGCCTAATGTTTGAAGGGGGGAATGCATTTTATGTGCTGATAACAGAATCATATATTGTTGATTTTAGGTGATACATTTTTTCTTCTTAATCACAGGCTAATGAACTTATACTGAAAGCTTTTGTTTTTTTATTCAAGAAATTGCCACATCAACATTTACCGTTATTTCATCATCTCTTTCTCGACCTCTATATGCACGGCTTCTCTCCTTGTCAACACCATATTAACCATATTAAACCTACACACGGTTCACTTGAAATCCACTAAATTTCCAAAATTCACACCAACCTATCTCACAAAGCACCAAGAAAATGGAAAATACTATCAAATTCTATCGAACACTATTTCAAACAGATATCTTCTCTATGAAAAGATATTCGAATACAAAAAGCTGTCGACCTATTACCTGTATTGCATGTCCAAAATTTCCAAATTGGACCTAAAATTAGGCCTATGTCGAAGAGCTTGACATCTTTGTTGCACATAAAATACAATCTCTTGGTGATTACTGAGCATTTGTTTCAGACTCCAAAGATAGAATGTATTTTCTTGCACTGCCAGAATTGGATTGGATTGCAAACTGGGATTTAGTGATAAATATTATTGGGTTTCCTAGAAATGGAAGAAATGGTTCTTTGGCTGATAATTTGTTCCTCCCAAATGTGTTGAAAGCATATGGGGCTTCATAACTAATTGGGTTTGGGGAGTTCATGGCATGTGTTAAATATAGGTTTTGATGGGTGTCTTTGTTGCAAGTAGTCTGGTTGATGAGCCGACTAATGAGATTAGAAGACTTCAGGTTCAATTCTAGGCCAATAAAGTCATTGTTGTTGTATTCAAAATAGCCTTGAAGTTGTAGTTAGGGACAGCATTGTCAATATGTATGTCGGTCAAGAAGAGTTTTCGACTCTTCTTATTGCATATCAGTATGAATTGTGTACATTACACTTACATTATGGTCAAATAGGACTAGGCTAGATAGGGCTAAAAAAAGAAAAAAAATGTAAGGCCAGATGGGGCCAAAAAATAAAAATATGAGGTCAAATTGGGCTAAAGAAAATAATGTAGCCAGATAGGGCTAATGAGATATGCTAAATTAAAGCAACTGTCCATAGTTAAGCGCTCAATTCATAGGCTAGATGGGCCAAACGTGTACTACATTATTATTTAAATCATTTATCATGCAAATATGTCATGAGACGGCCAGTTGGGGCCTAGTGATGATGATGATGGTTGATAAATGAAAAGTTACAATGAATTATGCGTTGAGATATTTTTATCCCTATCAGTTATGATACATTTAAATTAATTATTATTTGATTGTAGGACAGTTGTTTATACAATTATTGTGGATTATCTTTAGTGTATATTTATTATTTTTTATTTTAAGTATAATACCCCTACTAAGTGTGTGACACTCACACCTAAATTTACACATCTCAGGTTAAGTTTAGAAATGGCTGCATCTGCTTAAAGGAGAACTTAAGTCGGCTATTTTCCTATTTTAATCCTGTATTAGTATTTGGAGTTTTTGTAAATAAATCTAGAGTTTCAACAATATTAGACGAATATTTTGTTTAATGGATTTTAGAAGTTACAAGTTTGTATATATTTAAGTACTTATGAGATCTCTGTTTAATTTATCGGCAGATATAATATAAATTTGATAGGTTATGTTTTCATTTAATGTGGGTATTTACATAAATTGTGATTTGGGCAAAGGATTTAGAGATGTATACTCTATTTCAAGATTAAATAGGTATCCTAAAATAGAGGTACGACATGAAAACTTCATCCTTTACTCTCAAAGTAGGTTTCATTATCAATAGGAGACACTAAATAACATAGAAGTCAAAAGAAAAGAAGTGCATCCAAGTAATCCTCAAAAACGTAAACCATTGCATATTTCAAAAAATTTTACTTGCTTTTTCTTGTTAATTTGATGAAAAAAAACTAGCTAACTAGAATTAATTGAAGCTTGGTCTTTTATTTTGCTATCTTGCTTATTAGGTCTTAATTTCAATATTTCTTCCTTGTACATTCTTTGTTTATTACAGGAGCTCATTTTCACGACTGACACAATTCTAAAGAATTGAGCTTCATTGCAGTAATGGAAACTCTACCTTCAGAGTGGCTTTTATGGGCATTGTGGCTGCTGTTTTTCAGTTTCAGCCTCACTGCTTTATACAGAGATCTGCGGATACAGATAATCCTTCTTTAACATACACTTACTCGTTTTGCTGAGATTGAGAAGCACTGTGGTTTCATTTTGTCATCAGCTTCTGAGTTGGAACCTGATGATAACAGAGGTGACAGAATGAAAAAAGAGCTCTTCTACATGAATGGAGATTAGGATCAGGACTTTGGTGGAGTACCATTGGTGCCATTTAATGGTTGCTAAAGGCCAAAATATTTTGGTGAAGGGGCTCTTTTAAAATTAGTCTCTTTTTGGGTCATGGATGTTGATCCTGTTCGCAGAGCTAAAAATGCTTTAAGTGTCAATGGGGTATTGGAAATCGGCAAATCAATAAAACGTGGCTCATTCTCTTGCAAGCCTTATGAATTATCCCTAATGTTCTATATGGATGATGAGGTTTCTTCACTCACAATTCCCTTTGAAGGAATATATATCGAGTCCAATGAGAATGAAGGAGAACGTTTGATGTGTTTGCTAGGGAATGCAACAATGCCTATAAGTCGATTTAACTATTCAATGGACGCTATATATGAATATGGTTATAGCTATGGTCACAACAAGCTTCCCCTTATATTAGCTTATCAAATAATACTTGTTCTTCGATACCCCAAAACCATCACTTTGACAACTAGAGGTGTAATTGGAGAAATGAAAAGCTTGAACGAGAAATGGAACCTCACTTACTTTGATGAAGTCCACATATCTCCTCAGTTGGGCCATTACTTGAACTACAACTTTGGGTGTAAAGATCTTCTGTTGAAAGCTTGCAGTCCATGTCCATATCCATATCCATATCAAGACAACTTCATTGACAAAGACATCCAGATGTTTAAAGAAGATGAATTTTGTGAAAAACTTTAGTATGTTGTGAAGAAGAAAGTTTTTAACTTTGTTGGCCAACACTCTGTGGAGTAGAGTTCTTTTCAGCCCGGAGGAAATGATGGGGACTTTGATAACCGTTTTCAATTCAAATATTTTAGGCGAGGATGAAATTTGAATTGGATGGGTTAAGTTTAAAGAGCAGTATTTTAGGGATTTGATTGGGATGTGATTTATTTACTTTCCATAAAATTTGAGATTTGATTGATTTATTTTTGAATATTACTTCATGTGGTCTTTAACCCTAACCTATATAAAGGGTTAGAGATTGTAAGGGATCGGCAGTTTTTGAATGATATTGAAATAATTTTCGTTTTACTTTCGCATTGTTTACTTTTATTTTATTAATGTGTTCTTGGTTCCACAGTGCTACGTCAAGTGGTATCAGAGCCGAAAAATCCTATAGCTCTTAATATCCGTCAGAAACCTACTCTTCCAAAAGAACCCTAGTTTCCATCACTGTGCCTACCCAAATAACCTAAGCTATCGTACACCGTTGTTGCAACAGATTCAGTGCCAAACCTTAAACAATAGCCGTTGTAGCAGTTATTACAGCCGCCGTCGCCCTACGCACCCTCAAATCTTTCGAATACATTTTTATGAGTTTTACCAATATTTAATTCTGACGAACCCCACCATTGGCATCACCTGCCTCCAACAAACTCACCGGTGACTCGACGACCTCCAGTGACTTTTCTGGTGAACTTCGGCGAAGTCCAGAATAACCACCACATTCCAGTGATCTGACCTGTGCTCCAACAAAGCTCCAGCGACCTCCGACGAAACTTCAGTGACTTTTTCGAAGAACTTCCAGCAACCCTAGAATAGTTTGTGCTTCGCAACGGTACATCTCCTCTACTCCAAACTGTGATTACATATTCTGTTTGGTTAGAAAATATATTAAATTCGCATTTCGGGCTCTTTTTGACCTACATTAAATTTCTTTCTTGAAAGGTTACTGAGAGCCACCATTTCCCATTCCCCGTACCCCTACTATCCTAAATTTGAACACAATCATACTCGTCATTTTCATTACTTGCATATTTGTGACATTTTACTTTGGCCTGGCATAATCTTTGATTACTTATTTTAATTTGAGTTAACATTAGTAGAAAATTTCTATCCCACCATCTCTTACCCAAAAAAAAAAGAAACTTAGTATCCATCTCATTCCCTTTCATACTATACTTCATATTCATTCACCAAACCCTTCTACCATGGAATAAAAAGTCTCTACCCTAGAACAAAACGTGAACACACTACAGGATTCAATGAACCAACTCCGTGAGGACTTTGATAGATTAGCTAGAGCGTTAGGCAAACGTCAGGTAGATGATCAAAGGGGCGACATCCCTATTCTTTCCAAGCAGACGTTAGACCTTTCCCACAATTCCATCGGTTCTGTTGAATTTTATCCAGGTAGTTACGACCAAATGTAATTTCCTCGAGGTCTTCATGGGAGAGACATTGAGGCTGATGCAAACTCTGTTCCAGGTTATGGTTATAGATTCTCTCTCATTGATCGTGACACAGATCATAGGCCGCATGGGGATAACTATGGGATTCGACCACCTATGCAATACCTTAAAAACCACCAAGATGAGTTTAACAACATAGTCAAGGCTGTTAAAATTGAAACTCCATCCTTTGATGGATAATTAGATCTCAGTGTCTTTTCTAATTGGCTTCTTGAGATTGAGGATTACTTTAAGTGGTATCGTATGTCCAACTTGCATCAAGTCATGTTTGCCCAAATGAATTTAGTTGGTTCCGCCAAGCAATATTGGCAGCGTGTTCAGATTGCGAGAAAGCGATTTGGGGCACCACCCATTAATCGTTGGATTGACATGAAAGTTAAATTGCAACAAAAGTACCTTCCTGCCCACTATAGAGACCAACTGAACGATCAATTAATGAATTTAAAGCAAGCATCTCTTAGTATCACTAAGCATATGTCTAGTTTTGAGGGTCTTTTTATAAGATGTGACATTAGAGAAGAGTCTTGGCGAATAGTGAATAGATTTATTAATAGGTTACGCCCTGAACTCAAAAGAGAAGTAAGTTTGTTTTCTCTCGACTCTTTGGAGGACACCTTTCACAAAGCTCTATCCATTGAACATCTGTATAAACTCTCCACCCCTAGACGGATGACTTCTCAATCCCAACAATCTAAGTCATGCTCTTCTCAGAAACCGAGTAGGAGTTTACAAGGTGGTACAGTTACTTCATGGGGAAGTTACAATCCTGACTTGGGAAATCAAGGTAAACACACTATTGAGCCTAATTTTTCTAGGTTTCGCCCTGGTACTTCAAATATCCAATGTCATAACTGTCATAAGAAGGGACACATTGCTGCACAGTGTCCACAGCGAGCATTTGTACTCAGTCAGGGTCTAGATCCATCCCCTGAGTCTGATGAGTTTGAACAAATAGATAGTTTTGACCCCGAGGATGGGTGTGAGGAACACAAGGCTGAAGATGAATTCTATCTCGGTGTCATGCGGTGTATCTTATCAACCCTTGTGAAGGTGAAAGATTGGAAGCGCACTAGCATATTCCAGACTTTCCTTAAGTGTGGAACTAAGGTTTGTAAAACTATTATAGATGGGGGAAGTACCATGAACGTAGTATCCACTCGTGCACTTAGGAGGATTAGACTTAAACCAGAGCCGCACCCACATCCTTTTCGCATTGCTTAGGTAGACGCTAGTAGCCTAACTGTCACCCACAGATGTTTAGTCCCTCTCCAGATGGGAAGTTACTCTGATAAAGTGTGATGCGATGTTCTTCCTATGGATGTCACACATGTGTTACTTGGTCGTCCGTGGATATATGATATAGATGTGATACATCATGGACGATCTAACACTTACATTTTTCAACACCAAGGTAAGACCATCCAATTGAACCCTGCTAAGCCAAGGGAACACGAAATTGAGTCTCCACTTAAGGTGAGTTCCCAGGCTAAGCCTGTTTTACTGTCTCCTACTCCAAAGAACCACACCATCCAATTGCTGACTCAGAAAAAATTTGAGAAAGTTGGAATAGAGTGTGGATTTGTGTTAGCTTTAGTGGTTGAGAATGTTTTTCATGTTCAATCTACAAATTCCGAAGCTCTTGACCCTACACTTGCTTAGTTACTTGAACAGTTTAAGGAAGTGACACCTACAGACCTTCTCAAGGGGCTTCCTCCTATGTAGGACTTTCAATATACTATAGACTTCATACCTAGATCCCAATTACCTAATTTACCTCACTATAGGATGAATCCTAGTGAACGTGCTGAGTTGCAAAAACAAGTATGAGAACTTTTACAAAAGGGTGCTATTCGAGAGAGTCTTAGTCCTTATGGTGTGCCTACTTTTCTGACTCCAAACAAAGATGGGTCATGGCAAATGTGCATTGATAGTAGAGTTATTAATAAGATCACTGTCAAATACAGGTTTCCTATTTCTCGCCTCGAGGATATGCTGGACCTTTTAGTGGGTTTTCTTTGGTTTTCTAAGATAGATCTTCATAGTGGCTACCATCAAATTCATATTAGACCAGGCGATGAGTGAAAAACTGCCTTTAAAACTCCTAATGGCTTGTATGAATGGCTAGTAATGCCATTTGGATTGTCTAATGCTCCTAGTACTTTTATGAGAGTCATGACTCAGGTCTTATACCTTTTCTTAGGAAAATTTTTTGTGGTATACTTTGATGATATACTTATCTATAGTAAAACCAAGAAATACCACTTAGATCACCTTTGGCAAGTCTTTGAGATTTTGCGGGCTGAGCAACTTTATGCCAATCTCAACAAGTGTTCATTCATGCAGTCTCAGATGTCTTTCCTTGGGTTCATTATATCTGATCAAGGGATTGCAGCAAACCCCGAGAAAGTTAGGGCTATCCTTGAGTGGCCTGAACCTAAGTCTCTCTCAGAGGTTCGTAGTTTTCATGGACTCGCCACATTCTATTGAAGATTCGTTAAGGGTTTTAGATATATTATGGCTCCCATCACATAGTACATGAAAAATGGGAGTTTCCAATGGACCGAAGCTGCCACTAGGGCATTTGAGGAAATCAAGAAGAGAATGGTAGAGGCTCATGTTTTGAGACATCCCGACTTTTTCAAAGTCTTTGAGGTTACTTGTGATGCCGGTATAGGGGTGTCTTGAGTCAAGAAGGTCGGCCAATAGCATATTTCAATGAAAAGCTTAATGAATCTAGGAAGCGTTACTCTACATATGATAAAGAGCTGTTTGCTATTGTCCGAGCCTTATGGCATTGGCAATATTATTTGTTACCATAAGAGTTTGTGTTTTACTTTGATCATCAGGCTTAAAATACCTTTATTCACAAAAGAAATTGAGTAATAAGCATGCTTCATGGGTAGAATTTCTTCAAAAATATACATTTGTTTTTAATCACCGCACAGGTGTAAAGAATAAGGTTGCTGATGCATTGAATAGGGTTGCTCTCACTTTGCAGTCTATGAGTGTTTATGTCATAGGGTTTGATAGGCTCAAAGACAAATACTCGACCTGTCCCGATTTTGGCCTAATCTTCCAAGACATCCAGGTAGGTAACCGTTGTGAACTAGTTGATTTTCTTATTTGAGATGGTTACTTGTTTCGTGGGTCCAAGTTGTGTATTCCTTGTACTTCTATACAAGACTTTTTAGTTTGGGAGTTACATGCAGGGGGATTTGCTAGCCATTTTGGCAGGGGTAAGACTATCGCTTTAGTCAAAGATTGATTTTATTGGCCATCCTGAAAGATGTGGCTAGAATTGTTTCTCAGTGTCATACGTGTCAAATTGCAAAGGCTAAAAAGCAAAACTCTGAGTTATACACACCCTTACTTATTCCACACGCACCATGGCAGGATGTCAGTATAGACTTTGTTCTTGGATAACCTAGGACTGCTAGGGGTCATGATTCTATTATGGTCGAAGTCGACCGATTTTCTAAGATAGCCCACTTCATACCTTACACCAAAACAGCTGATGCTTCTTACGTGGCTAAGTTATTTTTTAGAGAGATTGTCAAACTGCATGGCTTAACCACTTCTATAGTGTCAGACAGGGATGTTATGTTTATGAGTTACTTTTGCAAGACTCTGTGGAGACTGTTTGGTACCCATTTGAAATTTTCCTCTGCGTTTCATCCCTAGACTAATGGTCAGACTGAGGTATGTCTAGTTGAGGAACGTCAAGGAACTTAGGATTTGTTACTCCCTACTACCGAATTTGCCTATAATAGCTCTATCAATCATTCCACTAGTAAGAGTCCTTTTAAGTGTGTTCATGGTGTTACTCATCACCAGCCTATTGACCTTATTCCCTTACATTCTGATAGCCGGCCATCCCAATCAGCTGAATCGTTTGCCCAATACATTAATGATATTTATGCTGGTGTTAGACGGAAAATTGCTACTAGCTGTTGATGTACATCGTCGTAATGTTGCATTTAATAAAAGGGACCATGTTATGGTTCATGTTCGCCTAGAGCATTACCCTAAACATTCTTTCAAGAAATTGCATGCACGTGCCATTGGACATTTTTGTATCCGTAGCAAATTGGGCCCTAATGCTTATTTAATTGATTTACCTATTGATATGAGTACTAGTCCAGTTTTCAATGTAGAGGACTTGTTACCTTACTGAGGCACATTCGAGTCTCTAGTTTTTCCTACTGGTACTTCTGCAGGTCCTTCTAGTGGCACTTCTATTCCTTCACTGATGCCAGTCATACCCCCTCTTCAGCAGTTATAGGTAGAGCAGATCACTGATGTGCTTGATTTTGAGACCATCATTTCTCCTCAAGGGCGCCTTCAGCGTTTTCTTGTCCAGTGGAAGCATAGACCAGACTCCGATGCTACTTGGATTACTGAGGAGGAGTTTCATTGCATTGATCCTGAGCTCTTAGCACATTATCTTTGCCAGCACTCTGTGGAGCAGAGTGCTTTTCAGCCCGAAGGGAATGATGGGGACTTTGATAACCGTTTCCAATTCAAATATTTTAGACGAGAACGAAATTTGAATTGGATAGGTTAAGTTTGAAGAGCAGTATTTTAGGAATTTGATTGGGATATGATTTATTTGCTTTTCATAAAATTCCAGATTTGATTAATTTATTTTTAGATATTACTTCATGTGGTCTTTAACCCTAGCCTATATAAAGGGTTAGAGATTGTAAGGGATCGGCAGTTTTTGAATGATATTAAAATAATTTTTATTTTATTTTCGTATTATTTACTTTTATTTTATTATTGTGCTCTTGGCTCCGCGATGCTACATCATCAGGCTATTGGATAGAGCATTTCTTTGATCACTGGCAACGAAAATCTTTTCAATTGGGAGGAATATGGTTTGGCAGATCATGTTTGGCTTCAAGTACTGGACTCTACCACCAAAATTCTTCTCCTTATTGCATTACTGCAAAATCTAAAACTTTCTCAGAAAGCATGGGATTCTCGCGGCAGACAAATTTCTTCTCAGGCTCATAAACTAAAAGTCCCAATGCCGAGTGATAAACTAGTTTCTCCCATTAGATTTATGCGATTGGTTTTCCCTTTTTCGTGTCGTTTTTGAAGAATATGCGAGTAAAATGGCTGACCAATTGAGAAAACACCACACATGTATTGATGTAAAGCTGCTAAAATAGCTGGGAGTGTTGGAGAATTATTCTTGGATAATTTAAGATTTGTTCTCATTTCCACAAATTATTGGTCACTTTCTGTGGCGCGTCCAAGGAATGCCGACTTTGAGAAAATCATACTACTTGGGCCTCGCGATGACCAGGTTCTTGTCGCGTGTTTATAAACATCCAAAAAAAAGTCTTCTTCTGAGTCGTGATGACGATGATGTTGAATTCCAGTATTTGGGTGTTGACATGTGGACCCAGCTCATTGAAGTTACGATTGGGATTGTTGTGTTGGTGCTCGCAGCAATAGTTCATGTGCAGCAGCAGAAGAAATGTAACTCTCAGAAACATAACCATAGCCAGGTGGTGAAGCCAGAAGAGTTGTGAGGATCCAACCCCCAAGTCTGACCTGTACGAGAGGCTGTTGTCTGAGTGATGATCAAATTGTGTGTTGATTTTGTTCGTTTCAATAATTTCTAGGTCCTCTTGTTTAAGGCTGCTACAAACTAACCAATCCGTGCTGTGTTTAATAGATTGTTCAGTTTAGTTTAAAAATCTTTAAGCCTGGCTTCTTATAAACTTTCCAGTTTCAAGTAGCTTAATTATTTTATTTATAATTAATCTTATCGAGCTTGAATGCGCGTTTAAATTTGACTTAAATTATTTTACACATATTTTATTTTATCAAAATATTGCTCAATTTGGCTTAATAATTTTATATATATTTAATTTTAACAATCTAACAAATTGTGTTTAATCTTAATTTAATTTTACTATTTGATTTCTTGAGGTTTAGACTAGAGTAATTTTAAGGGCGTATATTTTAGGCTTAGTCTACTTCTTTAGTTTACATTTTTTTTTTTTTTTTTTTTTTTGAATTTAAGATTGAACTTGTAGGCCCAAGTTCAACCTAAAAATTTTTTTAAAATATTTTTTTATAATTTTGTTTATTTATATATTATTTTATTTGTAGGTTTTTATAAAAAAAAATTAAACTTTTTCTATTTAAATTTTTAAAAATATTTCGTTTTTACCAAAATTTATTGTTTAATATTTTTGAAAAATAAGTAGATTTGGTCCGTAATTAAAATTAGGCCGAGTGGGCCCGGCCCTACCTACGCAACGCTGCTCTTGTTGAACCAATAAAAACAAGAATTTGCGTTTGCCGGGAGTCGAACCCGGGTCTATTGCTTGGAAGGCAATTATCCTAACCGTTGGACTACAAACGCTTCGTGCTATCGTTTTGCTTATTTTTTCCATTTATAAAGTAATATCAACTTAAACCATTCAAAAAATAATATCGCCGTCATGAAGACAGAGCAAGCCGGCACGGGGTCTATTTAGGCTACTTTTTTTAATTTTATGACTTTCTCCTCTAATTTCTCTCCTTTGTTTTTGTTTTTTTTTTTTTTTCTTCAAATAGTTTCTAAAAATGCTATTTATATTAGGGGAAATGCATATATAGGCAACGTTTGAAGGTATATAAAAAATATAAAATTTTACAAATCTCTACAAATATAAATTATAAAACTATAAAACTTAAATTCTCTATTTACTATACAAAACACGAGACACTAATTTTTATAATTTTATACAACTCTAAACACACCCATACACGTGTGTGTTATTATTATTCTTAAATTTTACTCTTCATCGATTCCTCCTCTTCTTCTTTTTCTTTTTTTTTCTATTTCTATTTTTTCTCCAAATTCTTTTCAATTTTATTTGTTTATTTTTTTTTTATTGATTGAGATTATATAAGAAAGCTAGAGAGAGAGAGAGAGAAAAGGGTCAAAGGATGTTTAATAAATAAAATTTAGAAAATATTCATGAAATTTTAATTATATATGTCAACTACACAATCAAGAAAATTTTTAAATTTAGTTATCTCTTTATATAATAGTATATATGTAATAATAATAATTATTCTTCTCAAATATTCTTAATTCTCTTCTCATTTTTTTTCCAAATCTATTTTTATTCCTATAAATTAATATAGAGTTGGAAATTAGAAAAAGAAGTTGAGACAAATTAAGAAGTATTAATCAAAATTGGTTCTCCCTTGCTATGTACTAGTATAAAATTAAAATTGATCAAATTTAAGAAACTACCCTACCGTTTACATTACTTTCGACTTTAATCCATACCATTCTAACTATGACTATTAAAACTCTGTAGTTCTAGTCAGATTTTAATGTGACTCTTCAGTCAATTTTATTTAGAATTTAGTCATTTAATCCAATGTACCACTCTTGTGCAGTCATTTTATTGGCAATTTGGTAATTCCAAATATTCAAATTTTAAAAACTATCCATGTAATTTTTATCACATCCCACTTTGGTTCCTACATTTTTAATTTTTTTTTTTTTTTTGTAACCGAAAATATCTGGACCAGTTTACGCACATATTGATCAATTCCTAGAATTCTGAAGTTAACGATCAAGTAAACTCTCCAATGATCCTGAGGAGAATCGAACTAGTAATCACTGAGAAGTAAATTTAAGGTTTTACCAATTAAACTAACTCTTAAGGTTATTTTTAGTCATTTCACTTTAATTTACTTTGGTCCGAACATGATTGGTATTTGTAAATGTAATAACATGGATAATTTTTATTTATTTATTTATTTATGTTTGGGTAGTTGTGTTTGCTCTAGATCTTTGGGGGTTTCTCATATTAGCACAAGGTTAAAACCTAATTATTTTTCACTTTCAATTGAATAGTAAAAATAACTATATATTTTTCCACTTTGAAATTTGTACCTAATGAGGTATGGTTTTTGTCATTTGTTGCATTGTTTTAACAAAAGCTTCCATGTGGCTATACCACATCAGGACAATTAGGGTGCGTGTGCATGTTTATATCCCCTCACCTGCATTTTCAGCTTTTGAGCTGAAATGTTAAGTTGTGGGTTGTGCTTCAAAAAAAAAACTTGTGTGTGCATCGTCTAGTACTCCACTCTCCCTATGGGTTGCGTGGGCTATGGCCCACATTTCGTCAGTCTGGGCCTCGTCCCAAGGGGCTGCAACGGACAAGCTGTCCCACATTGGGATAGTTAGGATACATGTGTGTGTTTATATCCCCTCACCTGCATTTCAGTCCCACATCGGGACAGTTAGGGTGCATGTGTGTGTTTATATCCCTTTACCTGCATTTCAATCCCACATTGAGACAGTTAATGTGCATGTGTGTGTTTATATTTCCTCACCTGCATTTTAGTTTTTGAGCTGAAATGTTGGGTTATTGGTTGTGCTTCAAAAAAACAAAAACTTTCATATATGAAAGTGGATACACATCACGATTCTCTTCCACATTATTACTAGTAATAGTTTTTATTGGGGTAAATAAATAAATTATTATTTATTAAATATTATTTTTATATAATTTAATAATTAATTTTAGTTTGATTAAATAAATTATTATTTAATAATATTTATTATAATTATTTATAAAAAAAATACTATCTAAGGTTTTACAGGTGTAGAAAAAGAATGTTTTACAAGATAATGAAAAAATAACATTCTGTTTCTCATTATTCCCTGTTATCCATCTTCTCTCCTAATAATAATTTAATCTCATATG
The DNA here is from genome assembly GCA_019916065.1 of Vitellaria paradoxa. NCBI lineage: Eukaryota > Viridiplantae > Streptophyta > Magnoliopsida > Ericales > Sapotaceae > Vitellaria > Vitellaria paradoxa. Next base: position 47,227,880 of record CM034235.1, on the reverse strand, counting down.
GGGTAATCGTTACCACTAGTATAATTGTTACCCTATCTTTTAAACTAATGTAATGGAGGAAGAAAATTACTCTAATAAAACTTATCATCCGTTGCCTCAAAACAAACATGCCCTTTAAAAAAAGATTGAAAAAAAAAACAAAAAAAAAAAGAAAAGAAAAGAAAAGAAGAAAAACAAATTCGATAAAAATAAGTAGTATTTTCTTTTTATTTCATTTATCTATAAATTCAAAAGAAAGAAAATATTTTCTTCTGTTTTCCTTTTTTTCATCCCACCATGTTAAGCATAATACTAATTTAATTGCAATTTATATTATTGGTAGACAAAATGAATATGAATTTTGTTCATACTTCGATGAACCAATTTTGAGGAGGATTAATTACCCAAAAAAAAACCAATTTTGAGGAGGAAAAATAAAAGGAATTAAAAAATAATTAAAATTTTATGGTTGGCGTGGACCAAACAGGCAAACCCGGAGCCCAAATCCACCGTACCCTGGCTTTGGCTCTTCAGATTTTTCCCGTGTCTTTCCCTTCCCGAAACAAACGCGGCTTGAAGGAACGCAAATGGAAAACTTCTGAAAGAATTTCCGAAGACAGAACACGAGATAAGTTCAGTGGAATCTGCAATCCATTTCCGTTGATTTTGAAAAAGCGAAAGCGAATCCTAATCCAAGTAAGTGTCTTTTTAATTCTTGCCTTGTTAGATTTTTGTGGGTACGTCTTCTTAATGTAGCGATGCACCTATCGCTCTAAGATTTGTACCCTATGTTCTTATTTTTTATTTTCTTTTTAAATCTATTTTGATGTATCAGATTTATTTTCACGAGTTAAAATTCGTTAAGTACTTAAATGTAAGTGTGAACTTAGTTGCGTACCGACTATCACACTACCTGTTTGATGAAAAGCTCCACAGGCTATACAAACCCCATCGAAGTCAGTTTATATAAGATATACAGAAACCTTACATCATAAATACTCAAATTAAATCCTGGACTGCTAAGTCACTCGACTGGGTAGTCCGGCATGCCTATTACATAGGCACTCACACAAATGTGCCCACTAAACGACAACAACTACCACTATGATGATAATAACAACAACAACAATTAACAATTCCTTGTTCTGTCAAGCTACTAATATGAAACATGACAACATAATATACCAATAACTATACGTTTAGTTCATAACATCATAATCATCTCCATATTCTTTATGTTTAGATCATAATACCATATCGTCTCAATGTCCCATTTACCTTTCAAAAGGGGCCAGTGTTACTCTCATCAGAAGTACTCTATCTACTTACCCAAAAAAAAAGTACTCCATTTTTAATGTCTGTCTTTTTTTTTTTTGGGGTAATTTTTAATGTCTGTCTTTCTGATCCTATTAGTAGTTGAGGAAGCAGCTTGAAAAAAATATCAAAGATATTTTTTACGGGTAGGTATATGGAATGAATGCAAGCATCATGTGGTGAGATGAGACATAGTATGTTGGCCCATTAGAGAGGGAGGAGTTGGCATTTGATGGCATGGGACCTTCAATGAAGCTTCGTTGAGTAAATGGCTTTGAAGGTATATTTTTGAGGGGAATAGATTAGAGAGACAGATGGATTGTGCCAAACATGGAATTGATTGGAAGATTGGATGACTAGAATAGTAGCAAACTCACATTGTATTGGTTTTTGGGAGAGCATTTGCCAAAGCTTTTGTCCTTGTTGGAGGTTGGGAGGGGTGATAGAGTGAAGTTTCGGGTAGATCATTGGTTAAGCGGGAGATGCTTAAAAAATGAGTTTGCCAACATTTTTGTTTTGGCATTGAACAAGGAAGCTGCAATTGAAGATTATAGGACTTCAAAGGGTGGCAACGTACTTTGGGATGTTAGTTTAAGAAGATAGACGCTAGATGAAGTAGAGGGTTAGATTTGTTTGATCCAGTCGTGTGTCTATAAGGTGGAGGGAGGGTAGACAGTCTTAGATGGACTTTAACTAAGCCTAACATGTGTAAGGTCAAATCATTCTATAAGGCTTTGGTGGGTCATAGGGACAGAGATTTTAAGTGGGATAACACATGAATTTTGGGGGCTCCATCTAAGGTAGCTTTTTTTTGTTTGGTGTGTGGTTCGAGGCAAAATCTTGGCGATCGATAACCTGGTTAAAAGAAGCCAGATTATTGTCTACTAGTGTTGCCTTTGCAAAAGGCAGGGCGAGTCCATTTATCATCTTTTCACCCATTGTGTATGGTCGGGGGAGTTATGGGATTTAGCGTCGTTTGTGTTTCCAAAGAGGATGGATTAAATTTTGGATTCTTGGTAGGGAGTGAAGGTCTAGAAGCATAGGAGGAAAGTTTAAAAAATCATTCATTTTTGTATATCTTGGATGATTTGGGGAGAAAGAAGCCAAGGATTTTTTTCATGATATAATTATGTGCCAAAATTGAATTGCCAAATATGTTTGGACAAATATCCAATTATACCCTTACCCAAATGCCATCGCCTTAAGTGTCAAGTATCCAACATGAGTACATCAAACATTTAGAAGAGTCTAGGTAACATAAACCAATTGTTTTGAAAAGGTAATTTAATGCATCTAATATCAGTCAATGGTTAAAAACGTTGCCTTATCCCTCTTATTTGAATAAACTGAATGTGCTGCTTGCTTTTAGTGCATCAAAGGCCACACCAGTGTGTTAAGCATTATACATTGCACTTTCTCAATCTGCTGTGGAATCATTGGTCAGAGCAAGATGCACTGCAGTTCTGTGATATTATATTGTCAATTGCTCTTTTTGTTTCTGTCTGTGAGTTTAGGCTTTAGGATTTTAAATAATAATTAGTAGATGAGACTCTGAAAAGGTTAATCATTTGCAGGATTGCTTTTTTGATATTGTAGACACATTAGAGTTTTGACTTTGTTAAGGTATTGTCTGGTTTGTATATGTCCTGTGCCATGGGTTACACTTGGTGTGGTGCCTTTCTATGTAACTATCTTCATTTTTTTTTTGGCTTATCAAACCCAATTTTTGATGGTAGATTTCTACCATTTTCCATTTGCTTTCTTCTTGCAAGGAAAGTAGAATAATGCTTCAGCAGTTTCCGGCAATATCTTTACCGTCATGGAATCCTTCTCAGAGGGGTCGGTCCTCCTTACCTCCTCCATATTAACTTTTTATCTCTTACATTTGCAATTGGTGCCGGTGATGTGGGCTACACCAGCAGTACATTCACATGCCTGGCAGCAATTGCAAATAAAACAACAGCAAGCTTGAAATTTTGTTTTATTAGTATATTTCTTCACTGTATGATGTATTCTCTACTTTTCAGGGGTTTGCCTTGGCATAGTGGAGCATAAAAGACCTCTTTTACCGGCCTTGAGGTCATTTCCTCTTGGGTTGAAGGTTTTCTTACTGTTTACTATTGAACTTTGTCTATTAGCAAATTATTTGAAACTTCATCTATAGAATGTGTGTAGGGTCACTGAACTGTATGTCTTTATATACGTCAGGAGAACCTTTTCTTTTCTGACAGTTGAGATAATTAGGGTGTTTGCACTGTCCAAATACACGTTTGTTACATGTAAATTGGAAGAAGCTTTTAATCAAATCGTTCCCCCCCCCCCCCCTCTCCAATATAGCTGCCCTAACTCTGCCTGAGCCTCTTCCTTCTGCCTTTTTTCATAATTTGTCCTTTGAATGGTTGCTGTCGAGTTTAACAACAGTTCTATTTTAGCTGCAGTTTCGGCATGAAAAGATTCAGGCTGATGGCGGAACACCACCAGGGACTTCCTGTTGTACTGGTCGGAGGCCCACTCGAAGATTCAACTCTAAGAAACAGGAAGCACCTCCTCAAAATGTGGATCTTCCTCCAATACTGCCCAAGAAAAAGAAGAAACCATATCCAATCCCTCTGAAGAAGATACTGCAGGCTTCCAGGGCTGACAAAAAGCTTGCAGAAATGGGAATAGAGAAGCCCCTCGAGCCTCCAAAAAATGGACTACTTGTTCCTGATCTAATTCCAGTAGCATATGAAGTCCTGGATGCTTGGAAAATTTTAATTAGAGGAATTGCACAGCTCTTGCACGTTGTTCCTGTCTTTGCTTGCTGGTAAGTTGTGTTTGATTATTTGGTGATTTTTAGTCGTGACTAGTTTGCAGCTTTGTGCTAGTCAGTTCTATGATTTTATTGAGCAAGTCCATAATTTGGAATAATAAACGTTAAGTATTCCGGTGCAGCGAGTGCTCAGAAATTCATGTTGCACAGAGTGGACATGACATTCAGAATTGCGATGGGTCAACCAGTGCAAAGCGCAGAAGCTTCCATTCATGGGTCAGGGGATCCATTAATGATGTGCTTCTCCCCATTGAGTCATACCATATGTATGATCCTTTCGGTCTACGTATTAAACACGAGACCCGGTTTAACTATGACAGAATTCCAGCTGTTGTGGAGCTATGTATCCAAGCAGGCATTGATTTACCAGAATACCCTTCACGGCGTCGCACCAAGCCAGTCCGGATGATTGGGAAGAAAGTGATAGACAGAGGCGGATTAGTAGAGGAGCCTAAACAACTCCACTCTGTAGATTCAACTTCATCGGTATTGAATTTTGACACGCACAGAGCGTTTGAGAGATTCCCAGCTCCTAACGAATCAGAGGTGCCCAGAATTGCTGAGGAGACCCTTCGTGCGTATGAAAAAGTCAAATGGGGCGTGACGAAGTTAATGAGGAAGTATACCGTGAAGGCTTGTGGGTATTGCTCGGAGGTTCATGTAGGACCGTGGGGTCACAAGGCGAAGCTTTGCGGAGAATTTAAGCACCAGTGGAGGGACGGGAAGCACGGTTGGCAGGACGCAACGGTGGACGAAGTGTTCCCCCCAAATTACGTGTGGCATGTTCGGGATCCAGAAGGGCCTCCTTTGAGGAGTGCACTTAAGAGGTTCTATGGGAAGGCTCCGGCTATAGTTGAACTCTGCATGCAGGCTGGTGCTCAAGTTCCTGACAAATACAAACCTATGATGCGGCTTGATATTGTTCTTCCGGAAAGCGAGGAAGCTTTCCTAGTAGCGTAATGAGTTTTTTTTTTTTTTCAAATTAAAATATAGATCCTACGCTAATTTTTTTTGGGGGGGGGGGGGAGAGGGGGGATCCCCGGGCTTGAACCCGGGTCAATTAGATCGCTTTGCAGTTATTTGCCATCTTTGTGAGGTTCAGATAATTGCATTGGATCTGGTGTATATCAAAGAAATTTCTACTTTCTCTTAATTGAGGGTTGAAAAAGATGTTCATATTGAATTAGGATGTACACATTTTAGAGTTGGATAATGTATCGAGGGAAGATATTTTTGTTGATTTGTTGGCATGAATGTTGGCGGAAATTAGAATACAGAGGTTGAAGTCCATCGCCTATCTTACTTTGTTTCAACGGTTCAATATAGGTTGATGCTCTCTCTCTCTCTCTCTGTAACAGTTTTAAAACTTTCTGTTATCATGTGGTTAACCCACAAATTTTTCTTCGAGGGTACAGAGTGGCCTCACAGCTGAACTTTTAAAGAAGTGGTTTCTGCAGTTCCAACTCCTGTGATGATGAAAAGACAGGTTGAGGAGTTAACTGAACTTTTTTTTTTTTTTTTTTGAAAAGTGAAATAAAATATATTAACTAAAATAAAATGTCAATGTACAATTACATGGGCTTCCTCCGACCAAAAAATAATAACTACTTACATTACCCAAAGGCATACCTCTTAGTAATGTAAAGAAAACACTAACATTCTCAATAGAAACTAAACAAAATCTAATTACTAATAATTGGTAAAGAAAGTTACCAACTTTGAACCAAATGAAAATTTGTTGGAGTACGTGGAACACCTGTGCAACCATGTAACCTCAATGTCAAAAGAAAATTGCATTTTGGAGTTTTATTAAGAATTTGCTTGTGTAGGCAGGGATTTGGTATTTTCTGAAACAACTTCAACAATCTTATTGATCAATGTGAGCTCGTTCTTAAAAAATTCTCCATGAAATCTTGGATTTCTTTCTCTCCATAACAAATAAACAGTAGCAGCAAAATAAAGACATCCAATATTAGCACATAAGGAGGAATCTTTAAAAGTAGAGAAAACTCAAAACCAAGTAGCTGACCAAGATAAAGGATAAGGCCTAAAGGGCACTTTTATCAAGAATTACCTTCTAAATCTGAAAGGAGAAAGGACAAGCAAAGAACAGGTAATCATAATCCTCAACATTATCCCTATAGAACTGGTAGTGCATATACTGAATCCTCCCAAAAGATAAAAGTTTATCCGAAGTTGTTAACTGAACTATGTAATTTGAGTTAGATCTTATCAGATACATATGATATGTCATATGTATTATATTTCGGTCTCCCTTGTACTTGAGAACTAAGTGTTTTTCCATAGGTTACTAATTGATGTCAACTAACTTCAAATAGTTTGATGTTATACACACTTTTAGTAAGTATTAATTTATTAAGCTGAAATCTAATTTAGTTTAATAAAACAAATATTTTAAGTCGAGTTTGTGCAAGTTTATAACCCAATCTAATTCAAATATAATCCTCAGAGTAAGAGACTGTTGATCTAGATACAATTTTTTTCTTTTTATTTGATAAATTTTTAATTCAAACACAACCTAATAAAAGTTCTAATAAAAAAAAATGGTGTGTGAAAAAAATAATTGAAACTATAACATATATATAATAAAGTAGGCAAAAGATATAACTTGAATGGTAAAAAAAGAGTTTTTAATATTTTTTAATTGACTTTCTGAGAAGTCTTTAAATAGTTTCTCCACGGTAGAAGTGCGTCAGAAATCCTATAATCTTATGTAATTAATTTTACCAAACGTCGACCCAAGACTAAAGGGGGATGTGACCGATAGGGAGAATGACTCTATTCACGTAAACAACGGGCCATGCTGAAATTATGAGAAGTTATAAATTAACGCGGTAATTACTAAGAAATTCTGATTTGTACTTATCTAGAGTGCACGACATGGCAATCCATGGAGAAAAAAACAAATAATTCAAACGATCTATGGAGACTTCAAATTTCGAAAACCATTTCACACTGACATGCCCAAGATTCCCACCCCCCCTTGCATTTGATGTTGACTGAAGAAGTGCTTTAGTCATAGATGCTCTGGTTCGATGTTGATCGAAGGAGCCAATCCGTTTGGAGCTCCCCAACAAAAAATAAAATTTTACAAATCTCTATAAATATGAATTATGAGATAATAAAATTTAAATTTTTTACTCATTGCACAAATTATGAGACATTTATTTTTATAATTTTATACTATTTTATACAATTTTATACAACTCCAAACACAATAAACTCTCCCTTCTCCTATAATTTTCTCTCTCACATAAATTAATATGAATTGAAATCAGTTCGAGTGGTTGAGAGACTTTTAAGTCGTATTTGAAGTGATAAAAAGTAAAATAAAGTGAAATAAGTTATGAATTCTTAATTCGTGTAGTGAGATAAAAAGTAAATAATTTTAGAAATTTTTAGAGATTTACAAAAATTTATAACAAATTAAACAGAATTTTAATTGAAATAGCATCATACACCCTTTGAAATAGGGTTAGTAAGGACTAATAAGCTTAAGCAATAACCTTCTTAAAGGGTTTTCTTATCTTTTACTGATCCAACTATCACTAAAACAGGATTAATTTATGATATAGTTTCAACTGATTATTTATACAAATAGATAAGCACAACCGTGTGTGAGAAGTGAGAACTCTTGAACTTTTGGGGATTTTGATGGGTATAGGAGGATTGAAATCCTAGTTGGAAGACATTGTCAATATGAACTTAGAAGGAAAGAAATGTTTTGCCTTAAGCTCCACTCCAATGCTAGTCGTATGCGTACTCACTTGTCATTTGACTCCATCTGATTTTTTATTTTTTTACTATTATATATATATATATATATATATATTTGTGGTAGTTAAGGGTGGTTAGTTTGGTTTCAAACAACAAAACATTCCAATTTTTTTCAAAACTTTTTTCAGTCTTATATGAATTGTTTTTACCAAAATTTGATTTTTTTTAGAAGATATAACTTTTAGGCATATTAATTGTATTTGTGAAAAAAAAAATCGAAAAGTTTTCATCAATTTAAGTAAAAGCAATCCATTTAGCTAAAAAAAAAATGAAAAAGTTAATATTTTTTTTTCTTTTAGCTTTTACTCAAATGAATGTGAATTTTTTAATTTTTTTTTTTACGAATACAATTAACACGCTTAAAAGTGATAGTTTCTAGCAAGAAAATCAAATTTTGATAAAATATATATATATATATATAAGACAAAAAAAAAAAAAAAAACTAACAAAAACGTTAAAAACTATTTTGAATCTAAATGAAGGCTAAGAGCAACATTAAGATTATTTCATTGCGACTAGTATTAAGATTCAAACTCTGAAATTAACAGTTTTGCTTGCAACAAAAAATAATTGCCTACATCTTATCTTTTTTACAAATTTAAATCTTGTGCACTAATTTGTCCTTTTAACTTTGATAGTAGGGGAAATGGGGAGCATATCTTTTAAAACTCACCAACCATGAATTACCCTACTTAATAATTCAGGATTGATTAATTTCATATGAATACCGAAAGAAGACAGTGACGTATTCTTTATGGCTAAGTAGAGAGAATAATACTTTACCAACAAAAAAAGTAGAGAGAATAAAGTGTCACACTCCTGCATGCAGTGGCCTCCAAAGAAACATGAATGAAATACAATATATGTTAATAAGTTAAATTAAAATTAACATAATTTAAATTAATTTCTAAAATAATTAATTGTTGAATATATTTATTAAATTTTAAAATATCTAAGTACGTATAAAAACAAATTGATACAGTTAAACATTCGATATACCTGTACAAATTGACACACCTATATATACTTTTATATATATATAAATACACACACACTGTTTTGATGGGATACAGCTACCTAAGTGCAAATAGGGTGCTTCTTAAGATGCTAGTTTTGTCCTTTGCTTTTTCCAGTAACCCTAATCATTTTTTCCGTGTTTACTTTTCATAAAGAGTTTACCATTTCACCATAACAGATACCATGCTCCTTTTCCCTTACACCAATAAGGGTTAATGCATGTCACATAAAGTCCCTACCTAGCTAGTTATTAGTTACTAATTACATGTTTTGGCATTAATCGTTTCTGGAACTTTAGATTTGACAACTATGCAAGAAAATAAAAATAAAAAATAAAAATTCTCACACCCTTTCTTGCAATCCCACTGGCCAGTTAGAGATCATATATAAATAAGGAAATTAATAATTCTTGAAATCAATTAGCAATTCAAATTATTGATAAATATTTATAATGATTCAGTTCAATTCCTCTCAATCTTGGTTAGGTGATTCTGTCTCCCAAAAAAAAAAAAAAAAAAGGTGATTTCTTAGTCTTTATTTATTTTGTTTAACAATCGATTATTGTTTGTTTGTGTCAAGACCACATATGGTTTAGCATTATTACTCTTTATTTGGTCCATTCCTTCGTTCCTTTGTAGAGACATTCCCGCATATAAAAGCATTTATCAAAAGTCCCACCAAAGGTGGAATATATAATTAGCAAAAGCATAAAGCTGAGGTCATGCAAGAACATATATATATATATATATATATATATATATCTATATATAGAGAGCCAATAGATGGTTAGGTTAATTAAGCTACCCAATTATTGCTACAACTAAATCCCTCTCGATTAACTAAATGGTTATTAAGAAATATTTAATTATGGTATAAGATTGATTAATTGTTGAAGCACCTAAGATAGATAAATATAAAGGAAAAAAATATGTATCTTTAAATGATGATCCCTTTCTCATTTTATCTCCTCAATTGTTACTTATTTTATATTGTACTTTAAGTTATGATTCTGTCATCTAAATAAAACTTTTAACGTCTAAATAAAATGCAACATAATATTAGTTTTTTTTTTTTTTTTTTGGATAAATTTTTTATTTTTCTTAAAACTTACACATGGTTGGAACTAAAATGGAATCCCATGCATTTTGGACCCAAATATTTATGTTAACTATTGATTAATGGCATTCTAAAGATCCCCATAATTGAATGATGATTAAGAAACGGTGTAGTGTGACAAGATTGGGGGTTTCAAGAAAGGTAGAGAATAAACCTCTTTTGAGGTAAAAGAATTAAAATACAATAGAATGATTATTTTTAAACTTTTATTCTATTTATATTTATTTAAAATATTACTTTATACTTATTTGAAGTGATACTTTATACTTAATTATTTGAAATATTATTTTGTTTGAGGGAATTGAATAAAATGACAGTATGAGAAAGGTCACTCCATTTTAATTATTTTTTTTTATCAAATTAGGGTTAAGGACTACTCTTCTATTAGTTAAAACAACAATTAAATTAAAAGTGAAATTAAACCAAAGAGAGAGAGAGAGGACTTTTTTTTTGGGTAGCAGACAAAGAAGTAAACTATAAAAAAATTAACTGAGGCGAATGACATAGTGTCAAAATTAGGCTCATTAAACTTGATGAGTTTAAAAAAAAATTTAATTCTAGTTTAGTCTTTTTATCTTTTCAGTTAAACTTTGGATAATACTCTAATCAAATCAATAATGAGACAACATTTCATATTATATTTATTGAATATTAATTTATCAAGTAAAACTTTAATTAAGTTTACTAATATAACGATATTAAAATTGTTATTCAATTTATTTGTATTTCAAATGGAGCTTGAAAAAATCTATAATTAATACCAACTCAAACAAGTTTTTATTTATTTTATTGATTTTAAATCTTTTTCCCCCTCTTTGTGAGAGTTCGACTACTACTGCTATTATCATTTTAGTGAGGTTTTAAGATAACTAATGGCAGTTGTATCACTTAAGCTTTGTTTGGTTATTGGGGAAAAAAAATTTATCTCTTTGTATGTGTATAATATTATATTTTTATGTGTACAAAAATAAAATAATATTATGAAGAATATTTAAGAAAATTTGTCGTGATGTACTATTAAATAGAAATTTTATTAAATAAAAAATAATAGTTATATATGAAAAAATTATTAAAAAATTGGTATAAATAAACTAGGGCGAATTAATAATAATAATATGGCGGGGGAGGAACAGTCGACTTCAATCCGACCAAAAAGTGTTTTGATAGCTTTACTTTCGGTGCACCAAAACCACTTATTAAAATATGCTTTGCCCCCAAGGACTCCCACGTGTCTGGATGCTTTCTCCTTGGATTCATCTAAAGAGGGTAATTCCGTCATTTTATAATAAGTATCCACGCTGGCTTTAGGTAAGGGTGAAAATGATCCGAACTGCTCACGAGCTACTTGAGCTCAATTCGTGAGTTAAACGAATTCGAACCGAACTTGATTTTTGGCTCATTTTGGATTCGAGTTCGAGCTTGAGATTAGATAAGTTCGACTCGAAAGCTCGCGAGTAGGCTCGGTTAGAATAATATATATATTTTTAATAATATTTTTATTATATATTTTTAAATATATTATATTTTAAACCAAAACGACGTCGTTTTGGTTTAATCGAATTATTTGCGAGCTGAATCGAGCCTAAATTCTACTTATCGAGCCAAGCTCGAGTCTATATAAAAGTTCGAATCGAGCTCGATTCAGTATAAAAAGCTCGAGCCAAGCTCGAGCATGTTAAAGCTCGACTCGACTTGATTCTATCCCTAGTTTTAGGGGCCGTTTGGAGTTCCAACCAACTTTAAAAATTTCAAAAGTTTCCAAAAAATTCAAACTTTTTAAAAAATTTTGTCAAAATTCATTGGAAAAAGCAATCATCGTCCGTTTCAATGAATTTTGGCAAATTTTTTTTTAAAAATTAAACTGATGTTTGTTCCAAAAAATTTCACAAGACTTCAAAAATTTTTAAGATTCTTCACTAAAATTTTCTCATGTGTCACTTTGGATCCGTTTGACGCAATGAAATTTGTTGAAAAACTCTAACAATCTCTAAAAGTTATTCTTTTTTATCTCACTACACGAATTACGAACTCATAAATTATCTCACTTATCTTACTTTTTGTTACACAAAACACCCCAAAAGTATATAATTTTTAACAATTTTATATCAAATCAACAATAAATATTCAATCATCATTTCAAAACAATTTTTTGCATTCTAAATTTGAAAAGGTTTCACTTTTGATTTTTTTTTTGTTTTATTTCCTATTTTCACTTTTATATCTTAATTAATTACAAACAGTTGCCTCACTCTCAACATTACCATCTTATTCTTTTATTTCATTTTTATTTATTTTACCATATGTTCTTTTATAAATGTAGATATTCCATCTTATTCTTTTATTTTATTTTTATTTATTTTATGATTTCTTCTTTTATAAATATAGATATTCCAATTTTTTATTTTCTTTTAATTACACACCCAGCACGTGTGTGGAAAAACTGCTATTATAATTAAAATGTTCGTGTAAAATATTCACACTTATTTTTAGCAGTCAATTGCGTCACTTAAAAGTTGAAATTAGTCTTATAGGGATAATTGATATTTAAAAGACAAAAGCAAGACATTATGATCCGTTTGCTAATTTTTATGTTTACTATTGATTTATGTTTATAAAATTTTTCAAAATTAATACCAAAGATGTTTTTAGTAAATTTCTTTTTATCTTTTTGAAAAATAAAAATTAACTAAAAAAATATAAACAGAAAAATTATGTTTTTACTATCATTTTTTTTAAATATTTTATCAATTTTAATATTTTGTCCATTTTTGTTGCACTATATTAAAATGAATTATTTTATTTAAATATTTTATTAAATTAAAATTATTTTTAACAAATAATATACTGTAATGATTTATTTTATTAAAGTTAAAATAATAGATTATGATTAACATGACTTGTTTTGTTAAACTAAAATTATTTTTAGTAGATAATAATTACATATTAAAATATTTACTTTATTGAAATTAAATATATTATAATTAAAATAATTATTTATTATCAAAACAATTTATTTTATCTAGGTTAGAATTATTTTTAATAAATAATAATTACTTATTAAAATATTTTATTTTAGTAAAATTAAAATTGATAATTACGTACTAAAATAATTTAATTTATTAAAATTAAAATTACAAATTAAATAGAAATTTAATATTAAAATGATTTATTTTGTTAATTTAAATTTTTAATAAGTAATAATTACCTCTTTCATTAAAATATTTTAAATTTTAATAAATAAAATAATAATTCATCATTAAATTATGATATTTATTAATGAACTTTATTAAATTTAGCTATTATTAAAAATAAATATTTTATAACAGTAAAAAAAATCTCTCAAGTTTTAGGCTTTACTTGTACTTCTGGTTTGGGGAGAAGAAAAATGGTAAATAACGGAAAATAAAAAATATTACTCCTCCTTATTTGATTGTTGAGTTTGGAGAAAAGATGAAGAAAAAAGGATAAAAGTAAATTAACACATTATTTCTTATTTTTTCTTCATCTTCTCTCCCTTTTATTTTTTCTTTTCTTTTTTATTTCTCTTTCATAAGTTTTAATCAAAGCCTAATACTATGTTTTGAATATGGATTTGAGAAAAGAAAGAGAAATGAAAAGAAAATAAAACTTATAATTCGTGTAATCTTTTTACACTTAACCAAATAAAGTTTTTGTTGATAAATATCTATTTATTTTAGTTTTATTTTTTTAACTTAATAAAAAATAAAATAAATTTTACATTTTCACATCATTTTACATTCTTACCTTTTTTTAACTTTTTCTTTTCCTTCACAAATCCTTATTCTAAACATATTAAACATATAAGAGAATGTTAAGGAAAAACTGAGAGTGAAAGAAACGACAAACAGATTTTGGGAAAACAAAAACAAAAATAGGCAAGCCAAAAATAATTTTTTATTCAATTTGAGAAGGATAGAGAAAAATAAAATTGTTGAAAAATTACAAATTTTAGAAAAATAAAAAATATAAAGATGAGAAAAAACGTTTTCATTCATATTCTCTAGTATATCTGTCAATTCTCCAAAAAATACAGTTTCCTACTTACTTACTCTCTCTCTCTCACTCTCACACACTCTCTTTCTCTCTCAACATACCAAGGCTTTTTTTTTTTTAAATTAGAGTGTTGGATCCAACTTGTATGTAATTCGATTAATTCTTAAAATTATAAATTAATAATAGGATAAAACTCTAGCAAAACTAAGGGACTCAAACTAATGAATTTTAAAAAAACAAACATAAGTTCTTACCATCCTTAAGGCTTAACAGTCCTTCAAAAGATACTTTTGGGAGGGTAGAATTAGGGGCATAATTGTTGTGAATTGTCCGAATCTTCCAAAATGGAATTATTCAAGCAAGCCCCACTGGTAGTGGAACAAATGAGGATAAGGTAGCACATGCCCCTCAACTAACTAACATGAAGGGCTATAAATAGTCCCCAAAAAAAAAAAAAAAAACAAGTATAATAATATTTACGTTTCGTTTAAAGTAACAAAAAATTTTAAAAAATTATAAAAAAAATTTAAGTAATTCACTTTTTATTTCACTATACAAATTATGAATTCACAATTTATTTTTCTTTATCTTATTTTCTCTCACTTTGTCACTCCGAACACACTTTTATTATCAGTGGAGAAGTTATAACTTGACCTCTGTTTTCCTAATTAAAATCTCACTTGAGATACACTCACTTAAATTAACCACGTTGTTTAATTAAAATTGAACGGAATAAAATTAACGATGTTCTAAATATATTTGCTATATTTTTTTATATGTTTATTATTTAACCATACATATTAAATGAGAGGGAAACGGGGGCTGACATCGCGCGTGATGTTAGCCCGCTACCCTCGAGATCATGGGCCTTCCACACGTGATTCTGGCCGCTCTTCTTTTTCTTCTTCTTCTTCTTTTTTTTTTTTCAAGTCTTCCGCACTTACTTTTTTTCTTTTTTTAAACATAGAAAAAATATTAATTTTTAATTAATTACATAATTTTTGTTTTATTTTAGAAAAAATAAATGGCAACAAAAAATAAAAATAAAAAACGACAAAAAAATAACAACAGAAAAACGACAGTGTTATCAAATGGGCCTTAAAAAATTAAATTTTTTTTCTTTTTTAAACATAGAAAAAATTTTATTTTTAATTAATTACACAATTTTTGTTTTAATTTCGGGATAAATAAATGGCAACAAAAAATAAAAAAATAAAAAACGACAACAAAAAATAACAATAGAAAAACGACAGTATTGTCAAACAGGCCTTAAAATATTAACTTTTTTCACTTTTTTTCTTTTTTAAACATAGAGAAAATTATTTTTTTAATTATAATTTTTTTCATTTTTAATTAATTACACAATTTTTGTTTTAATTTCAGGAAAAATAAATGGTAACAAAAAAATAAAAAAATGACAACAAAAAAACGACAGTATTGTCAAACGGGCCTTAAAAGATTAACTTTTTTTTCTTTTTTAAACATAGAAAAAATTAATTTTTTATTAATTGTTTTTTGTTGCCATTTATTTCTCCTAAAATTAAAACAAAAATTGTGTAACAGCTGACATCGCGAGCGATTCTGTGTTTAGGAAAAAATTTTATTTTTAATTAATTATTAATTATTAAAAAATTAATTTTTTCTATGTTTAAAAAAGAAAAAAAAAAGTAAATTTTTAAGGCTCGTTTGACAACATTATCGTTTTTCTATTGTTATTTTTGTTGTCATTTTTTATTTTTTATCTTTCTTGCCATTTATTTTTCTTAAAATTAAAACAAAAATTGTGTAATTAATTAAAAAATAATATTTTTTCTATATTTAAAAAAAGAAAAAAAATAAATGCGGAAGGCTGAGAAAAAAAAAAAGAAGAAAAAAAAGAAGAGCGGCCAAGATCACGCGTGCGGAAGACCGAACAGCCGTGATCTCAAAGGCAACGGGCTAACACCGTGCACGATGTTAGCCCTCGCTTCCAAATGAGAGACCCCACTCCATCACCGGCGAAAGTTGGATAATTTCCAGATTCAACTATTTTGTTAAAATAAGAGTGTTTGGAAAATCAAAAACTAGTAAAGTTAAAAAAAACATAATAGGTCCGTCATTTTACAACGTTTAGAAGATAAATTTAAATTTTTTATTAGGACTTACTCAATTATAATTGAATAATCAATTTAAACTATTTTTGTATTTTGTGTTAAAATTTTAAACTGACAAAATCCGTTCAAATGTGATTAAATAATTCATTCAAATGATTTTGATTACAAAATTTATTAAAAAGTTGATAAAAGTAAAAATTGATGAAATTTAGAATTACAAAATATTCGTATAAAAAATAAGAATAGTAATTGTCAACATTGATAAAATTTTATAAAAAATTTGTCCTTCAAGCACTGTCAGAGCTAATCAGGACCGACTTGCAGTCATACACAAATCGACTTTTATATATTTTTTTATTTTTTTTAAATTTTAAATTTGTTTAAAAAATTGGAGGGAAATGAAAAAAAAAAAACTGATAAGGAAAAAAACAAAACCTCACATGCCGCACTGTTGACCCATTGACTCGAGAAGTTTCCAGTTCGCAGAGTGATCTGGCGTGGTGGGGTCCACAGCCAACGGCTGACAAGTCATTCTCCTCGTCCGTACAACCAGTCAGGTTTTTTTTTAAAAAAAAAGGGAGTGTGTCAGATGAAAAAGCAGAGGCCGAGACCGAGGCAAAGCAAGCCGGCCAGCCTGTCCTCCACCTCAATGAACGAATTTATTAAAATTCCAAATCTGCCCCTGACAAATCATTAGCATGGTTTTAACCACGTGACATTTGAATAGCAGGGCTACAATTCGAATACATTAGATTATTTTCAAATATAGAGATTTAACTGAAAGGCTGTGTTTGTTTGAGGGATTAGAAAATAGGAGATAAGCAATATCGTGAGGTCTATAGATGGGATTGGATAAAAGATGGGATTAATTTTTTATGTGGAATTATTTTTTTAGTGTTAGGTTGGTAGGATATAAAGTGGGATAAAAAGTATGATTTGATATGTGATGTGATAAGAAATAAATTTTAACCTTTAGATCTTAACGGAAAACAAATTCTGAGATGGAGTATTAATAATACCACATGTCTTACGGATAACACATCTGACTTCTTCTCCGGACAAGTTATCCAATCCGTGGGTCCCACGGATGAAACAAAAAGCAAAACAAACACAACTTTGAATGGGGCCCACAGATTGTATCTCCAATCCGACAGTTTAGTCCAGCAAACAAACATTGCCAAACAGTATTATTTTGAGCAGAAAAACATTAGAACGATACCATTTTAGAGTTACTGTAACAGTCGACAATCATCGCCCATCTCACAATCTTTATATACGGCATCAAAATATGTAAAACTGAAAGTTTTAATTTAAAATTAATATGATTTAATTTAATTTAAATAAAATTAATTATTTAATATATTCATTAAAATTAAAATATTTAAACATAAATATAAATCGATATTAATTGAAACAACTCATGAACATACATTCATGTCATAAATATATTGTGATTCTTGATTTTTTTTAAAAAAAATTTTTTTTACTTGTTTAATTTAAAATATTTTTAAAAATAAAAATTATTTTTTAAAAAAATTTTAGATTCAAACAAAAGGAGCATCCATGTTCGTGAGGCTCAGCTTGGTACTAAGTAAGTTTTTTTTATTATTATTTCTTTTTACTTGTACGAATTGTTTATTAGATAATTGTTTTAGTCATTTTTTACATCATCAAAAAATTATATATATATATATATATATATTTGCATTCTATGAATTATATACCTAATTAAAGCTATCAAATAAGAAATTAAAACCAAATTTTAATAAAAAAGTAACAAAAAAAATAGACTAGCGATTGTGAAAGTAAGGCTAAGGGTACAATTGAAGTAATAAAAAAGAGATAATTTTTGGATTCGTAATTTGTGTACTAAAATAAAAAGTGAATAACTTTTATAAATTTTAAAAATTTTTAAAAAATTTCAATGACTTTTAAAAAATTAAACGGACTGTAAAATATGTATTACATAAGGCAAAACAAGATAAATTGATATAAAATGTGATTTTGGGTTAATTTTGAAATCTTTTTTTTGAATAGTACCAAATCGTGGGAACAGTTTTTCAAATTCATTCTCACAGATTCAAAAAAATTCACATAAAATAGTGACAATAGTACTCGTTTGAAAACTTTCGAGACGAAAAATATGATTGTAAAAAAAATTTACGCATTCGATTAACCTACTTTCAATTTTTTTATTTTTTTAGTGAAATATTGAAACTTTTTAAAATTAGTAATAGCGAAAAAATTAAAGGTATAAGAGTTGTTGAAAATTTATAATAGTTTTTTGAGTTTGTTAAGGATGCCAAACAGGACCATTATATATCATAATTTGAGTTAATTCAAATTAAATTATTTTTTTATTTAAATTCAGTTCAATTCTTTTATTTATTAATAAAAAAATTAAATTGAAAATATTAAGTTATTAATTTTTAATCTAAAACTAAACTAATTTTAGTACAAAGCTCAAGCTCCAAATCAAAGTGAACTTGAATTAATTTTTCGGAGGTGGTTCGATTTTTTTTTTTTTTTTTCCCAAATGCAACCTTGTCCGATTGCAATATTTGCTCCGAGAGCTTGACCTTACAAAATTCGTCGCTCTCCACGTGAGATGGACAGGACCTAGGTGGGCATATGGAAACAAGTCCCAAATCTGAAGATTGATTTTTTCTACCCCAGTACCTATAACTATTGGCTTCTTCCCATGCTTGCAATTGTTTACTATGGAGAACTAGTGAACGGGAAAAAAAAAATAACAATAAAAAAATTAAGAAGAAAAGAACAAGACAAAGAAAGTCTATTTAATCAAAGTCCAGGGCCTAACCCGTCGAAATCCCCATACTCTATTCGATGCACCAAATTTTAGTAAAAATTTTTAAAAATTTTTATTATATTTTTACGTATTTTTACTTTCTTAAAATTAAAAAAAAATTCAATACTTTTAAAAAAAAATCGATAACTAAAATTCAATTAATCAAATAACAAAATTTTTTTACCATTCTCACAACAGACTCTCAAATTATCAAATGACACATACTGTAACTATTTTTTCTAAAGTTATAAAAACCATTTGAACGGATCGCAAAAACTATTTCTACAAATTCATACAACTAATTTTCATCTAAACGGATTCTAAAAACCGTTTTGAGTCCAATTTGATCTGCTAAGAAGTCATGACTAATACAAAATTTTAAATCCGTTCAAACAGAAATCTATTTCGTCAGAACAAAAATTCTACTATTCATTTACAAAAAAAAAATACGATTTGATATGTATATCAAACACAAAAAATTTTTTCCAATCACATTTTATCTCATTTTATTTCACTTTTTATCACTCCAAATACACCCTAAATAATAACAATAATAATAACGAAAAAGCCAAATGCAAAGACATCTATTTTGACTAACAAAATATTAAACAAATTAAAAAAAAAGAAAGAATTAAACAAAAATAAAAAAAAATAACTAAAACCAACGAATGGTCAATCAATTCCAATCTGTTCCTTGGAACTCCTCCCATCCCCAAAGAAATACAATTCCAGCCAAACACCCCCTATAAAAATAAAATAAAAATCATTGCACAATATTTTTCCAAAAAATTTAAAAAAAAAAAAAGGAGCATAAATGGGCCATCCTTATTTCTAAACATCCCATACCTTTCCCAAATCGACTGTGCTGTTGCACCCTCCCCTTAGTTACGCACTGTGCGCACTTTACGGACGCTTCCATCAATTTCTTTTTCTATTTTCTTTTTAGATTTTGAGAGAAAGCTTAAGGTGTGGTCGCGCGAGGTGGAGTTCTTGACTCCGTCGGAGGAGTTTGACCCTCCGACCCCTTCGACGGATCATCGGACGACGGTCGTAGCCCATCATCTGTCTCACCCCTATTGATGTCCTCGATCATGCGGACCACATCCGGCATGGAGGGTCTCTGATCCGGCACGGTCGATACGCACGCCATGGCGATCTGCAACAGTTGCACCATCTCTTCCTCGATGTTGTGAAACCTCATAAGCTCCACATCGAAAACTTCCGCCGTCCATTCCTCGCGGACCACCGACTGGACCCACCGCGGCAGATCAATGCCCTCCTCGCCGAGCGACGCTTGATTGGGTGACTTCCCGGTAAGCAGCTCCAAGAGGAGGACGCCGAAGCTGTACACGTCGGACTTGAAGGTGACCTTGCGGGTTTCAACCACCTCGGGCGCACGGTAGCCGGCCACCCGGGTGGGCGGCGTGGAGGAGCCGAACAGCGAGTTGAGCCCGAAGTCCGACACGCAGGCGTCGTGGTCCTGCCGGAGTAGGACGTTGGAGGCCTTGATGTTGCCGTGGACTACTTTTCCGGACATGTGTAGGTGGGCCAGCCCCCTCGCTGTGCCTAGCGCTATTCTCATCCGGTTGTCCCAGTCTAATGGTGTCCGCCCCGACCCTCTGCTCCCTGCAAAATCACATTCGGCAACTCCGGTCACCAGTCCGCTCTAAATTTTATTAAAAAATTAAAAACAAAAACAAACCAAACCAAACCAGAAAACCATATAATATTTTGAGTTAATTAACTTTTCACACGAGATAATTTAATTATGGGACAAGGTACCTTAATAATAGGACCCAATATATTTTTACCCAAAAAATAATAATGATAGGACCCAATATGACAATTAACCCCAAGTGATAATAATAATAAAAGCTCTAGCAACCAAAGGTCAAAAATACCCTCCAGATGGCACGAAAAAGTAGGTTATTGCTGGGTGCGAATAGTAAACTAAAAGGGGGGGGGTGTTCTTCACTGAACATGTACAATCTTTCATCGTCATTATAAAGGCATTGAAGCCTGTCGGTTGAATGATGGTGCTCTATTGCTTAGAGTGATAATATGTATAAACAAATATAAACAGACATATATAACGTAAGATTAACATAAAGACAGCTCCTAATTATACCCCTTCTGGGACGCATGAATGTCTGTCGCCCACAACTCCCCCCTGAAACTACTAGCAACTCTCCATTGTCTGTGTCGTTAGTATATAATTCCTAAAATATACTTTTCAGTGAAAAAAAAAAAGTATATTCTCTATCTAAAATTAAATTTTAATTTGGTAAACTGAAAAATTAAAAAAAATTGAATTTCCATGGCTGTAACAGCTCAAGCTTCAGAGAGAGAGAGAGAGAGAGAGAGAGAGAGAGAGTATACCGTGAAGAAGAGCGGATAAGCTTCCAGCGGACATGAAATCGTAGACGAGCAATTTCTCGTCTTTGGAGTAGTAATAGGCTCTGAGAGGGACCACATTTTCGTGCTTGATTTTGCCCAGAACCTCCATTTGCGTTTCGAATTCCTTCTTCGTCACCACCACGTCTTTCAGTCTCTTCACCACCACAGTCGTGCCCTCCTCCAGCACCGCCTTGTACGACGTCCCAACGCTCCCCTTCCCAAGCACCTCCGCCGACGCCCTCAACAGATCCTCCAAGTCGAAACTGTAAACCCCGCCCTCGAAGAAAACCAGCTTGTTTCTCTCTCCTTCAGCTGACGCGCCAGTCACGTCGTCTTTCGACGACGACGTCCCAGCCTCCGCCCCGGCAGCGGCGGCCGCCGCCGTGCGTGCAGTTGTGGCTGGCTTCGGTCGTTTCGGCTCCTGTCGCCGCCGTTGCCTCCTCCGTAAACAGAGGATGAGAATTAGAAGTAGTAGGAGGAAAATCGCCGCCGATCCCACTGCGATGCCGATAATGGCGGCTGTAGGGAGCTTTTTGGACTTTTTGCGAGGTGGTTTTTGCGGTGGCGTAATTGAACTTGGTGACGGCGCTGGGGAGGGGAAGAATGGGCTACACGGGGGAAGTGGTTTGCCGCAGATATCGAGGTTTCCGGTGAATGCCGACGCATCAAATCTCGATAGTGTTGCAGGGATTGAACCGTTGAGACGATTGTGAGAGACATTGAAGTCTACTAAGCTTGCTTGGCTGATACTTGGGAGATTACCTGAAAACGCGTTGTACTGCAAGAAAAGTCTGGTCAAGTGGGTCAGATTGTTGACGGCGAACGGTATTGAGCCACTGAAATTGTTTCTCGACAGATCCAAACGAACCAACCGGCCTAACTCGGGGACACTCGCCGGAAAGTCGCCGGAGAACTGATTGTTCTGAAGGTAGAGGCTTCGGAGAAGCTTCAGATTGGAGAAATCAGAGGGAATATGACCGGACAGTCGGTTGGAACGAAGGCTGAGGACTCGGAGCTGAGTCAGCCTCCCGATAGTGTTCGGCGGAATCTGACCCACAAGCCCAACACCGGGAAGCCGGAGGTAGATAACGGAGGACTGATTAGCGTCGCACACGACGCCGACCCAGTTGCAGGCCGAGTCGGAAGCGTTCCATTGGAGGCGATTCCTGTGAGGGGTCTGGTTGAGGAAAGCAAGAAGGGCTTGCTTGTCCTGAGTCGGCTCCGAGTCGACTCGATTACTCACCAACGCCCCCATCGCCACCAGCAAACCAAACCACCACCAAGCACTACCAACATCAAACGCATTTCTCACAAACACAGCCATTGATTTGGCGTTTGCAAAAACAAATAAAAATAAAAAATTGCAGCAATGGGCTATTCTTATTTTCCACCGGCGGCAAACGACGGACTGCGGTGGCTGCTTTGGACGGACCCAGAAGTTAATTTCCCCGCGGCCATGAGAGAGAGAAATTGAGATTTCTAGAGAGAGAGAATCAGGGGGCACTGTGGGAGAGGGAAGAAGACCATCACGAGGAGCACAAAAGGCGAGAGGAAAAGCAGAGTAAAGGGAAGCACTTCCCATTGTCGCGCTGGCAGTAGAAAAAGCAGTGAATACGTTTTTCTGTTTTTATTTTACTATTTCTGTCTTTTATTTTAATTACTATTTCTGTCTTTTTTTATTTACCATTTTTAATTGAATTCGTAATTATCCAAAATTTTTTTAATCCGTTAACGCGCACACACGTGGATTAAAGCGGCGTTTAGAGCTCAAAAAACAACAAAATATATATATATATAATTTAAATAATTTTTTTTGCATTTAAAACTAACTCACAAAGGATTTGTTTGGAGTAAGAAAAAATGAGATAAATTGAGATAAATTGTGATTTGGGAAAAGTTCGTAATGCGTGCAGTGAGAGAAAAAAGTTGATGTGATATAAAGTTAACAGAGATTTATAGAGATTTTTAGAGATTTTCAGCAAATTTTTTCACACCAAACGGGCCCAAAATCACTTTTCAATAGATTTCAGTAGAAATTTTTCAACCTATGTTTCAGAATTTTTTATTTTAAATCTATTCGAACGAATTTTTCGTCCACTTCAACGAATTTATATCAAAACTTTTTATAAGTTATTAAAAAATTTTTAGAATTTGTAGAAATATTATTGAGTTTGTGAAAATGTTATTAAGGTTTGTAAAAAATTTTTTAAGATTTATAAAAATTTATTAGGATATATAAAGATATATGAATTTTTAAAAATTTTACGAAGTACGAGATAGATAAAATATGTTAGAAATTTTTAAAATTTTTTATACATTTTTGGTATTTTTTAGAGCACCAAATAGGTCCTAATTTGACTAATTCGAGGACGAGTTAATAATCAAATAAATCTCTAACTATTCGAAAAACTTCAAATTAGTAACATAAACTCAAGGCCTTACCGGTCGTAATTACCTAACTTTACTTCACTCTCGTTTCAAGCGTGTGGGTGAAGGTGAAATTTTTTGGTCTTTTAAGATTTAAAAAAATGATAAAGTTAATATTATAGGGGCATTTGGAGTGAAAAATTAATAAAAGTTGTAGTCTCATAATTTGTACCGTCAAATAAAAACCAACTTTTAAAAATTTTTTATATTTTTTTAAAAAATAAAACTTAAAACTCCAAATGTCCCAATATCAACACAAAATGTGAGATGTTTTAGTTATAGAAAATTCTAGTGATATTGGAATTAGTCCGAAGAGAAGGGGTGAAATTAGAATTACTTGAAATGTACATAAACTAATGGCACAATTAGGTCTCTTTGTTTTATAAATTTAAAAAATTAACAATAAATATATGTTTAATAAATTTATTTTTATTTTATTGTTATTAAGAAAATAAAATTTTATTTTAAGATTTAGACTCAAAATATAAACCAAAAAAAAAAACTATGTTTACATGCACCTTTTTTTTTCTCTCTCTCTTTTATAACCACTGTCAATTCTTGTTTCATTTTATTAAAATAATTAATTTTATTAAATTAAAATTATTTTTTATAAATAATAATTACATATTAAAATTATCATTAAAATAATAGTTTTTGACAAAAATAATTTATTTAACGACATTAGAATTTTTTAATAAATAATTACTTGTTATGAACCTATGGTCTTTATTAATATGATTTATTGAAATTAATTATTACTAAAAGTAGATATTTTATAAAATTAAATTAATTTATAGAAAATAAATATTTTATTAAGATAAAGTTAATTACTGAAAATAAAATTTTATTATCAAACATATTTTATGCTTGTATTTTAGGAGAAAAATTGACCAAAAAAATAAAAACTACTAAATATGAATAAGAAAATATATATGTTATTAAACAACCTCTTAAAAGTGTAGGTCTAAAAATATAAGTCATGAAGTGTGAGTAATAATAAAGTACAAATATGTTAAATATAATTTACTCAAAATAAAATTTTTCTCAGTAAAGTAACAGAAAAAAAATTAATAATTAAGAGTGTGGTATGTTAAATTAATAAATATATATATATATATATATATAAGAAACGAAGACAATAATGGAAAAAAAAAGATAAAACATACAAGATTTAACTGTACATAATCACTATTTTTCTAGAATCAAAAGCCCCCAGAATCTTGACCCGTAACTCTCATTCTTTCTCTCTCTCTCTGTTATCTTTTTTACCCCCCTCTAACTGTTGGTAGCTACGTTTGAAATATGAATTTGTAGAGTGACAGAAAAAATAAAAACAAAATATATATAATCAAAAAGTAAAGTAAAGTGAAAATTTTAAATTTATTTTATTTTTAATTGAATTAAAAAATAAAACTAAAATAAATAAATATTTATTAATAAAGTTGAACTTTTATTTAGTAAAGTCTACAAAAATTGTACAATTTACAAATTTTATTTTCTTTTTATTTTTTTCGTTCCTTTCGCAAGTTCATGTTCCAAGCATAGCAAAAGATAATGAGCAAAGGGACAAAAGAGGGAAAAAAATGGATCCCCTTGCCACTCCCAATGTCTAAATACGACTTTGAATCCAATCCAATTTAAAAAAAAATAAATAAATAAAATGAACACATCACATGGACTAAAATGCCAAGTCTAAATATTAAAATAATCCAATAATTCAAATAATTAGTAAAATTATATACCGAATATTGCACATTCGTTGATTAGCCTTACCTAAGATTAAGGATAAATTACATCTAGGCCCCCTCAAGAGTTAAAATTGATAAATATTCTCTTATTTTGAAATGTTGTTAACTCTTGACCATTTTCCGTTAGTTTGACTGCTCACTCCGTTTATATTTTATTGTAAGAACGTTTATGCCCCCAACTTTTCTTTTCTGTTTCTTTAAGCACACAGCTCTCCCCCCCTCTCTCTCTCTCTCTCTCTGGGCTTTTCTTTCTCAATAATTTATAATAATTTATTTTATTAAAATTAAAATAATAATTTATGAATAAAAATATTTATTTTATTAAATTAAAATTATTCATTAATAAATAATAATTTTGTATTAAAATAATTTATTTTAATAAAATTAAAATTAATAATAATTACATATTAGAATATTTATTTTTATAAAAATAAAAATTTATAATGAGTACATATTAAAATATTTATTTTATTAAAATTAAAACTACTATTAAAATAATATTTATTGTTAAAGTGGTTTGTTTTATTAGATTATATTAATTTTATTTAATTTAATAATAATAATTTTATTATTAAATTATGTTATTCGTTAATGTATTTTATTGAAACTAATAATTATTATTAAAATGGTTTATTTTATTAAATTATATTAATTTTATCAAATTTAATAATAATTTATTATTAAATTATGTTATTTATTAATTTATTTATTAAAAATAATTATTATTAAAAATAAATATTGTAAAAGATTAAATTAATTAATTTAAATATATTTTATTAAATTAATTAATCATATAAATTTTAAATATATTTTATTAAATTAATTAATCAAATATATTTTATTAAATTCAATTAATTTTATATTTTTAATAAAATTAATTACTATAAATAAATTACATTACTAAACCATAGAGATCAACCATTTCCAATTTCAGAGAAAACTCCCCATCATTCACATCGGTTTCCATATTTTAGAGAAAGCTCAAATTCAAATAAAATAACAAATAGTTTTTCGAAAGCAAAATCAAAAATTTTTCCCTCTGAAATTCTTCCTCTGCAAAATTAAAATCAAACTTTTACTAAACCCATTAACTTGAAAAGCTCAAATCACAAAAAGTAACAAAATCCTATCAATTGAAAAAGCATGTTTATTGAAATTTCAGGGATTAATCATCAAGAGTCGGAGCGTTTGACCCGAGTAGTGGTGAAGGCCCCTCGTCGGCAATTGATGGCGGCGCGAGGGAGGAGGATTGAGGGAGGGTGGGTCATCTACCAATTTTTCTTCCAAACAAAATTTTCATTCCGATCAGTTTCTCAGCTTGGAAGCGGCGAAAGACGAAGGAATCCACAGAGTAGTGTCAAAAAGTAAAAGAAAAAATACCAAATCTTTTAAAACTATCACCTTCTCAGCACCTAAAACCCTTAATTTCTTCAATCAACCACAAAATAAATATATGTACCGTTATATATATATATATATATATATATAGGAAAGCGAGAAATGGGAGTCAGAAAATGGGAAGGAGCGAAAGAATCAAAAATAGTTTTTAAGCTTGGGGGGGAGAGAGAGAGGGGGGGCTGATGGTCTCCCTGACCTTCCCATGGTCGATAGTGTCCGTGGCTCCAACGATCTTGACGGACTTACTCCGTTGCCTTCCAAACAGTTTCGTAAGAACTCCAAAATGCTCTTATATAAGTGAAGGAGTAAAATTGGTATATTAGAAAAATACTTTAGCTAACGTAATCATTTTAACCAAAACCCTAATGATAGACTAACAGATGGGGGTCATGGGTTAACAATATTTCAAAATAAGGGGATATTTGTTAATTTTAAATGTTAAGAGAGTCTAATGTAATTACCCAAATGTTAAAGGGGTATAGGTGTAATTTACCATGGTTCTTCTTTTATCTCTAATATGGTGTACTTCTTGACATTGTTGTACGAGTATAAAAATATATGAAATTTTCTCTACCAAGAAAAATTTTTTTCTCCACAATAAATTATGCCAAAAAAAAAAAAAGAAAATAGATTCAAAACAAGAAAATCAGTAGATTGCTAGTTTAGGAGTAAGTCAAGAATAAAACGATTGGGATTGCTAGCTTAGGAGTAAGTCAATCACATGAATATGAACGGTAGAGAAAGAAGAGTTCGAGAACTAAGTAAAACATACATTTCACCGTTTACATATTATCCTTTTATAGGCAAATTAATACAATAGTTTAGCACTCGTTATTAAAATAGATAGCTAAATTCTAAAAATATCATTGGAATTGTCCCTTTTACTTTACTTATTAATTATGTGTACTACTCAATTTATACTCTTATTATACAAAAGGTCAAGATTGGAGGAGGTAGATAGACATTTTAACTTCAACGAATTCATGACGAAAATTTTTACACATACCTTTGAAAAATTGAGGCTCGGTGCTTAAAACATGTATAGATATTTTTAAAATTGACAATACTTTTGTTGAATAAATTTACTTACCTACAATTTGTCACAAAATGTCTAAAAATGAATATTCCTTTCGTAACACATCTCTAAAAAATTTTAAATAAGAATAAAGAAGATGAAATGGGAAATCATTTATTACAGTAGCGTTTGAAGTGATAAAAAATAAAAAAAAAATATGATTTGGGTTAATTTTGACAGAAAAATCCGTTAGAACGGTTTAGTAAAACCGTTCTAACGGATTCAAAAAATAACACTCATTTTTTCAAACCGTGGGAACGATTTTCCAAATCCGTGGGAAAAATTCATAAAAAATAGTAACAATGGTACTCGTTTGAAAACTTTCAATTAAGAAAATATGATTGTCAAAAAAAATTTACGTATTCGGTTAATCTCTTTTCAAATTTTTGATTTTTTTAAGTAAATTTTGAGTTTTTAGTAAAAGCAGAAAAAATTTAAATTAGTAATGACGGGAAACAAAACAGAATTTTTTAGATATTTATTTTGTTTTTCAGAATTCTAAACGATGCCTACATATGGTAATAAAAATAAGAGGAAAATAGTCCTTTTGCATAATACCCAGGCAATTAGATTTCCATAATTGCTCACAGTTTTTAGTTGTAGTGAGACTTCTTCATGGGCATGCAGAGCTACATTGGGGGTGTTTGCATGACAAATATATATATATATATATATATATATATAATAAAAGTATAAAAAAATTAATATAAAAATGTTATATGATAAAATTTAATTAAAAAATATAAAAAATTAATAAAAAGTAAGTAAATTTTGATAAATTCCTATAAACCAAGGAGCGCCCCTGAAATTTTGGAAAGGGAGCCTCCAATTGGTTACTTTATCTTTTAAATGTACTGAACGACAGCTTTGAAAAGAAGATGAATTTGAATCTCCAACCCCCCTATCTTCCTACTCTACTGGTCGTAGAGTGCGTGTAAAAAGTAGGTCGAAGATCCGACTTTAGTTGAGAGGAGTACCATGAAGCAGGGGTGTGTTTAATGTAAAAAATTTTTGAAAAATTAAATAAACTTATATTATTTTAATTAAATTAAAATATTAAATAGACTCTATTTTTAATTTCTTTTGTTCCGTTTAAGCTAAAACGCTTTTTTTTTTTTTTTTTTCCTGTCAATTTCTATTGTTTTCAATTTCAAAAACCCGCCAACATCCCAGAAATAATATATACTAAAATATAGTATAAAAATCAAAATAATACTTGTAGTTTTATATTGATAATTATGTACTCATTAAAATTAAAAATAATACTAATTTTATATGAATATAAAATATACTAATAGTGTTTATATATATTTTTATTAATAAGTATTATTTCTATATTATTTAATATAAAAAGATATATCATATAAATATATTTTACTATATAATCAAGGTAGCTTTAGGTAAAAATTATCAAAATTATTATTATAAATTTAATAAGATAAGTCTAATTTAGGGGAGGGGTATTGTTGTTTGATTTAAACCTAATATATGAGTTATACTAGAGTACAATTTCCAGTTTCAACACGGAGGAGCGAACCTGAAATTTATAATAAGGATAGAAAAATTATTTTTTTGGTGAATGAGAGCGTTTTAATTTCTTTTAGAAAGTTATTTACCAGCAAAAATATGTTTGAATTAAATCCCATTATTATGGATAGATTTTCTCATATATCATTACATAAAAAGTTTAATATATATATATATATACACATGTATATTTATAAGATACATTAGTCTTCGTTTTCATATCAACTTACAAGGAAATGAGATGTTGGGCTTAAATCAGTATAGTACACATGGTGCTGGCTCTTCAATTTCTATGGCTAATTTCGCAAGTTGGATCGATCATTTGATCTTTTGGACGTTTATACTTGTCAACTTGAAACGGTGAAGCAAACGATTCAATATTCATATTTGCATATATAACAAGGGGAATATTTATTACTGTTCGGCAGCAGAAATTACCGCCGGAACTGCTGACTACGCCAACCGGAAATGCAATCGCCGACCTGCCGAACAAAGACAGAAAGAAAGGTGACGGCCGGAGAGGAGGTCTCAGGCCGGAAAACCCTCCGATGATTAAATCAGCAAGTCGCTTAAAAAAGGAAGTTTTATGGAAATAAGGGAGTCAAAGCTTAGTTGGCAATAGTCAGCTTACCCTTGTGGTTCAGCAGAATATCCTATATATAGTGGTCTGAGTGATGATTAAAGCATACCTGCGACTTGACGTTACGACACTGCCGTGTCCCTCTTTTCTATCCTTGCTTTAAATACTCTTCCCCTTCATTTAATGCCTCAGACCCCTCATTAATATACCATGCCTTTCATTTAATGCTTCTGGCGGTTTAACACGGCATTACAACCGGAATTTCAGGGTCAGACTGTCTTCCTGTCACATCAGCCACCAAATCGTGACGAGATAGACCGATTTAGTTACATCCCCAGAGACAAGTACCCAGTTCAATCTTAACTAAGGTGCATTTATGGTCACGAGCCTTCTTTAAAGGCTGTGGGTCCCAGGTTCAACATTTACTAGCCGTCAACAGATAGGCCGAGCAAACTAGCTTCCAAGATCCTCGGCTATAGCCGCGTGGCAATACACTGTTTATTGATGTCGAGGTTCAGGGTACTCTTTGGAACACTAACTCTGAATCGTGTGTTCACGTATAACACTCACGTGGAACTCTCGTGCCAATAGTCAGTTGTTCGGCGGGACGCCACGTGTCCCGACGGAACGTGCTCGGCAAATGACTACGTGGCTTATGTGAATATGCTCGGCACTGTGCCACGTGGCAACAGACTAAACTTGTTCGGCAAGAGTACAGCTTTAGTATTATTTTGCCCAACAATTACCATGCATATGGATAAAATGACACAAAGTTGCAGACTCTTTTTTAGATCCAAGTCACACATATCAAACTCTGATATTATGTACAACGTTGTACCAAATTATCTATTAAAAAATGTGTCGGATTTTTATGGGAAGATTTTTTTGTTAGTGAAAAGGGAAAAATTACGAGTTTTACGTGGAGAACTAATCGCGTTTCTTTCACTAGTGAGTATGAATTACAAGTCTTTCTTTCATTAGTAAGTATGAATATTTATAACTTTTAAAGTATAAAGTTAAACAATTGCAATCACGACCTCTTGTGTAGAATTCTTGCATTCACAATAAATCCTCCAAGTAAAATATCAATCTTTAAAATTGAATTTGTATGAAATTTTTGTTGGTTAAGTAATTGAGAGATCTTTTTGAAGAACTAAACTAAGCGCATGGAATATACTGTTCTCTTTTTTAGTAATTGTTGCAAATAAAATGAATCAAACAAAATTAAAACATTAAGATTTACGTGGTTCGGTTAAAAAATCTATGTTCATATGCGTGTTGGGTCACAAATTTACACACCTCATACCAGGGGCGAATTCAAGATTTTCACCAAGAGGGGCAATGAGTATATTTAAGAAGAGGATAACAAATTATGTCAAGTTATAGAAGAGAAATAATGTTACTTTTTAGGAATATATAAAATTATTATTAGATATTAAACCAATGAATATATTTTTTACAGTTTAATGGTTCGATTGATCTTTTAGTAAAACCTGAGATTTAATAAGAATAACCCTCATTACTAAAAAAATATAATTGTCGTTACGTTTAATTATTTATAAAATTTATTATGTAATATTTTTTAATGATATAAAAAAAATTTCAATAGTTTAACAGGAAAATGTGTTTTATTTTACAGAAAATACTTGGATTCGATTCTTGTGTATTACTTTTATGCTAAAAAATTTTGAGTTAATCTTAATTTTTTTAAAAAATCAAAATACAATAAATTTAAATTAATTTTATTTTTTAATAAAGTAAAAATATTTTAATAATTTCATATCCAAAATCAAGAGAGCCACTTGCTTTCTTGTCTCTTCGTAAGTCTGCCCATGCCTCATACACGAATACAATCAAAGCAACAATAAACAAGAAAAACGACACCGAGAGTTATGTGGTTTGGCTAAACGAAGGGCCTATGTCCACGAAAAGGGAGATTCCACTATATGTTGAACAATCAGGCGGAGGATTACAAGATCATCCAACCCCGCTCAATCTCACAAAAGTTGAGAAAAAATGTGATATAGGTTATTTTTTAACGTTTTGGGTATAAATTACAGATCATAAAAAATAGATATAAAAAGTTAATTTTCGTCCGTTTAAACAGATTTGAGCAAATGCTTTTTGACTTTTCTTTCAAAATTTTTTAAAATTTATAGGAATGTTATTAGGAGTTATAAAAATATTATTGGGATTTGTAGAGATTTATTGGAATTTAAATATATAAATTTATAAAGATTTATAAAGATTCACGTAATTTAAAATAAAAAAAATTTAGTTAAAAATTATAAAAATTTTTAAAATTTTTCAAAGCTCCGAACCGTCTACAAATGTCAAACTTGGAGTTTGAATATTAAAGTTGCTTTCAGTATTTTCTAGCGGCAGCAAACGACTATTCCGGCGAGTAGTTATGGCACAGAACGAACTCTTTGAAATTGCAGGCAACTTTGAGTGAGAAAGCCAACGAGATTCCCAACATGAGCAAAATTCGCAAATATTGAAAAAAATAAAAAAAAATGCATATATTCGAGAAAACGTCATAAATTGGCTTTGATGTCAAGAGTTTTCCAACTTTCCCGCACGTCTTTGGAGGTTTGAAACAGGATTGCTAATATGGGAACTAAATCACGTGGTAACAACGTGAAAATACGCTACCAACGCAGTGTAAATCATATAAAATTAAATATGATATTTATAAATTTTTTTTGAATTATTAAGATTCTAGTATATATTGACAACCGTAATCCAATGTAATTCTTATAAAGCTAAATTTTTTTCCCCCTAGTGAAATGGTAGCTAATTCTTAATTTCAAATAATTGAATATTCAAAATTTAAGGTGCGTTTGAAGTAACAAAAAGTAAGATAAAATGAAAAAAAAAATGAGATTAGTTATGAGTTCGTAATCAGTACAGTGAAATAAAAAATAAATAAATTTTAAAAATTTTTAATAATTTTTATCATTTTTTAGGAATCTTTTATCATTCCAAACAGAGACTTAAATACTCAAAAGCTATGGTCTACACGTCGCATATGTTCATATATTTTGGTTGGCCAAGACAGGGGAGTAGTTCATGTATAGCTGGCAAATGGGTAGTGATGGAGAGTACTGAGAGTTTTTTTAATTAGTGTGTCATGTCCATTGAAGAGCCCTCTGGCAAGAAATGGGAATGAGATTGAATATTTTTGTATTTTTTTCTTGCATATTCATTTTTTTTTTCTTTAAATCTTCTTCATCGCATTGATTATTTAATTACCCTCGTTAATTGACATATTTCTGATTATAAAACTTACCCTCAATTGAATCCCATAATAAGACTTGTACCGATCAACAATTGTAATTGAACTGAGGCCACCATTATAACACTTCATGAGTTTTTCCTTTTCTTCATGTAGTTTTTTTTTTTTTTTTTTTTAATTTTACTTCTAATTGACTCTCCATGGCATTTTATGCATGATTGAGTGAGACCATAAATGTATTAATTGCCGAGGTGTTGTTGGGTCAGATTTTGTGGCTGCTTGATTGCCACTGTCTTTGACAAATTTGCATTCACACTTGGGATGTGTTTAGTTTATTAAAAATTATTAAAAATTTTTAAAAATTATTCACTTTTATTTCACAAACTCACAAATTATTTTATTTTATTTTATTTTTTGTCACTTTAAATACACCTTTCAGAGATTCGAAATTTCGCAGTAATGTGATCAGGCTGTTAAGGGTCCGTTTGGTGTGTAATAATTTGTTAAAAATCTCTAAAAATTTTTATAAATATCTATTAACTTTATATCACATCAATTTTTTTCTCTTACTGCACGCATTACGAATTATTCTCAAACCACAATTTATCTCAATTTATCTTATTTTTTCTTACTCCAAACAAACCCTAACATCACCCAACTGTATTGTTGTGCTTTAATTAATTGATTTGAAATATATATACAAATATGTATGTATTTTGTTCAAAGATAAGCAAAAGGAACAATTTGACCCAAAAAAATTAATCAAATTGGGATTCACCCTCCAAATGTCCATGAAAAGTGATATCATTAGGCATGCATGTGCCGTCTGGAAATGTCAAAAGCATTTCAGCTAAAAAAAATGTTAAAAAGTCAAAGCATTGAAAAAAAGGGAATTACTTCAAATATTTTTTAATAAAATTTAAAAATACTCACATGACAAACAATTCAGTTATTATTTTAAAAAAAAAATAATAGTAATTCATTTATTTTGTGATAGTTTAACTTTTTTTTTTTAAGAGATGGTAATTATATAAATTATTTATATAATAAAACAATTTTTTTTGAACGTGAACAAAACAAAATAAAATAAAGCCAAAAAATAAAATAAATTTATTAAAAAAAGGCAAAAATATAAGTTTCTATAGGAATACAATTTTTAAATGATGAAATAAGATGTGCACGTATTTGATTATTTATTTTTCGTAAGAAGGGCAGTCTCGTGTGCTGAATTTATTTATCCTGTATAAAAATATTTTCTGAAAATTTAATATAAATATTTGTTTTTTATATTATTATTATTATTTTATTATATGCTATATTAATGTGGATTTGCGAGATTGAATTTGCATCAAACTCAAGCAAGAGCAAGTCTTGCTAGCTCGTGTATTCTACAGAAGGCTGGGGTCAAGCGCCCAACAAAATCCCGCTAATAATAAGGGGGCGTTTGGAGCCGAAAAAAATAAAAAAAGATCAATAGATGGGATTAATATGATGTAAAAATGATAAGTAGTAAAATGTGATTTAAGAAATTTAAAAATTTTTAAAAATTTTTAAAATTTTTTAATTTTTTTTATAGCTCCAAACGAGCCTTAAATAAAGTTCAAAAAGTCTCTGTGCCGTAATATTTGAAAATGCCACATGAATTGCTCATTGCATAGAAAACTCTGTATTGTGTATAATATTGATGATGTACTATTTCGAGGATACTTCTTATAGTGACTTTGATACGTTCAGTTTTGTAGGCTTGTTTCAATAAGAGGCCTCAAAGCTCCATAGTTAAGAGTTTACTTTATTTTTTCCCTTAAATTAAGTGCAATTTATAGTTATGAAAAAAAAAATTTTAAATATTATCGTTTCAAGTAGTGTTTAGAATAACTACCGGCTACTAATTTTTTTTTTATTTTTTTAAGTAATTTTTTATTTTTTTAAAATGATCAAATTTACCCTCTTGTATTTTAAATTTTTTTAAACATTAAAAGGTAAAAATTTTAAATTAACAAAAAGTTAAAAAGTTAATTACTAAAAAATTAATTTGTTTCTCTTACAAACACCAAAAAAAATTAATTTTTAGTAGGTAATTAGTAATTAGTTAAAAAATATAATAATAATAATTTTTTCTTCTCAATCTCAAACTCAACCTCAACCTCAGGCATGAGATCAATTCAATCTAGACTTTTGAAAAAAAAAAAGAAAAAAATTGGATAATTTATTATTTTATCAATCTTTTATCATCCTCATTGAATCCTTGGATCGTTTTAGTTGTTAATTTCTATGACGAACATTGTTGTTTGCAAAAATCAATTAATTGCTTTCTCTCAGGAAGCACAGGCTTATTGTGATAATATTCTTTATCCCAAAAAAAATGCTAGCAAAGAGGTCCCACATGTGATGATGGAGATGGCTTGATTTGGCTATATACATCATCATATAATGGAGAGAAAAAAAAAAAAAAAAGTCAGATTCTTTGGTTTAGATCAAGTGGGCCTAATTGCTTACCTGTTGGTCCTATCAACGGTCCTATCAACTATTTCATTAATTGTGCGGCAAGTTAATTGTTCTTCACCGAGTTGGGGGCCCAATGGCAAGCCCATTATGAATTGGCTACGATGCACACAACGTGATATGGACACAAAATAAGTATGTGTGAATATAAACATGAAGATCTAAAGAAATAAAAATATGAATATGATAGAATTCTTATGTCATAGTCAAGTGAAAGTTTGGAGTAAACCACACTGCCAAGGCTGCTACGCCATATATATATATATATAGAGAGAGAGAGAGAGAGAAATCATTGAAGATGGAAGGTGACAGTAAATGATTCCCATAGATGACCATCAATGGTGTGAGAAGGATGGTGTTCATCAATTATAAAACTAATGGTGTCCCTTCAAAGGCAATAAACTTGTACAACTAGGGTTCTCAATGATAGGGGGCCTAGTTCTAGTTGGAATGACCCCAAAAGGGGAATAAAACTTTATTAATTAATTTGTTTTCCTACCCATAAAAAAAAATAATTTGCTTTCCTAATTTGTGCTAATTTTTCATAGGGGGGGATTTTTATAAGACATCCAAATTATATCTCTTAACTAAGGGCCGGTTTGGTTACTATAAACTTTTATCAATCTTTTTATTAATTATTAATTTTTTAACTTTTTTTACTAAAATTTATCAACTATATTTTTAATCTTTTTTAACTTTATCAAAATTTTCTAATTTTTATTAATTTTTTTTAACTTTTACAAATTACATAATTTTTTTTTTCTAAAAATGAAAGTGGTAACATTAGGATAAAAATTACAAAATATTTCATTTATTTTTATATACCGACCTCAGTAATTTTTGGTAGAGTTTTGTCATTGTTGATTTGGCATCAAGTTCCACAGTATACTCATTACCCATGATGCAATTATCAGTAAACTATATATATATATATATATATATATATGTATATATATTATCAGAGTTTTTCATACAAAATTTAAATTAATAATGATATTATAATAATGCTTTCGAAATAAAAAAGGTATTTTATTAAAGCAAAGTTTGGTAAAATCAAATCAATTTTTCATTTTCCTAAATTTTCTCTCTTTAAATAATATAATTAAACAATGAATTAATTTTTTCTTTAAGCCCTTGTTTGGGAGAATGAGAGGGGAAGGGAGAAGACAAAGTAAATCCTTTTTTTTTTTCTTTTTTGGAGGAGGGTGATGGAACAAAAGTTAATTATTTTTTCTTTATTTGGGAAAGATGAAAAGAGAATAAAAGGTAGAATAAATAATATAATTAAAAATACTATTATATTTTTTAAAATATATTTATTTATGATAGACATTTATGAAAATAATAAAAAATACAAAGGCAAAATATAGAAAACATTACTTTGCAAAATATAGAAAACATTACTTTTAAATTTTTGTTTACACCCATTCCTCCCCTAAATTAGAGATAAAAGAAAATTAATTAATAGAGGTGAAGAGGATAAATGAGTCTAACTCTATTTATTTTCTTTCGTTCCTATTCACCTCCTACCAAATAACGTTAATCTTCTCAACCCTTCTTATTTTCTCCATTTTAGTGTCATTCACCACCTTCCAAACAAGTGATGGGTCAAAGAAGGCTAGACATAGGAAGAAAAGAAAAATCATTCACAACTTCAATATTTGCCTCGGTAAGCACTTATATACAATAATTTTAAATTCTTAATTGTTATTATTAAGATAGGGATATTTGTAATTTTCCATTAATTTCACCCACTCCACAATAATTTTAATAAAAAAAAGTAATATGAAATAGAACAAACAAATGAAATAGTACATTTATCAATTCCTTTATTATTATTATTATTATTATTATTATTATTATCTGGAGCCCATCACTTCTAGTTTCAGGTTAAAGGCAGCCCTGCGATCCTATTGGGCATGATTTGCTGTTTGTTTCCCTAGAAAAAAAGATAACCCTTCAAGTCTTTTGGGCCTTGGTCCATGGGTTTTTGGGGAAACAATTTTAGGCCTGAAATTTGCACAGCCCAGGTCCAACGGGGGCGCGCGCAAACAAATATATATATATATATATAGGAGTAATTCCCTTTATACCCTTGCATCTGAGGTCAAAATCACTTACACTTCTTATATTTCGTTATTACACACTAATGACTCTTGTACTCACAAATAAACTATAGCAACGGATGAAACTATTAAAATTAATGGCGCAAGAAATACATTTAAATAAAATGTATGAATATTTAATTTCCAAAAAAATATATTTTTAATAGATCAAAATGCCCTTAGGGCATGGGAGATCTCTCACCACCTCATCTCTTATCATTGGCAAATGAAGTCGCTGCTAACCTAATACTCTCCAACCTTTTCTTGTACTGTAACTTACTCTTCCCCAACCATGAATATGAATTTCTCTCTCTCAAAGGTACAGAAACACTAGAGCCCCCTTTCAAAACTCGTAATTTTCTCTTTTCAAAATTCTCAAAAATTTATATATATACATAGTTCAGTAGATAACAATCATGAAATTGTTAATTTCATTTATGATTTTCATGTATATTAATTTTTTTTTAAGTTTGAGACAATTTTTGGAAAGTTTTCAATTTTTTTTTCTCTTATCGTTTTTTGATTGAGAGGGATTTCAATTGTGAGTTTTGCATAAATTTTGTTTTTATATTCTCTGAGAAAATTTTTAAATTTGAGAAAGATTTTTTGGATTTGTTATTAAATGTTTAGAATTCAAAGAAAGTTTCTTAAATTTGTGATTATATGTTTAGAATTTGAAGTAAAAGAACAGATGAGAGATAAAAATAGAAGAACATATGAGAGAGAAGAGATGAAGAAGAAGAAGAAGAAGAAGAGGACAGTTTTGTCATTTTACCACTCAATATGATTTTGTTCGCTCCTGCATTTTACTCATAAATATACGATATATTAGTGTATGATAACGAGATATAGAGGGTGTAAGTGATTTTAACTCCAAGTACAAGTGGTAGAAAAAGGCAATTACTTTATAATAATAATAATAATAATAATAATTTAAGAAAAAATAATGAGGTAGAATAAAAAAAAATAACAACATACAATTAACAACAATAACAAATAGCTTGTTGGGCTAGGAAAGTAAATCACATAAAAACACACAATATTTTTACGTGTTCGACAATTACTTATATTCACGAGATAGAGGAAATTCATTTAATAAATCAAACTTGAGAAAATTACAAAGGTAGAACCTTACCTAAGTTCTAAAACCCTCTATGTATTTTCTTTTTTCTCTCTCACTGTTTTTCTCTCATCTGGTCTTAATCTTGCTTTCTCTCAATTTATTCTTCTTACATCCACTTACCAATCACACCCCAGACAATCAAGTTGGTGCATTTATACTAAATTAGGTGAAGTCAAAACTTGCAATTGATGTAGCTTGTAACTTTTAGACTATTATTCTCGATAACTCCTTCTACTTGACGTAAATAACTTAACGCAGGTAATTTAAGAGTTCCTAAAAAAAATGGTTTAAAATTCACACAAATAAAAGCAATTGATCAACTAAATAAATAGAAAGCATCATTTGAGTCCATGGTAAGAGAATTGGGTGCATATTGGACTTCTTTCATATGAATAAATGAATGCATTCATATTTGCTTTGTGAATTTTTATCAATTCAAATTTGAAGGAGGAAAATAATAAAAACAGTCCTCTAATACATATAGTAATAGTTCTTTAATTAAATTTAAAGGGTGAGTTTATTTGCATTTCATAAAATCACCTCCTACATTCTATTTTATTTTTTTCATTGAGTAAAATTATAAAATTATCCCTTTTAGATAATCGCCCTTCATAAATAAATTTTTACAAAATTTGATAAAAATATTAAGGCTTTGTTTGGTAGAAGAGAGTGAAAAAATATTTAAGGACTAAAATAAATTTTATTTATATTTATATTTTTAACAAACATGCTAAAAATATATTTTATTTTTTAACTTAAATCAAATAAAAAATTAAATTATTTATTTATTTATTTTTTTTACAAACTATGTCATTTAATCTTTTGTTATGACCTTCAAGTAACTTAATAGGGGTTTATATGAATCTTTGATAAAAAATATCAAAATAAGTCAATTAATGTATAAAAAAAATTAACATTAAAAAAAATAAAAAAAAGAATTATCAAACAAAATGATAAGTATCATTACTATGAAAACTTAATTTAATTTTTCAATAAGAAATATTTAAAGATATTGTGATTAGAAAATTTTGTCACAAGAAGGTTACTCAAAATGCAATAAATATTTTTTTTTATAAAAACTAATATGGTAATTATCCACTTGTCCAAAAATCTAAAAAAATAATTATTTTTGATAAATTGTTTTTTTAATATTTTGTTTAAAAAATATTTTTATAAAATAAGAGTATTTATATCATTATAATTAGGCATTAGATTATATAAAATAGATGTTTGATAAAATAAGTAGAAATTTTTAGTAATTTTTAATAACTTTTGTATATTTAGTAAAAATTTTAATAATTCTTGATTTGGGTTAAAATGAAATAATTATTATACTTTTCATCAATTCAGTAAAAATTAGTGCGTTAGTAATTTATTATGTAAAATTGTTGACTACTTTTTAATATTTTACTAAATACGTAAAATACTAAAAATTAATATATATATATATATATATATATATTTTGGTTTTTCTTCTCCTCCAAACGGGGCCATGGTTGACCTTGGATTTTGTATTCGAATTAGACGGTGGAGAAGCAAAAAGATATGCACAGACCTCATACCCACCAATTAATTTGCTGTTGATTGATTGTTACAGCGGGGATATGGGGAGCTCCTTGGCAGCGGAGACGGACTGTGTAAATTCAAGGCCTCGAATTCACCCAACGACTAACGACACAACAAGAATACAACTTTCATTTATGAATCTGTAAAAAGTAGTTTCTTTCAAAACGTTTGGATTAGCCTTTCGTGGTTCATTGGTTTCTACAACGCATCACCACCTCTTATCTCTATTTCTGCTGTCTTCGTCTGGGACCTCCCCCCCCACCCCCCCCCCCCCCCCCGCCCCACAAAAAAACACTTAACACACACACACACACACACACACACACACACACACAAAACGCACACACAGTCAGACACTTAACTCTTTCGGTTGTAAAACCCATGATTCAAATTGAGTGAAGTGAGTCTTCCATTTCTCATTCGTTCAGTCTCTCGAAACAATCTTCAATGGCGTCTATGTCTAGATTTATTGCCAAAGATTGTAGACTGCAGCCTTGTGATGCTGTTTATAGCCCAAGTGTTTGCTTGCCTGCGAGGAGGCTTCTAGCCCATTTGGGTATGTATTGATTTTTGAATTGTTTCACACTTTTTGCGTTGTGGGTATCGTTTATATGCTTGTTTTGAGATACTCTTCATTTTGCCTTCCTATGTTCAATTGATGTAGTCTCACTTTTAGGACTCTTTGATTGTAATTAAGGCATTATGTGAAATTAACCCTCTTCACCCCCCCCTGATGTCTTGTCTGTCAATTTTGTAAGATCTAAGAGGTTCACTTGGCGTGCCCCAGAATGGAGAAGGTTGTTTGGCAATCCACAGTAAAACAAGGAGTCCAATTATTGCTTTCTCTGTTCCTACCTCTATGCTTCAGCTTTCAAGGTATGTTTGATAACCATGAGCTCGGCTAGAGGAAGCTTATATATATATATATATATATATGAAGATGAATATATAAAGTTTTAGCTAATTAAGTGATCATAGATTAAAAAGGGAGGTCTAGGACACAAGGGTTCCACCTATGGGTGGGAAGGGGCAAGGGCAATGTCGGCGGTCTTACCTATGATATCGAGGTCACATAGCAGCAACTTACCTTGCTTACTCACCCTTAACATTGCCATGTAATTAATTTACTATGTCATTCAGGTATTTTTAGAAGTCACAATGTCCATGTATGTAACTATTAGAATATTGTAGATATGATAGAGATTTGATTTCTAGGAGATTTGATTAGGTTAGGAAACTATACTTGTTTCCTAATACGTACTAACTATATGTATATAAATATATGTTGATACAACTTTAAGGGTGTCAAGCAATTCTATTCTAAACTTGTTTCTTCACATGGTATACGATTAGATATCCTAAAATGAGGATTCTTGTGTCTGTATTAAGAAACTCTAGGTATCTTTATTCTCGTTTCTCTATCAAGAATCCCAAAAACTCTAGTAACCTATAAAGCACAGACACTTTAAATTAGGTGTTGCATTCGTATCAGATACTCGGGGATATGAATATGGCTCAGATACGACAGGATACATATCGGACACGCCACGTGGCATGTCTTGATTTTTTATTTTTTATCTTGCACATGACACAGTTAGGATACGGGAAGGATACATTTGATGTACGGCGGGGGTCCAAATGTAATATTTCAAACTTTATTTAAGGGTAAAATTGATATGATAAAATTTAATTAGGAGTCAAACTGTAAATAATTAAAATATAACTTAATACGAATTCTGAAAGACCTGAGAATTTAGGAAATGAAACCCTTTTTTTCATTTTGGGATGTATGAAATTGTACTTGCCTTTGATACTTTTTTTATATTTATGTTTTGTGTATGAATGATGTTGGTAGTTTTGAGTATGAATTATATTAATTTATGGATTGAACGGTATTTTTCATGCTATACAATTATTGTTTATACAATATTTGGTAGTATATAGATGCTATCTTCAAAAATATTTTAAATAAAAAATATATTTTATTTTATTTTTTTGCTACATCTTTGCCATGTCTGTATCCTCATTTTTTAAAAATTGTCATATTTCGTATCCATATCTGTATTTGCTCTCATGTCCGTATCCGTGATTCATAACTAATAACTGGTTGTTAACATCATTTGTCAATTGTCAATCATTGCGCCACAATTCATCATTGTTGCTACTTAGTTTGCAGACCTAGTTCATCATTGCTACTCACACCAGTTATCGCAACTTTACTCAATCAAACAAAAGAGATCATCAGTTAGTCTAGTCGGTCACCAAAGCATCCTCACTCTCCGGCGACCACCACAACAACAGTGCCATCACTTGAAAGGTCCTCACTCATGATTTCTCTCTCATGAGTAAGATCTACTCATGGCTTGCTTTAGTGGGTCGTGCGCATGTGTGTCATTTTATCTCACCTCAAGCCCATCACCAACGTACTTATCCCTCTCTAATGACCTCTTTGGAACTTTTTTCAGCGGGATTCCAACTCCGATAACATTGGCAAAACTCCAGGACACTCATGAGCTCATTTTTTCACCATCTCTTCATCCTTAATGACATCTGAACCCATCACCTCCATTGTCTCTTCCATGGCACCTAAGTTTGTTGGTTGTTGGCCTTAGTATTTATCCACTAGAAAGCTAAATAGGAAGAACTGTTTGTTGTGGCTTAAGGCAGTTAAGATTGCCTTAACAGGGCTTGGCAGGTGGAATCATCTTGCAAGCTTTGTATCAGTGTTGTTCGATTCCTCTTATGATGTCTTGATTCAGGATAATCCTAATATTATTAGCTTGTTATGGGATTCTATACAGGCGGAAATAGCAAACCTGTGTACTTGTCGAGACACGTGAGGAAATTTGGGAGTATATTTAGCTATTGTATTTTAGCCATCCTAGTTGACTTTACAATGGATCCAGAGAATTGTTCAAGCTTCAGCAGTCAGGTAAAAGCATCACTTAGTACTTTGTAAATTTTTAAGATTTACAAAGATTTGAACTAACTTTAGTAATTGTTTGTTGATATCAATGAAATACAAAAATAGTGTGAACAAATGGTTGTCCTCAAGTTCTTTGCTAGTCATGATCTAGAATTCAAAATAGTGTGGACATAGATACTTGCCAGAGTCTATCTTCCCTCCTTTGTTGAGACATACTCACACGCACTAATAGTTTCATCTTAGAATCTTGTTTTTGCTAGTGATTTTGAAACCACACTGTCAACCCTTGTTAGTCAGATGACTGCTTCTATTCTTTCTTATGGGCATGGCAACAGCAGTTGATGAGATTGCAAGGGAAGAGATCCTCGACCTAAATGTATGCATTATGGGAAGATGTGTCATCTTCGTTAGAAATGTTGGGTTCTCTATGGCAAATCGACTCATATGTCACATGCTACTACCACTAACAATTTTATTCCCATAGTAGCTTCTAGTGACAAGATTAGATATTTTGTTGCTTATGAGTGTGATTTCTGGAATCATCTCATACTAGTCACTTGGGTGCTATTGTCGAGTCATGAGATATTTGAAGGGAACACTTAGAAGAGGCTTGTTATTTCAGTATAATGGACAT
Source organism: Vitellaria paradoxa (assembly GCA_019916065.1). Lineage (NCBI taxonomy): Eukaryota > Viridiplantae > Streptophyta > Magnoliopsida > Ericales > Sapotaceae > Vitellaria > Vitellaria paradoxa. The sequence continues at coordinate 47,183,682 of CM034235.1, read as the reverse complement.
ACCTTAGTACAAGAATACATAGATGTAGATTGGGTAGGATCTCTATTAAACACAATCCACTACTTGTTATTTTATCTTCATTGGAGGTAATTTAGTGTAATAAAAGAGTAAAAAACAGTGATACAAGATCAAGTGCAAAATTTGAGTATAAAACCATGGCCCACATCTCATGTGGTTAATCTGGATAGAAAATATGTTGAAAGAATTAGAAATTCAACATTCTTAGTCTATGAAGTTGTTAGGTGATAATCAAGTTACTCTCTATATCTTCCTATCTGGTTTTACATGAGAGGACTAAGCACATTGAAGTTGATTGTCATTTTATCAGATAGAAGATCCTACAGAACACCATTAAAATTGGTCATGTAAAGTCTGAAGACCAGCTTGTTAATTTGTTTACTAAAGCCCTTGGGGTGTCTTAAGTTCGGTGTATTTGTACTTAGTTTGGAACGTATGATATATATGTTTTAGCTTGAAGAGGAGTGTTAAAATATTTTAAAAAATGGTAGGAATTTGATTTTTGGAAGATTTGATTTGATTTGATTTGATTAGGAGAATATACATGTTTTTTAGTTTGTACTAGCTCTTTGTATATAAATACATGTTGAGACAACCTTAAAAGTGTCAAGGAATTCCACTCGAAGCTTGTTTCTTCACAATAACTTTGCAATTTAATAAAAGTAGAAGAGGAGCATATTTTGTTAATCTACTCTAATCAATGCATTTTTTATTGTGTATATGTTGAATTTGATATATATTGTTGAGTCTATTTACTAACAATTTAGTTTATTGGAGACAATTGATGACTTAATATGGTATTAGAGTAAGCCATTTTTCTAAGAAATCATAAGTTCAGGTTCCTTTTTTTTTTTTTTTTTTTTCGGTTCCCCATTTGTTTGTGTTTGTGCACCGTGTTGGTGTATATTGTTAATTTGCCTCATTGGTCTACATGTGAGATGGGGTCGAATGTGAGTGGTAGGGTTTGGTTAGCTTGATGTATACATTTGTTTGCCTTTTTGGTCCATGTGTGAAATGGGGTCACTTGTTTGGGGGGGGGGGGAGTGTTAAGTTAGCTTGACATATTTTGATTGGCCACTAAAAATGGAATAGTAAGCTTCTTTTTTGGCTCGCAACCCTCATGTTCCACCAATAGTTCTGCACCAGCCATCAAAAGTTAGACCTCATTTTAGTGCATCGTGTGGTGTGGGACCCTACTTCTTGACGCTAATTTTATGTATATTTGACATTTTAATTATTTTTTATATAGTTGTCAGGGGTTTCAGTTCTAAATAAGTTGTTTGTTTTGCTTTTTCATTGGGGCAGAATATTCTCACCATCTATTATGTTCACAAACTAGCTCATTGTGTTTCTTTCTTTTATGCATTGTTTTTAAATTTTTTGGTCATTTTTCTTTTTTATAATTTTTCTTTGTGTGCATGAACATCCATTGCTTTAAAAAAATGGCAATAAATTTTTGATTGCTGTGTGATTAGAAATTCTCAAGTTGTATGCAAAGCAGCAACAAACACACCTGGAGATGTTTCGGGAAGCACTCCTAGTGGAATGAGCAATTATGAAAGAATAATTGAAATGCTGACAACTCTTTTTCCTGTTTGGGTATGTTTTGCATCAAGTTGTAACAAGTTATAGCATTCTGTCCATCTATTTTTTCTTTTCTTTTCTTTTTTTTTTTTTTTTTTGTTATCTGAAGACATGCTTCAGCTTCCATCTGGAAAATACTTCCTGAAGGAGAATTTTCACATTTGTTTCTGTCTTACATTACAGGTGATATTGGGTACCATAATTGGCATCTATAAACCTGCTGCGGTAACTTTGTGTCTTCTTTCTGCTACTTGAGTAATGGAAAATACTTAGTTCCCTTAAACACTTCAATTATGGGACTTTCTTACAGGTAACTTGGTTAGAAACAGACCTTTTCACTCTTGGCTTGGGTTTCCTTATGCTTTCTATGGGATTGACGTTGACTTTTGAGGATTTCAGACGATGCCTACGAAACCCATGGACTGTAAGAAAAACTCATCTAATTCCATGATAAATGGGTGAATACTAGTTTTTGTGTAGCCCTGATTTAAAGCCCCGTGAATTTTCGTATTTTTCCAAAGTAAAAGAGAACAAATTTATTGTGATTATTTTTATCTTTGATTGTTGCTTCTATAAGAACTTGAGAGGAATTTTGTAATCATAAAGATATCTAGTCTGTTGTGAATTCAAAGAAGTGAGAAACTTGTTAACTTTTGGCCAAAGAAATAAAAGAAAAATGGTTGATTTATTGATGGAGCAGATGATTACACTCCCCATTTTGAAGAAATTCCCGTAACCATCCACTTTTCTGTGTATTTAAACGTTGTAGGTGCATAGCATGTGAATTCTATCTAGCTCATATCTAACCTGAAAAGATGGGTAATTATACGAAAGATTACTTTTTTGTTAACCTATTTAAGATTCTTTTTTTCACCTTTTCAATTTCTGCAGGTGGGTGTAGGATTTCTTGCTCAATACTTGGTAAAACCCATGTTAGGTTTCATTATTGCAATGGTATGTCCTCATCTACGTGTTCAGTATTGGATGTTTCATTTCATGTTTGATGAAAAATTTTGCTTATGCTGGCAAACAATTGTTTTGAGATTGGGATTAACTGATTAACAAAATAACACATGATTATTGCCATTGGTATCGATACATCAATAATTGTGTATATTTTATATTTAATATTTGGGTATTGGTAAAAACATGTTCCAATTTTGGAGTTTCCACAGGGTGCTTTAAAGCAATTGAGACTGATCCAGTGAGCATCAATGGCTGTTTGTGCCTCGTTATCTGTACTTAAAAGATCAATTTGTAACTGAGGAGGATAGCCCTGGGAATATAAACAAACAATTGGCGGACATGCCTATGATAAACAATGCAACACTTTAATTTCTTTAAATGCAGGACCAACTAGAAATGGGAACAATCATCTTATGTTACTCCCAGAGTTTAGTAATCTTGGAATACGTTGCTTTGTCCCATACTATCCCACCTGCCACAAATTTTTATCAGTTAGATTTCTCACTGACATAACTGCTTATTTTTCTTTGAAGAAAAAACACGGTTATTGCATGCTTAGCACCTGACAGTTTTCTAGTTCTATGTTATTGAACATCTCATAATAGAAGATCATTACTTGTGGTTTTGTTCTTGCCTTGCTTCAATGCTGGCCTCATTGTTGTTTCGCTCAGTTGATGCATGTTTCTTTTTTGAATTTTTTACTTGCCCTTTTAAAACTAATGTATAATTATTTAAGTGGGTCTTCTTTGGTTATCTCAATGACAAATAGAAAACTTCCTGTCTGCTAGCCCACTATTCAAGGGTACTGTGGTTTGAGTTTTAAATGCTATTCATTTTGACAAGATTTTGCACTTGCTCATTTACTTTGGCATCATAATGTTTTTACCTAGGCAAGCTCTTTATAAGCAGCATTGCTTAATGTTTTTACCTAAGTACGCTCTTTAAAAGCAGCATTGCTTCTTTTCATTTTATTATTTCATTTTTCTTGGCACCCATAGTTACCAACTTACTAATATTTATGCACGGTAAGTTGGTGTGCAAAATTTTGGAAGGAATATGAATTGTTATTGGTTCAGTTCAAATAAAATTGACTCCTATCTCTCTCTGATCTTCAGACATTGAAACTCTCTGCACCTCTTGCCACTGGTCTTATTTTGGTTTCTTGCTGCCCTGGAGGCCAGGCATCAAATGTTGCTACATATATTTCAAAGGGAAATGTAGCACTATCCGTTCTTATGACAACGTAAGCTCAATTTACAACATTGTGTCAATATAATTTGTTTAGTGGATGTATAGAACAGGTTCTGTCTAACTTCGTTGGGGGCTGTACTTTTCCCAATTATATCTATATTGTTTCTGCAATGGTTTTGCACACTGGGAATTCTGTTTCCTTTTGTCAGGCTTGATAAATCGGCCAATGTGTTCTTATAAAAGCCAAAGATGTACCGTTTCTTTTTTGTTTTTGGATAGAACAGCACTTCTATCTGAAAAGGAAAAACAAAAAGGAACAGTGTAGCCATATCTTCACATACACTGACAGTGAATTGGTTGCCTCTTATTTTGAATTAAGGACTGTTAATGCCCATGAAATTATTGAAAACATTCACTGCCACAGCCTGATGATAATATCTCCGAAAAGTTATATTTATTAAAAATCAGATAATTATACTTAGTTAGGCTTGACCACTATAGTCAAAGTTATGTTGCATTTTGTGTGGCCATGGTTGTTTCTTACTGTTTAATTTCTGGAATTTATTGCTCATGTATTAGTGAAAATGAATATACCCAAGTTTAGGGTTGGGAGGGCTTTGGTTCAATCTTACCCCAACCCAAATAGGAAAAACTCTTCCCATCCTCGTGGCGGGCTTAAAATTTTTAACCCTCACCATACCCCCTTATCATAGAAGTTTTCAAACCTGAGCCTACCCTGCCTCGATTTAGTGAATATATATATATAGAGGGTAGATGCTGAGAGGGTGTTTATGTATTATTGTAATATATTAAGGTTATATTATTATTTCACAATATAATCGGGTAATGAGGTTGGGTTTGGATGAGATCATCTGAACAGGATCCTGATGTGAACCCACATTGGGTTTTAATTTGTTTCTTATACCTGACCTTTACCCATTTATGTTGCTTCCATGCCTGTTCCCTTAGAGTCATGTCAGGTCGGGGACCTACTTTTTGGGTCAAATTTCCATCCATACCTAAGTTTCTTAAATGAATAACTCATCAACTCATATATTTTTCAAAGATTATATTGCATTTTAAATGTTTGAATCATTTCCATCCCTACACTTACCACCATTTTGCTTTCATCAAAATCTCACTTTATTGCCAGAGTTTAATTGTGAGAGTCTACCTACTACACTTATAGTCAAGTTCCAATGTCATCCTACTGTCACATTTATTTAACAATAACTAGCAAAAGGGCTACATTGCAACTTGATTGCAAGTGCAAGGGGTTAAGTGTTACAATTGAAAATAAAGGGATCAAAGTAAGATTTTGACGAAAATGTAAGGATCTTAAATGTAATTAACCCTATTGGAGGATGTTAGATTCCAGTGATAATGAAGATGTCACTTGGTAAAACAAATATGGTGCATGCTTTCTCATTTATAATCGATGTTATTGATTTTGTACAAGTGGAGTATCTGACTTGTAGTGTTATGCTTCTGTAGGTGTTCAACAATTGGGGCTATTGTTATGACGCCACTCCTCACTAAACTACTTGCAGGTCAGCTTGTTCCAGTCGATGCAGCAGTAAGTACTGACACCCTTGATGATTTAACTCTTCACTGTGATATTGTGCTCCATGACACTTGCCTCTTGGAACCAAATAAATGGCAAACCAGCAAGACTTTTTAGCAGGCAGGATGAGAAACTTGAATTGCCAAGTGAACACTGCTTAGATCCTCTATAGGATTTTAAGCAAGTTCAATGTGACTCCAACAGGTGTCTCTTCCCCAAAGACCAAACTGTTGAGTGGACATAGGTCTATGCATACCTGATAGATTCGGATCTGTGCATTTGCAGGGGAATAAGTGTGCACTTTTTTTTAGCTGGTGGGTGACTGGCAAACAATGATCCTCATTGTTGGAGATTATGGTGGGCTTTACTTCCCCTTATTGGAATTAGATCACCAACATGCTTAAAACATGTGTGTAGAATAATTTTAAAATATGTAAAATCGTGATTACTTTCCAACACCTCATGTCCTGCTCACCTTAGTTTTATTGTCAATTTGTTTAGCTGGAACCCAACAAAGAGTTTTTTTGGAATTTCCCATCCATAAAGGGTGGTAAAGAGATTTTTGCTTTGATATATTAGCCATTCCTACTCATTTTTCCTTTTTATTTTGTTATCTTTCAGGGCCTGGCTCTCAGCACTTTTCAGGTTGTTTTGGTGCCAACAATTGCAGGAGGTAATTTAAAGCTGTTTTAATTGAAGCAATTTTTTTTTTAAAAGAAATTTTGTGATGATCTAGTTCAGATCATAACTGTGCAATAGGTTTTCTCAATTTATAAGCGTTTCTATGACTGCTTTCATTTTTTTTGGTAGTGTTGTCAAATGAATTCTTCCCCAAATTCACTTCAAAGATAGTCACCATTACACCTTTAGTCGGAGTTATTCTTACCACTCTCCTCTGTGCAAGCCCTGTAAGTTTTGAAAGATAGCTTAAGCAATTCATGTCAGTGTCTTGTTAAAGGTCATTTTTTCATGGAAATAATTTGGTGATTTTCCCCCCTAAAGATTGGACAAGTTTCAGATGTCTTGAAAGCTCAGGGAGCTCAGTTATTATTTCCCGTGGCCCTCCTACATGCCGCAGCATTCGCTCTTGGTTACTGGATTTCAAAACTATCATTTGGGGAATCGACTTCACGAACAATTTCCATAGAATGTGGAATGCAGGTAATTATGTTTTCTGCCGTATATACATTTGGCTTCTTCCACCCCCCCCCCCCCCCAAAAATGAAATTGTTCATCAATGTCCGATTAGTGCATCAGATCATTCATACCCCTCAAATCACGTTTGCATGTAATCACCCTGTGCCTGTGTCAATGTAGAGAGTTTTATCCTGTGTAAGACAGTTTTAGCTGGCATCTATTTGCCTATGGTTCATACTGTTTCCCTTTATTGTGATATCATGTGATATCATGTGAATCAGATCTCGAAAAAGGAATTATGCGGCCATCTTCTGACTGTCATCTAAACTAGAAGGAGCTTCATTAGTTTTACACATCTGTGCAGCTATGTCATGAATTCCTTATTTTATGTTTTTAAACAAAAAAAAAAAAAAAAAGAGAGAAAGAAAATTGAGTATACACTATCTGACAAGCCCAGATTAGCTGCTAATTTTTACTTGATTACTCCATAACTCCATTTTCTCATTCATCTGATACTGCAGAGCTCTGCACTTGGATTCTTGCTTGCCCAAAAGCATTTCACCAATCCTTTAGTGGCAGTCCCTTCTGCTGTAAGCGTGGTTTGCATGGCGGTACGACTCATGCTTGCTCGAATTCATATCTTTTTGGCTTTTCTAATAAGAAGAATGATATTCTATGAAAAAATAAAAAAATAGAATCAGAATTTTTTGGTGTTCTATTTATTTATTTTAAACTAATTGACCTATAACTTTGCCATATCATTCTGGTTACGTCTTCTCAAAGAATTTTCTAATAGTAAACATTACGGATTCCTGCACAGAGTTTTCTGGCAATCGATCGATGATTCCATCCCATTCTTACTGTTTATCTTCCTTGCAGCTTGGTGGGAGTGGTCTTGCTGTCTTTTGGAGGAACATGCCAATTCCTCCTGATGACAAGGATGACTTCAAAAAGTGAAAGTCTTTGGCTTTTCTTGCTCTGAGTATTATCATTTTCTGCAGGCTACTGTTAGTTTCACCGTGTTGTTTGTGTGTATAATAAATATATCACACAAGCTTCAGCTATCAAGCTTCCATTTCAGAAGTGTAGTTTTGAGTTTATGTAGCTGAAATCAAATGTGAGCCGCGAGTTTTGGAGGTAGATTGTGGAATTTATGACTCTTTCTTTGAACTGGAGAAATAAAAGATGATGGAAAATGGGCGAACAGTCCATTTCTTTGCAAGATTAATTTTAGATTTACTGAAAATATTTCTTTCCCACTCCTTGATTCCGGGTAAATTTTCATTTCTATATTGATCGATAATTGCACAAACAGAGCAACAAGAAGTTGTGAAGAGAGCCTTGCAGTTCCTCTAGTCGTAGCCATGGATGGTTAACACAGCAGCAGCCTCTTAATTTACTTAGGAAAACGATATTCTATAATCTTGCAATTAAAGAGCATTTAATGGAGATATTATTTTAGCACAATTGAGATAATTTGCTAACATAGAAGGGAATGCATGGCTTCCAATTATTTATTTATTTATTTTTGAAAAGATTCAACATTATATTTTATAATAACTTAAGGTCCCAATCTAATCATTGAAACTCCAACTCACAACCAATTGATGGATGAACTTTATTCACTAAACTATCTCATAGTGTCTGATGACTTATTATTGGTAACACTTTTTTTTTGAGTGAAAATTTCTATGGAACTTTCATTTTTTGTCATTATCGTTTAAGTTTTTATATTCGTATTTTTAATAATTTTATTTCTTAAAGTTTAATAAAATATTTATTCAAAGAATTAATTTATATCAATTTCAATATTCGCTTGTCTTATAATTTTATCTGATTTGAATGATATTTTAACAACTTCTTAACCATCTAATTATGAATGATATTTTAACAGCTTCTTCAGACATTATATTTCATAATAACTTAAGGTCCCAATTTAACCATTGAAACTCCAACTCACAATCAATTGATGGATAAATTTTATCTACTGAACTATCCCATAATGTCTGATGATTTATAATTGGCAACACTTTTTTTTTTGAGTGAAAACTTCCATGGAACTTTCATTTTTTGTCGTCGCCATTTTGTGGTTAAATTTTGTCGTTTAAGTTTTTAAATTGGTATTTTTAATAATTTTATTTCTTAAAGTTTAATCAAATATTTATTCAAAGAATTAATTTATATCAATTTCAATATTCCCTTGTCTTATAATTTTATTTAATTTGAATATTATTTTAACAGATTCTTCACCATCTAATTATGAAGAAACTAGCAGCAGGTGTGTGTGAAAAATAATTTATTTTATAAAAATTTAACTTTTAAGTTTACATAAAAAATAAAAATATACAAAATATACAAAAACCTTATATCTCCTTTTTTTTTTCTCTTTAATTTTTATCTATTCTTAATCCCCATCTTCTTCCTCCCCATCTTTTATCTTTTTTTTTTCTTATCTCTCTTCCTTTTTTTCCCCTTATCTCTCTCCTATCTTTATTTTCAAATCATCTCTATCTCTTGAAAATTTTACTAATTGCATCTTTATTAAAGTATTTTTAAAAAAAATTTTCAAAATATATGGAACACAATCTATCCCAGTATAAGAAAATTACACCTTCCTATAAAAGTATTTATCAGTATATCAAGAAATTTAGTCTTGAAGATAATATTTGCTATATATTAGGAGAGATTGTTGTTGGATTGAAGAGATATTATTGTAAGCTTTTAAATGTTTCATATGGGGATAAAAAAAATATTTTAATAAATATAAACATAATAAAATTTTGAAAAATATAAATGATATGATATTTTATTAAAAAAATATGATATCGAAAAACTCTCTCACTGAGAAAGTTTTTATTAAAAAAAAATAGATTTTAAGAGAGAGATAAGGAAAAAAAAGGAGATAAAATCTCAAAGAGATAGGGAGATTACCTATGGTGAAAAGGTAACGATAGTTATCATCTTTTGTAGAGTGTTTAAAATCTAATTTTGGAGACGATTTGAAAATATTTGGATAAAATTTGAAGAAAATTTGAAAACTTTTGAATAAAATTTTGATAATGTTGTGAACCGCTACCGTGACTATGAACGGTTAGATGGTAGATAATAGTAATAGATAAGAGATAAGCATTATTACTATCATTTTTTTATTAGGTTGGAAAAAAAAAAGTAACATTTTGATATTTAGGGATTGCACCACTTGTCCCATAGTCAACCCAAATTATTACTAGGGATGGGCATCTCGGCCGACCCGTTCGAATCCGATTCGTTATCTGATCTGAATAGATGTGAAATTTAAATTTTTTTTGGAGATTGGATCGGATTTGGATTTGATTTTTTAAAAAAAATTTAGATATTGGATCGGATATGGGGATGGCATTGCCTTCGTCCTAATTTATCCCGAATCCGATATCTAATTCGAATTTACCCCAATCTGCCCTGATTTGTCCCGATCTGTCCCGAAAAATATATGAATAACCCCAAATCATTTAAAATCACGGATCGTCACTATACCATGGCAAACAATATTCACATTTATAATACTCTAGACTTATTGAACTTCACTATTATTATCATTAAAATAAATATTGATAAATAAATTTAAAACAAAAATTGTCATCATTTTGTATTAATTGGGGTGTGTTTGGGAAAGAAATTATAAATTTAATTTTTTTCTTACTTTTGTGCAAATTAAAGTTTTAAAAGTTCAATTTATTTCTTTTATACGCAAAAATCAAGAAAACTAAAAGAGGTAAATTTAAAATTTTATAAGGTATATCATTTGAGACTCTACAAAATTATATAAATCCCTTTAAAATTTAAATTTTTACTTATTGCACGAATTATGAAACTATAATTTTTATAAATTTATATTAATTTATACAATTTCAAACTCCGTTATGACTTGTAAACTCAATTGTTTTTAAAAAAATATTTAGATACAAATTTTAAAAAAATAATTAAAATATTTTATTTACTATTTTATTTTATTTTTCTTATTTTTAGTACAAAAAATTACTGTTTCATTAAGTAACTTCTTTCTTGAACTTTGAATAGTTTATTGTTTTACTCGTATTTTTAACATTTTCAACTAAAATATATTTTTAAACTTTTCTATATTGATATTTAAAAAAGTTCTCTAGAAAATAGATTTTTCAAATAGTTTAACTAAAACGTTTTATGAAACATTCAATATTTTTTTTATAATGGAAATTATTTTTTTAAAAATATATAGAAAAGACAACTTATTAATTTTTTTTTAGATAGTTTGATAAGTGCAGATAATTATATTTTAAATTTTTTGAAAAAATTTATTTATGCAGATGAGTTATCTTATTATGATAAAAATTTATAGTTTTATGTCATTCTAAAAAATTATTTGTTATTATAAAAAAATTAAAAATTTTTTGTACTTTTATTTTTTTCTATATGTGAATGGTGAGAAAAAAAAATTAGTTATTCTATTTTGAAATTAGGTTGATGTAAAAAGTTAATAGGGATAAAAAAGAATTAGAAATTTAAATTTACAACTTTTATTTTTATGTTTGTAGGTTTTATATAAGAAAAAAATTTAAAAAGCTGAAATAAAATTTATTTTTATTTATATTTTTAGCAATAAAAAAAAATAAATTTAAATTTACTTGATTAAAATATAAAATAAATTAAAATTTATTTACAAACTTTTGTCATGTTTTTTTAACATTTTGATATTTATTTATTTATTACAATTCTTTTAAAATTTATTTATTTTAAAATTTATCAACTCATGTTTTTTCTTTTATTTTAATCATTACAATATTTTTAAACATATTACTAGATTATTGAAATGTATTACATTATTTACAAAATATGTTATTATGTATTATTTTGATTTTAAAGATGAATTATTTGGTAATAATAGATTACATACAACTTAAGGGTAAATTCGGAGGTGAACAAATGGTTTGGAGTTTTGGATATCCGTTCTCCGTTTGAAGCGGAGATGGAGGTTCAAAAAAATGTTTATTTGGAGTTCGGGTCAAATTTGGAAGTAGGCAGAGGATTTAAAGTTTGAATTTGGATAACACTATATCCGTATTCGATCTACCCTGTTGTGATTCCTAATTATTACACACATTTTTTACTCCAATAAACGGGTACGGAGTTCAAAAAAAAAAAAAGGAAACGGGTACGGACTTTTATTTTATTCAATGGACGCTTCGGCTGTTGATTATTTTGGAGTATCATCGTTGACAGCATCTGCATCTTGACGAATCAAGTCAAATGCCTTAGCAAAGTGAATGGCCTTTATATCAAGGTACTCCTTCCATGTCACCGGCCGATAAAGCGGAGGATGATCCTCGTCAGACAGCTTGCTCAACGGTGAGATTTTCACTTCCCCCGGCGGCGGCCCATAGAAGTGGGCGATCGAGATCCGATGTTCCGCCCGGTTGACCCGAGCCCGGTGCAAGGCCGCCTTGAACCGCCCATTGGAGAGGATCTGCAAAAGGTCGCCGCCGAGGATGACAAGAGAACCGGGGACCGCAGGCAAGGTGAGCCACTCGCCATCACGGAGGACTTGGAGGCCGGTGGTGTTGCTTTGGTAGAGCACCGTCAGCATGGATGCGTCTGTGTGAGGGGCAAAGCCCAGGGCGTTGTCCGGGTCAGGACAGGCCGGGTACGAGTTGATTTGGAGCAAGCAGTTAGGGCGATCCGATTCTCTGTTCGGGTTGAACCATTCCACATCCTCGTGGGTCAAGCCCAGCGAACTCAGCATCAATTCCCCTATCTTCTCAGACAGTGACTTCGCCTCCTTTAAGAAATCTTTCACCACATCACTGCACAAATATTTATTTATTAAAAAAATTAAAAAAAAAAAACTTCTTCTCGACGTTGATTATAAATTTTGTTTAAATAAAAATTAAAATATTAGTTTAAGAAAACTAGATTGATATTTAAATGTGAGAATTCATTTTAATCGATCTTAAGAAAAGAAATAAAGAATCTGTTGAATAACAAAAAAAGGATTTTTTTTCCCTTACTAAGAAATTCCCTAGAATAAGCAATACGATTATTGCATTTTAATCATTTATTTGTAAATTTCACTATGAATGATTCCCCTTCCCTCCGCCAACCTTTATATTTGTTAAAATTATTATAGGTGTATTATATTTTGTATTTAAAAGTATTAAATTTGTATTTCACGTTTATCAAAATTATTATAAATATATTATATTTTATAATTAAAAAATCTTAAATATGAATTTTTTTTAAGGTGAAATTTCTTTTTTAAGGGGAGGGGGAAGACTCGAACTCGATTCATGAGCGAGCAGGAAAGACTCTTAATCACTGAGTTAAAGGCCACGCTCAAAATGAAATAAATAACATGCACCAGCCGGGAATATGAATGATTGGCCTTCTCTCAATTAAAATTCAAAACAGCTACTAATTTTTTTTTATTTACAAATTTAGATATTTTGCATTGAGTTAGAGAAGGACAAAACAACTTTGCAAGGCTTGGTTTGGAAAAAAAAATTAAATTAATTTTTTATTAACTAAAATTTTAATTTTTTTATTTATTTAACATGTTTGTCCTTCATATTTTAAAATAAATTTAAAAGAAGTCTAGAATTTGATCAGATAATTTTAATCATTTTAAAAAAAAATTCACAAATTTAATAGCCAAAAATTGAGTTTTGACTATTAATGCCAAATGGAGCCGAAGACTAAGAATGAAATTAGCTGAACTCAACTCAAACTTTTCATATAAACTCGGACTTAGTTTGATTGAAAAAAAAAATTAAACTAGAGATGGTTACAAATAATTCGATTAAATCAAAATCCCCATTAATTCTATCTAAAATATTAAAAAAAATTTAATAATATTATTAAAAATATAAAAATATATGTATTATTTATCAAACTAATTTGTGAAATTTTTTTACGTTTTAATGGAGCTCAATTATAAATAAGTCATAAATCAAATTTGATAATAACTTGTTTTGGTTACAAATCAAACTCCAAACGAACCTTCTTTTGACTCAAGCTCAACAACTTGAGAAAAAAGAAAAAAAAAAAAAAAAAGTTCAGACTCATTTTCAGGCGTTATTCCGGCAAAATTCATCTTTAGCTCAAAACAAAGTTTAGTAACTTACGGTTACGAATCAAACTCCAAATGAACCTTCTTTTGACTCGAGCTCAACAACTTGAGAAAAAAGGAAAAAAAAAAAAAAAAAGCTCAGACTCATATTCAGGTGCTGTTCTGCCAAAATTCATCTTTAGCTCAAAACAAAGTTTAGTAACTTTCGGGTTCATTTAGAGTGATAAAAAGTGAGATAAAGTGTGAATTCGTAATTTGTGCAGTGAGATAAAAAGTGAATAATTTTTAAAAAATTTTATAATTTTTCAGAGATTTTTCAGTGTTTTACAAAGGCGAAGTACACTTTTGGATGGAAAACCTTTACAACGTGTTTGGTAAAAAGGAATAATAGGAGGAAAGAATAAGGAAAGGAAAGAAAAGAAAAGTGAGAGGAAAAAGGTATATTTAGTTAAGTGAAAAAGTGAGAGGAAGTTTAAAGTTTTTTCAATCACACATTTCTCTCTTTCTCTCTCCTCTTCCCTCATTTCCTCCTCTCTTTTCCATCCAAATTTGGAAGGAGAAAAAATGTGTGATCCCACACTTTTTCACCCTTTTTTCCATCATATTTTCTTATTTTTTCCCATTTTTTCCTCCGACTAAATAATAAAAATGAAGTATTATCCTCCATCCTCCTTCGGTTTTTCCTATTTTCCAATCCAACCAAACATGGGACTAGGCTCTGGAAGTGGCCATGAGGCCTTGGAAGGCGTAATTTCGCATTTCAAATGATAAAACTACCCTCGAGCTTAATTAGTTTTTTTTTATACTTTTTTATTAAATTTTTTTATTAAAATGATGTGATTATTTATAAATTTATTATTTTTAATATAATAATTTACTAACATATATTATATTATATAAATATTATAAAAACATTATAGTAAAAAGTTATGGTGGCCCACGTCATTCTTTTGTGTGTGTGTTAAAAATTCCAATTGCATGCAGCATGAGAAAGGAGTTTCACCAGAAAGAAGTATAGTCATCAGGCCAGAGCAGCTTAGCGTGGTGCTCCGGCGAGCCCACCACCGTGAAACCCTCCGACCACATACGCTTCGCTTAGAACCGACCTGTTAAGAATAAAAGAAAAAGGAAAGAATTATATATTAATATTTATTTCTGTGTGTGAGAATACAAGACTACAAGATCCTTTATATAAGAGGACAATAATCCTAATCTTGATAGGAGACAGTAATCCTAATTATGATTGAATATACAAAATAAGGAATGGAATAATAATCCTAATTATGATATAAGGAAAGACATAAAATAAGGAAAAGTATAAAATAAGGGATACTAATTATACGATTATATATTACTAAATCTAACACCCCCCTCAAATTCAAGGTGGCAACGCAGGAAGCAGCTTGAGTTTGGAGATTAACTCGAAGAAACGACCAGGAGGATGAGCCTTCGTGAAAAGATCGGCAGTTTGATTTGCTGAGGATACAGAAATGAGATAAACAATGCCACTTCTGACATGTTGACGAATAAAGTGACAATCTATTTCAATGTGTTTAGTGCGATCATGAAAAACATCATTGTGAGCAATCTGAATAGCACTTTGATTGTCACAATATAATATAGTGCCTGTAGAATGAGTGACACCCATATCAGTAAGAAGCCATCTAAGCCAAAGGAGCTCTTGAGTGATATCGGTGAGAGCACGGTACTCAGCTTCAGTACTAGAACGGGCAGTGAAAGTTTGTTTCTTGCTACGCCAGGCTATGAGAGAAGTCCCTAGAAAGAAACAGAACCCTATCGTAGAACGACGATCAGTAGGATCACCAGCCCAGTCAGCATCAGAAAAAGCATGTAACTTAAGTGAGGATTGGGCGGAGTAATGAAGACCATGAAACATAGTGCCTTTGATATATCGGAGAATGCGCAGCAAAGCAGTAAAATGATGAGAACGTGGAGCAGCCATGAATTGACTAACAATGTGAACAGCATAAGCAATGTCAGGGTGAGTGACAGTAAGATAAACAAGACTACCAACAAGTTGACGATACAAAGTCGCATCAGATAATGGTGCACCATCAAGAGAGGTAAGACGGAGCTGTGGATCAATTGGAGTAGTAGTAGTCTTGCAGTCAGAAATACCAGCCCATGTCAAGAGATCAGAAGCATACTTAGCTTGAGAAAGAAAGTAACTAGAAGAATCTCAGGAGATCTCCAAGCCCAGAAAGTAATTGAGAAACCCCAAATCATTCATCTCAAACTGTCGACTAAGAAAAATGCCAACAATGTCATCCCTAGTAATAATCATATCGTCCACATAAAGGAGAAGAAGAACAGATCCAGCTGTAGTGGTGCGGATAAACAAAGCAGAGTCATATGAACTGGGGATAAATCCAAGCTCATGAATAGTAGAGCTAAACTTCGCAAACCAGGCACGAGGAGCCTGTTTCAGCCCATATAGTGCTCGACGAAGCTTGCAAACATGAGAAGACGGAACAGAGGAGCTCGGAGGAGGTTGCATATAGACTTCTTCAGTAAGATCGCCATTTAGAAAGGCATTCTTAACATTCATCTGAAAAAGATCCCCGTTACGAGCAGCAGAAATAGCAAATAAACTGCGAACGGAAGTAAGCCTAGCAACAGGAGCAAAAGTTTCTTCATAGTCAATACCATACTCCTGAGTAAAACCTCGAGCAACAAGACAAGCTTTGTGTCGCTCAATAGAACCATCTGAATGGGTTTTGATTTTATAGATCCATTTGCAACTGATAGCAGTCTTCCCAGGAGGAAGGGGAACCACATCCCAAGTATGAGTTTTCTCAAGAGCCTGTAACTCATCATCCATAGTTTGCTGCCATAAAGGGTTAGTACAAGCCTCACGGTAGGAAGAAGGTTCGTGAGTAGAAAAGGCAGCAGAACTAACAATATAATCACAAAGACGAACAGAAGGTTGTGTTCCTCGTTTAGGACGTTCTGAAGGAGGAGATTCGTCAACAAGGGATGGAGGAGAAGACTCATCAGGAGTGGTCACAGGTCCAGCAGAAGACCTAGGTGTCTCGGGATGAACCGTAAGCAGTGGTGTCTGAGAGACCTGTGGACTATCTGCATCAAATATGTCAGAATGCAAATCTTTGGAAATATCAGTAAAGAGAGGATTATGGGAAGAGGTAGAAAGATGAAATGGAGAAAGAGTAGAAAACATCTTGTGTTCCCAAAAGACAACATGTCGAGAGACACGAAGACGTTAAGAAATAGGATCCCAACACCGATACCCCTTATGTTCAATACCATAACCCAAGAAACAACAATGACGAGAGCGTGGTTCAAGTTTAGTTCTTTCATGGGGTTGAAGGAGAACAAAACAAGCAGACCCAAATACTCTAAGATGAGAATAATCAAAAGGGAAGCCATACAAGCGTTCAAAAGGGGTAGAATTACCAAGGACAGAAGTGGGAACACAATTAATGGTGTAAGCAGCAGTAAGAGCAGCTCCCCCCCCAAAAAAATTTTCTAGACAGAAGGAAGAAATAAGAAGGGCACGGATCGTGTCAAGAAGATGACAATGTTTGCGTTCCGACCGACCATTCTGCTGAAAAGTACCAGGACAAGAAAGATGAGACTGTGTCCCCTGAAAGCGTAGAAAATATAAAACCTTAGAGTCAAGATATTCCATAGCATTATCAGTTCGAAAAAACCTTGATTGTACGAGAAAATTGAGTTTTCACCATTGCTGAGAAATCAGAGTATATCTGTTTAAGTTTAGAACATTTAGTTAAAAGATACAATCAAGTATAGCGAGTATAATCATCCACAAAAATAATAAAATAACGAGAGCCCCCCATAGTGAGAGTGGGTGAAAGTCCCCAGATATCTGAGTGAACGAGATCAAATGGTGTAAGAGAAACAGAATTACTTTTATTAAAAGGTAAAGCGGGTTGTTTAGCAGTTTGACATGATAAACAATCAACTTTCTCAGAAACCATATGACCCAATTGACCACTAGAAACTATAATTTTCAAATGACTAAAAGACACATGACCCAAACGATAATGCTAAAGATTAAAAATAGAAGTTGTGGAAGCGAAAGCAGCAGCGGAAGCAATAGAGGATGGTGGAAGTTGGAGGTGAACATCTCAAACAGACGTCCATGCTTACGGCCTATCCCAAGAACCTGTTTCGTCTGTGGGTCCTGCACCAAACAACCAGAAGCAGAAAAAGTAACGATCAGACCAAGTTCACATAATTGACCAACAGACACAAGATTTAAAGCAATGGTAGGAATGTGGTAAACATTAGAAAGAGAAATAGATGAAGTAGAAATATGACTAGTGTGGGTAACAGACATATGAGTACCATCAACAGTATGAATAGTGGGAATAGAGGATGATGAAGCACTAGACGAAAAAATTGTAAAATCAGAAGTCATATGATTGCAACATCCTGAGTCAAAATACCAAGAAGAAGTACTTGGCATGACGGAGAGGGCAGTAGAAGGAGATGTACCAGTTTTGGTAAGTATTTGCTAAATGATAGACTCCACATCAGTCATAGAAAAGGATGGGCCAGAAGAGGAGGACTCGTCTGAAGTAATAGCAGCAGTGGTACGAGAACCATGAGATTTAGCAGAGGACTTAGAGGATCCCTTTTTGGAATGAGCTCCAGAGGAGGAAGCCTTCGGACAGTCACGCTGAAAATGACCAGGAGCTGTTTTGTGGCAAGTCAAACACTTACGAACTAGACAATGTTCAAATGAATGATTGTGTGGTAGACCCCTTTTTAGACAGTAGATGCAGGAGTAAGGAGTCAATGAGCCAAAAGATTGACTGTGAGACATGACAAGAGCGGCATCTGGAACTGGAGATGGTGGTATAGCAAGAACTGAATCCAACGCCTTAGTTTTGAGACCCAGACAAATTTCTTTGGACAAGAGTTCTGAAATAGCTTGTTCAAGAGTGGGTAGAGGCATGCGATGGAGCAATGAGGCACAGACAGACTCAAAAGTGTCATGGAGAGCCATAAGAAATAGAAAAAGTCGCTGATGATTACGGTGGATAGTGTACAATTGAGCATCCTCAGAGTGTTTCCAGGTAGGTTCACATAAAGCAAGCTGATCCCAAACAGAAGACATTTGAGAGAGAAAATCATTGATGGATTGCCCAGGCTCTTGATGCATACGATGAAGAGTCTTAAGTAACTGATACTGGTGAGCATGACCAGTGGTCTGATAGCGATCCTTTAAGAAATCTCAAATAGTCTTAGCAGGAGAGAGATATTGATCATCGTCCTGGAATCGGCCAAATTGAAGAATGATGGAAGGAATAATAGTGGCACGAAACCAGGTGACAATTTGATAATTCTTGCTTTCCCAATCATCAAGACGATCCTCAAAAGCGGATTGATCCTCATCGTCTTTTAGGATAGGTTTTTTCTGAGAGCCAGAGATAATATGCCATAAACGACGTCCTTTGATAAAGCCAGAGAGAGCTTGTGCCCACAAAACGTAATTAGTCCCATCCAGAATGACAGAGAGGGACGTAATGTTGTCAGAGCGATCCACAGAAAAAGCTTTCATAGTGCTCAATAAAGATAAACAATAAATCCGAATAGAATAGAGATCACCAGTGCGTCCGGAACGTCGAAAAAGGTAAGGAACTGATCTGAACCGGTTGAAAATCTACAAAAAATGGTTGAACCGGCCCAAAAGAAGCACTGAACCGGTTTGGGCGGACCGGTCTGACCGTTGGAGCAGCTAGGGCTACGTGGCAGATCGCAGTTCGTTGGCGTGAACGCAATCCAGTGCGGCAGGTGCACCAACGAACAGTCCGCACGGCGCACCGTGATTCATCGAGATGATGTCAGCAAGGCAAATGTGAAGACCAGCGGCGTGTGAATTCACCTGAAGTCACACGTAATTTTCAGGCGGCGCGTGAGGGCGCGTGGAAGCAGATCTCCGGTTCTGGTTGGTGGCGTTAGGTTCGTCTATGAGAGACAAATCCGATGATTTATGCAGATGTTGGAATATTCACCAGAAGAGTAATACAGAAACGAAAAATCAAGGCTTCTTTAACTCTGCTGATGATATATACCAACGCAAGATCTCGCCGGAAAATAATGGCCGACGAAGAAGAGAAAAAAAATTAGAGCCTCTGCTCTGATATCATATCAAGAATAAAAGAAGAAGGAAAGAATTATTTATTAATATTTATTTCTGTGTGTGAGAATACAAGACTACAAGGTCCTTTATATAAGAGGACAATAATCCTAATCCTGATAGGAGATAGTAATCCTAATTATGATTGGATATACAAAATAAGGAATGAAATAATAATCCTAATTATGATATAAGGAAAGACATAAAATAAGGAAAGATATAAAATAAGGGATACTAATTATATACGATTATACATTACTAAATCTAACACGACCAAAGGGGGCGACGCCGTAGCCGGTGTTGCTGTCGGGCGAGCGCAGGGCACGGAGTTTTTGCTCCTCTGGCAAGGCGAAGAGCTGCCGCATTTGGCCCTCAATTTGGTCAAGGAGGGTGGCTGCGATGCCGTGGTTGGTGACTTGGAAGGCCCCCCATTTCTCGCAGGCTTCTTTGATGAGGTATTTGGAATTGGGGTCAGTGAGGTCTATGACGGGTGCCAATTCGTCGTTGAATTTGTCGTCGGAAAAGCTCCAAGCATGGGTGTCCGGCACTTGGTTTGCTTCCTTGAACTCTATCGGGGTGACCAGTTGGAGGTGCTGAGGCTTGTTTTCGTAGGTGTAGGAGGACTGTGTCAATGAAGTCATCGTTGGGCCTTGATGGATGAGTTCCCCCCCCCGGGGGGGGGGGGGTTTAATTGCTTTGGTGCATAAAGTGCCCTCGGGGATCCTTATATACGAGAGAGAGCAAGTACGGAACCAGAGCTTTGGAGGTGGCGACACGGGTTACCGGGGTTGAAAACCAAGTGCGGACACAGAATTTAGTATTTGACTGGCCAGAAAAAAGAGTTTAAAAATAAAGTGGAATGACGTATAAAAATTTAGGTTAAATAAAAAGTTTAAAATAAAATAGGGCTAGTTACAAAAATTTAGAATAAATTAATGTAAAGACTCGAAAATTTAGACAAATAAAATTTTATTGATTTTGATTTTTGTTTAATTTACATTTATGTTTTTATTTAATTTAATTTCTTTTTTCTTTTTTAAGGGTAGCATGTTATTTAATTTCATGAATATATATAATGCTAGGAGAGTATTTATATATATAAGTTGGTGAGTTTTTATTGGAAGAGAAGAGAGGTGTTTGGATGGTGATTGGTTGAAGGGGGAGCGGAACTTCTATTGGCCAAGAAAAGTGGCCAAGGATTTATTGTGCATGAGGGAGGTCACAAGGTTACGGCTAAAATTGAATTTAGTGTCGGAGTGTGAAAGATATTAATGATAGATTTATCCTAAGTGCTTGTACGAGTGGGTAAAGGGGAACTCTTAGATTGTTTAAAATTTTTAAAAATATATATATATATACCTGAATAGCACTTTACTTCACCTAAAATATCTTCATCATCTATGATACTAGTATTGACCCGTGTGATGCACTGAATTGTATAATAATTTTTATGGACAAAATATAATTTTTAAATACATTATAAATATTTTAATAAAATTGCATAATTCCATAAAATAGTTAGAGTTATTTTTTTTTTTTACTAAATTTTGATACGATATGATCTAATCTTAAAAAATAAAATTTGCTCTAAAACATATATTAAATCATAAACTTACCTAATTGACCAGATCTCCTTTTTGTTTTAAACTGTTTGTTAGTTTTAATATATATTTTTTTAATTCTTGACTCATTTTGTAAAGTCATAAATACTATTAGTCTTAATTATATTAATCAGTTAAAAATTATCTATGACTAATTTCAATTTAAAATTAGAATTTTTTTAGAAATTTTTCTAAAAATAAATTATTCACAAGCTTAAATAAAATTTCAAAATTTATTTAATTTTTTTAAATTTAAGATGGAACAAATTTTAGATATATATTTTTTGGTATTTTTTTTGCATGTTTAAGCAAATTATTTCAATTTTTATTTGTGTTCTTAATTTAATTATTAATTTATTTGAAATATATAAAGTTTACGACTATATTAAATTTATAAGTAAGTGAATCACCTTATAGAACTCATGAGTTTATTTATATGAAATTTATAAGGAAGTGAGCTCTTTTTCAAAACCCAACCAAGTGGATCCCTTTTTGAAACCCATGAGATTTTTTACATTTATTAAATTATATATATGCCACAATTTCAGGGCTTTTATTAAAAAAAAATGAAATTGTAGTATTCTAACAATGTGCGATAAATAAATAAATGTTTTGTGAATGAGAAAAGAAAAGAGAATAAAAAGGAATGAATGAATTCAAAAAATAATTCAAAAATCTATAAAAAAAATAAAAAAATAGAATGACATATGCCACGTAGAATTGAAGTGAAAGAAAAGAAAACAAAAAAAATACATTTATTTTAGTATTATAATAAATAGACAATATAGATTTATAAAAATAACTCAAATATTAAGTATTATTATTCGGTTAAAAATTGTGATATGGCCAATTGTAATTTGAAATTAAAAATTTTTCTAAACAAAAAAATTATTTCCAGACTCAAATAATATTTCAGAATTTTTTGTGTTTTCAAAAAATAATATCCCAGACTCAAAAAAGTCATCTTTGGGCCTTGATGGATTAGTTTTTTTTTGGGCCCCCCGGAGGGGCCCGGGGGGGGGGGGGTTTTAATTGCTTTGGTGCATAAATTAGTGCCCTCGGGGATCCTTATGGACGAGAGAGAGCAAGTACGGAACCAGAGCTTTTGGGGTTGGCGGCACGGGTTACCGGGGTTGAAAACCAAGGGCGGACACAAAATTTAGTATTTGACTGGCTTGAATGAAGAGTTTAAAAATAAAGTGAAATAACCTATAAAAATTTAGGTTAAATAAAAGGTTTAAAATAAAATAAGATGAGTTACAAAAATTTAGAATAGGTTAAATTTGAAAAAAATAATATTTTTTAAATTAAAATTCTTTTTTGGCTAGACTATGCAGGTTACAGCTCAAGTAAACCCCAAATGTCGGCCTACAATGTTGAAAATAATCAAAATTTAATAATTTAATGAAGTGTGGATATTTGCACTATTCCGTTAACTTTCCTCACTCCACAATATCTTTAATAAAAAATAATAATGTAGAGTGAGAAAAACTAAATGTTCATTTGATAAAACTGTCAGTTTTTAATTTTTGTATTTAATTTTTAAATTTTCAATTTTTTTGTTAAATTTTTTATTTTTAGTTTTCATTTTCATAAGAGAAAAAGAAAACAAAAACCTAAAAATGCATTTGGTAACGACAGTTGTTAGTTGATACTTATAGTAGTTAATTAATTAAAATCATTAAATTTAATTATTTTGATTATATTATTCGTTAAAAATAATTTAATATAATAAAATAAAATATATCACACATAATTTATTATTATTTTTTAAAAAATATTTTAATAAATATATTTTATGTTAATTAAATTAATTCATTTCATTAACTTAAACTAATTTGATTTTACTGATTAATTAAAATTTTTATTAATAATAATTTAATTCAATAAAAATAAAATATTTAATATAATATAATTATATTATTTAATAAAAATAATTAAATAAAATATTTTTAATTAATTTAATTAATTTAATTAAATTATAATTAATTTATTTCAGTTAATTATTAATTAGTCATTGAATTATATTTAAATATAATTTAATTTATTAAATTCATTATTGATAAAATTATTTATTAATTAAATTACATTTAATATATAAAAATATATAAAATATATTAATTTCATATATTTAATATATTAATTTGATAAATATAAAATATATTAAATATAATTGAATTATATTAATTATTAAATATAATTTAATGAAATATTTTAATTAATTTAGTTAATTAAAATTAAATATAATGAATTTAATTTGGTTAATTATTTATTAAATTGTATTTGATATATTAAAGTATATAAATTATATATTAAATTAATTATTAATTACATTATATTTATTATATAAGTTAATATATTAATGTAACATATATATATATATATATATATATATATATATATATATATATATATATATATATATATATATATATTGGCGGTAGTCGGTGGTAGATAGAGAAACAGCAGTTGTTGGCAATGATCGGAAGTGGGGGGTGGTGGCAATAGTCGTCGACCACTAAATGTAAGTGGTAATCAATGAGCGGTGGTGGCTGATTATGAGTAGTGGTTGTGGCTAGTGGTAATTATGAAAGAAAATAAAAGCTGAAAATAAAAACTTAAAAAAACACTTTTTTTATATTTTTATAATTTTTAAAAATTTTGAAAATAATTTTCATTTTTTTGAAAATTAAAAATTGAAAACAAATAAAATAAATTTACCAAACGAGTTTTCATATTCAATTTTTAACAAAATAAAAATAAAATCAAAAAACTAAAAACAAAATGATTGCCAAATGGGCCTTAATAAAAAAATAAATTTATTATTTTCCTTGAGTTATATAAACTTATTTTGATTAAATCAATACCGTTAATTTAAGCATTTCAGCCGCCATAATCAATGAAACACCCTACCTTATTTAAATTTTATTGTATATAATTATTTTTGTATTATTTAATATAAATTTAATAATACGTCTCTATATAATTTTGTTCAATTTGTCCTTATTATCTATTTGTAGTTACCATTTCTTTGGCGCAATGCACCTGACAATTCGTTGTCAGAATTATTAATTTTATTAAAATAAATTAAATTTTTTAATTATTATTACAAATATTATTATATTATTATAATTATTTTTAATAATTTTATTATTTCTCACCTTTTTTCTGAAACAATATATATATAATAATTTATATTGCAATCATCAAGGATGCTGATTCCCTATTTATCATGATTTACTCTTTCTCCAACCCAACATTACTTTGTTAAAAGAAATCACTGCCATGTTCTCCTGGGATTTTACAACAAATAAATTATCAATTTAAAAAAAGTACTGATTAATTACGTAAATTTAACATACATAAAATTTTAATTATTATATGTGTCAATTCATATTGGTAATTTGATCCATTTAATTAATACGTTATATGTATCGCATAATTTAACATATTTATTAAACATGTTACACATGTCATATCGTATAACACATTTAATAATCCTGTCATGTTAGAGTTCAGGTAAAACATTTATTTAATTGGGTTGAGTTAAGATTAATTTTATTTGTATTAAGGCCGTTTCCAGAAATTTGAAGATCTTAGGCGAAACTTTTAGAAAGACTTAATTCCTTATCTTTTTCTTCTAACCTTTTGAGTTACAAAATTATTTATTAAAAAATTATATAATATTAAAATCAAGTAATTATACAAATAAAAAAATATAACTAAATTAATTTGTAAATAAATAAAATAATCTGCATATATCACAAATGTGGATGATAACTATTTAATATATTGATAATAAAATAAGATTTGTAGAATGAAATGAAGATAAGGATTAGATTTGGATGATTATTTGGTTATAACTATATGAAGGTTGAAGATTATAGAATGAAATGACGGTAAGGATTGAGTGACGACCCAAGGAATTTTAGATGATTATGTCATATAAAAATTTCAATAGCTATTAAAAATAATAAATAAAATGAACATCTTACTAAATTGTTTTGATGGGTTTAAAAAAATATTAATGGGTCAAAAAAATTTTAATGGAGTCAAAGTTACCAAAATATTTTAAATATAAGAAAAAAATTTAGAAGTTCTTGATTGAATGATGGGGTCAATAAGGATTAGATTTGCAAATGAGTTGGATAGATAATGAAGATAAGAATTTGATTTGTAAAATGAAATAAAGATGAGAATTAGAGTTAGATGATGATATATAGACGTGGATAACTACTCGATCCAGATAAGAATTAGATTTTAGAATGAAATGAAGATAAGGATTAAATTTGGATGAGGATATGCAAATGAGTTTATGATTTTTCTTTTTAATTTTTTGGTTTAGTATCTATCATAGAAATAAAATTAAAAAATAATAGATAATTATGAATGTTTAGATAGAGTTGCAGGAAATTGTGGTTGTGAAGATAAAATTTTAAATAAATTAAAAATAATAATTAATACATTAATAAAATTTTGATGAGTTTAAATATTATTTAATATTTTAATTACTAATAAAAATTTTAAAAAATTGGGTCTTTTTTTGGCCAATGAGGCAATCTTAAAATTTTATCTTAATAGTGAGAGGAAATTTGAACTTCTTAACACTTTGTCTATATATTCATAATTAATTATTATTTTTCTAAAATTCGAATCATCATTTTGTCATTCATCATCCAACTCCAAATCTAACGCATTCATTTTAATTCTTATATTCATCAAGTAGTTATTCGACTCATTTGCATATCATCATCCAATTCTAATTCTTATCTTCATTTTATTTTACAAATTCAATTCTTATCTTCAGCTAAATTATTGTCCAAATCTAATCCTTATCTTTAATTCTATCTTACAAATCCAATTTTTATCTCGCCAAATCATCATCCAAATCTAATCCTTATCTTTAATTTTATCTTACAAATCCAATTCTTATCTTGCCAAATCATCATCGAGATCTAATCCTTATTGTCATTTCATTCCACTGTAATTCTTTTATATATATATATATATATATATCAAGCAGTTATCATCCACAATTGTTATATATCAACTCATTATTATTTTATTTATAATTTGGATATTAACTCAAAAAATGATATAAGGAATTAGGCCTTTCTAAATGTGCGACAATAAAAAGTACCACCGCGCATTGTTACCACGTTAGCTAATTGAACGTGGATCAAGCCTATGGAGTGAGAAAAGTGAGAGTAAAAAAGTTGAGGAGGATCTGCGACAAAAATTCCTCCGATGATAGAGTCGGATGAGACTTGAGAGTAAAAACTGAGAAATAATAAGTGTACAGTTGATAATAGTGAACGTACCTGAATCTTGAAGATAAGTGTTGTATTTATAGTAAAATAGAATAAATAAATAAATAAATAAATGTAAAAATAATTGATATTCCATGATTTTGTATATAATATGTATATGTTAATGTATATGACGGTTTACTTTTTTTTGTTGCCTTTCATTCAGCATTTAATACCTTATGCTTAGCATTAAATGTGCATGGGAGAGATTAGTGTAATAAGTAAAATATAATCTTTCAAATGTCACATCTGTCTGTCACTTATAAGGTAATAAACTAACTAAACTAATAAAGAGATAATAAATTCTGTTCACATTTATTACTATTTTGTATTTATAGTTAAGATTACACCAATTCACTTGTACATTTAATAGTGGGACTCAGCTGAGATGAGTAATGAATCTCTAGACTAACGCTGAGTACGCTCATGCTTAGAAACCATGCTCGAGAGAACACCACATGTATCTAGTAATTTATGCACCTGTACTAAAAGTTTGGCCTAAGGCCTTCAAATTTCTAGACACAACCTAAACTCTTGAAATGTTAGTAAATAATACAATTAATTTATATATATAATAATGAAACTCAAGAATTACGATATTTTTAACCGTTAATTTGCAGATTAATTCATTATCATTTTATTTATAATTTGCAGATTAGCTCAAAAAGTTAGAAGAATAATATAAGGAATTAGGTCTTTTTAAAAGTTTAGCCTAAGACCTCCAAATTTCTGGATATAGACCAGGTAGCGATAAGCTCTTGTAATGTCAGTAAATAATACAATTAATTTATATATATAATAATGAAGCTTAAGAATTATGATATCTTTAGCCGTTGATTTGTTTAATGGTCATAATCACTTGTTTTCTTCACACTCTGGTTGTCTTTCTAGTTACTACACATGGAAATGCAATCTATCACTCTTCCTAATTTTTTCAAATAATTTTCTATAATTCAAATATATCTTTAAATTGAGAGATGATATAGTAGGAAATATTAGATAGGGAATTATTTTTAAAAGAGTATTAAATTATAAATGTTTTTGAAAAATAATATTATTTCAGCATAAACTCGGATTTGCAAAATCTAAAAGTATAAACGAATATCCAAAAATAAAAAATTAGGTAATATAAACAATTGTGTGTAATAAATATAGATTTATTTTGTATCAATGTATAATAATTGTGCATTTAGATTTAATGTAAGGAGATAAATTTTTATTTCTATTCTCAAAGTTAATGAATATTAAAAAAATTAAATAATAAAATGATTTGTTGGAGACATTTTAAATCATGAATGGGAAATTAAATTGTAAAGTGAAATGGAGATAAGAATGAAATAAATAGGGATAAGTTATTGACATGTCAATAAATAACATAATTAATTTAGATTAAAATAACAAAAAATCTCCCCAAAATACAATTAATATTAGATCTGAGTACAAAATTAATTGAGAGAAGAAGATAATAACAAATAACTAAGCATGGTTAAGCTCCAATGTGAGAGCGAGTAATACAATTATATATATATATATATATATATAAAACATGGAAGCTTAATGCTCCGAATTAATTTTTTTTTCTCATTATTTTAATTGTCTTATTATCACTTCATATACAATCATATTCTCTTACTCTTTTCATATTTTTTTAAAAATATTTCTTTATAAAAATTTTTAAAAAAGTCATAATATAGGTAATAAATAAATTATTACTTTCAAATTGATATTTTTAAACACTCTATGGATACCTATTAAACAAAGTCAATTACAGTTTTTTATTTAAAAATTTTAGACTTTAATTTAAAAAATTAAAAATAAATTTTAAATTAAAATTAAATTGAGTGTATATAAAACTTAAAATATATACACTTTTATACTTTTGGGACATCTATATAATAAGAATTCAAGAATTTAAATTTGGGTTATTTTTAATTGTTGGATTTGTTCAATAGTCAAGATTACTTTTTTTTTTTCTCTCTACTTTGGTTATCTTTTTGATCATTTCACATGGATGCATACACACTCTCTCTCTTTCTTATTCTTTTGAATAATTTTCTATAATTTGAATATATTTCTAAAATAAGATATAATGTGGTAGGAGAAATATTAGACAGGAAATTATTTTTAAGAGAGTATTAAATTAGAAATATTCTAGAAAAATAGTATTATTTAAACAAAAACTTAGATTTGTAAAATCTAAAAGTGTAAACAAATATCCAAAAATTAGCAATTAAATGTTCTATTATAACATAAATAATTGTTGTGTAATAAATGTAGATTTATTTTTTATCAATGTATAATAATCATACATTTAGATTTAATTTAAGGATATAAATTTATATTTCTACTCTCAAAGTTAATGAATATTAAAAAAATTAAAAAAAAAATTAATTACCAAAAAAAATTAAAAAAATTAAATAATAAAAAAATGACTTTTAAAGGAAACTATAACAACGAATGAAACTGTTAAAATTAATGGCACGGGAAATACATTTAAATAAAATATATAAATATTTAATATCCAAAAAATATAATTTTAATAGACCAAAAATGCCCTTAGGGCATGGGAGATCTCTCGCCACCTCATCTTTTATCGCTGGCGGATGAAGTCACTGCTAACCCAACACTCTCCAACCTTTTCTTGTACTGCAACTTACTCTTCCCCAACCATGAATATGAATTTCTCTCTCTCAAAGGTATAGAAGCACTAGAGCCCCCTTTCAAAACCCTTAATTTTCTCTTTTCAGAACTCTCAAAAGTTTATATATATACATAGTTCAGTAGATAACAATCATGAAATTGTTAATTTCATTTATGATTTTCATGCATATTAAATTTTTTTTTTTTAAGTTTGAGACAATTTTTTGGAAAGTTTTCAATTTTTTTTTCTCTTACCGTTTTCCGATTGAGAGGGATTTCAACTGTGAGTTTTGCATATGTAATGACCCGATTTTTTTATTTAATATAATTTATATATATATATATATATATATTTGGATTGTAATTTGTTATTTAAATTTAATAATTTATAATTTTGCTATTTAATTTTGAAGTGTATTTAAAAAGGTTGTTTTTTTTTTTTTTGGTATATTTGAAAAGATTTTTAAATTTTAGGGAAAGGGGTGTAATTTTCCTAAACCTATGGGGAATAGGAAAGTAATTAAGTTGATTAGGATTAGAACACTATTACTATAAATATGTAAGGTTGTATTTATTTTAATAAATTAAAATAAACCCTAGAAAAGAGAGAGGAAGAGAGACCGAGAGAAGAGAAGAGAAGGAAGAGATTCAGTGGCTGAACTTTTGACTTTATTGTGATTCTTCCAATTTCCGAATTATGTTTTCTATTGAGGTAAGGGGGTGTGATTGAACTTTAATTGTTACACATTTATATATTTAATTACACTTTACTTAGCACATAAATAATATAAAATCTGTGTTTTGTGTAGAATCTATTCCCACTACTCAAAATTGAAGCATGTGTTGATTTTATACACAAAGGAAAGAAATCTGAACCATGTTGAGGACACAGGGAAAGGTCATGAAAGCATTGAATACATCAAGGTGCAGTACATCAGTTGATTGATGCCATTTGAGATGATGAAGAAACTTTCAATTGTATTCAACACAAGAGGATCAAAATCTTCAGTTTGGAGTTCTGGAAGCAGGGGAATATATTCGAATATGTAGATTGGCATATTCGAATATTGTTGGTGACTGAATTATATCCTAGAGGGAAGTGCATATTCAAATACAGGGACAAAACATTCGAATGAAGAGTTATACATCTCAGCAACAGCTTTCACATGACTTCAGCCTCTCCATGTGACATGGACCTGAGATCAAGGAATGGCAAATCGGTAATTCAAGGGGGACTTGCATAACAGAATGAGGAATTTTCAGAAGGAATGAGTATAGAGAGAGATAGGAGAGAGGGAGCTTTGGGTTTTTGGACGTTTTCTGCAGTAGTTTAGGGATTGAGTTTTCAACTTCAATTTCAATCGTTGTAATTAGTTTTCAATTGCAAATCAATTTCAGTTTCAGATTTCAATGTTTCAATTTCATCTTACTGTTTTAGTTTCTAATTTTCTGAATATGAACGGCTAAATATTTCTTGGGCAATGTCCCTTCCAATGAATCTCAAGATGCTAAGCTTCATGGTTTTACTTTGAGTTCTTTAATTATCAATTCAATTTGCATTTGAACATTTTAGGAATCATTGAATCAAGACTCGATTAACACTAATTTGTATATCTTATCAATAAGTTCATAGGTGTTGCTTAACTTAGAACCCTCATGACAATCTTGTATGTGGGTTGCTAGACATAGAACTCCTATTGTTCTTAAGATATGTTATGCACATCAAGTGTTTGATCTATAGTTTGTTTCAATTGAAATTAATTTTCTCAAAATCAGAGCAAACCGAATTGGTAATCCACAAACTCTTAGCATCTTGAGATTGATTTGGATTGGCATTGAACTTGTCTTGCCCAACCCTTTTACATCAGATTTTTAGTTAAATTTAACTTTTACTTTAGAAAAATCTCTCCAAAATCATCAACATTCCAGATCAGAATTTTGTTTCTGTTTTACATTCATGTGAGCTATGTTTTGCCACTTTAATCCATTAGAATCAGTCACTCTTTTGCTCCTTAGATCCCTGTGGAAATGACCTGGTATTCACCAGTATTTTGTGCTACAATCACACCTTGCACTTGGGGGAAGTTTGACTTAATTTTCCTTACTCAACATTTTTAAAATCCGAATTTACACCAGCATTTGCATTTAAGAGTGAGATAGTTAAGAAACGACAAGCAGGGTGGATCCTTTACTATATGCATGTGTACATATATATTTGAAAATATTATCCTTATATATATATATATTTATATCGTCTGGTAGGGTCAAAATTCGAAAATTTTATCCATGCTGTACATGAATCATAAAAGAGGGGAGGTGTGCATGTTTTGTTTCATTGATTGCATTCATGATGATGGCTTTTACATAAAAGAAACAATTGGTCCTTCACAGGTTCTCACTAAAAGACAAAATCTTAATATACATGCATATATATATATATATAATTGTGGTGTGCTGGAATGCTCACTAATTTATGATGAAAGTATCTTTTTTTTTTTATGGGTTTGCTTTGACTAGTTTACTGTGACGTGAGGAATGTCGTGGCCATTTCAATCAAACTTTTGTTCATTAATTGTTTGGAAATTTTGAGAATGAACAGTAATATATATAAAAAAAGGTTTTAAACGTACAAATTAATGATTTGCACACACACACATATATATATATATTATATACGATCAAATAACCAATCAAAGCCTCTAATTTCACTTGACGTAAACTGATTGTTTACTTTAGTTTAATATATATATACCGTTTGATGTATGCCGATTTAAAATTTTAATTTTTTTATTTTTGGGAATGTGACAGATTGTTTGATTGGTGTTTGTGATGTGATTAATTGTGAGCTTTTGTAGGAATATTATTTATTTAATTAAATTTAAATAAATAAAATAAAGGAAGAAATTGATTTATTTGGATATAAAGTGAAATTAGTGATATAGTTTGTTTGGATTGAAAGTGAAATTAGTAATATAGTTTGTTTGGATTGAGGGGTACTGAAATAATCAAGTATACGTACCCAAGGGTTGAGAGTTCCGAAACCTGCGTGGGGGTGGTAATCGAGTCTAGTATGCTAGTAACCTACGAACGATGTAGATGCCTAAGGGTGGCATATTATATTCCTAAGGCTTCGATCTAGGAAGCAGACACCGAATGATAGTGTATATTGGTTGGGTCCTGTTTCTACGGGACAATCAAGTAGACATCAATGAATGATGTATATTGGTTGGATCTTGTTTCTACGAGACAACCAAGCAACAGTACCTTGAAATTAAATTATTTTTCTTTGATGTGTTGTGTGGTGCTGAAACACAATTAAATTGTAACGAAGATAGATTGATAAATAAATTTAAGTTCCTGTTTGAAATTGCTACCTGTGCATAATTATTTCACTTAGTAGCATGCTAGAACATACTGCATTTATATTATTATTATTAGAGTTCTGAGCACACGTGGTATTAGTGCTAAACCCTTACAGCTTGTGATGTAAGTAATGAATTTGAGTCACATGCTGGATCTTCTGAGCATAGGAATTAAAGTTTTATTTATTATTTTTATGTAATTGTTTCAGACTCTAGGAAATTATTTTTTAGCGGGTTGTGGCAAATCTCTGTTTTTGAGGTGAATGTTAAATTATTTTTTTTTGAGATTGGTTGGATTTAGTTTTGGAGTTTTGTTGCCTAGTTGATTGTGACCAAGGCATTTATTAAACTTAAAGTATAAATTTTATTTATTTTATTTTCATTGCTCCATAATGTGTGTGTATGGCTCTGATGTGGGACGAGGAAGGTTATTTAATGTTGTATTATGTGTTCTTTTGTTCACATGCTCGGGTTGTGCAACCCAGGGCGTGACACATAGGTTTTGTTTTTATATTCTCTGAGAAAATTTTTAAATTTGAGAGAGATTTTTTGGGTTTGTTATTAAATGTTTGGAATTCAAAGAAAGTTTCTTAAATTTGTGATTATATGTTTAGAATTTGAAGTAAAAGAACAGGTGAGAGATAAAAATAGAAGAACATATGAGAGAGAAAAGCAGGGTGACGAAGAAGAAGAAGAAGAAGAAGAAGAAGAGGACAGTTTTGTCATTTAACCACTCAATATGATTCTGTTCACTCCTGCATTTTACTCATAAGTACACGATATATTAGTGTATGATAACGAGACATAGAGGGTGTAAGTGATTTTAACTCAAAGTACAAGGGGTAGAAAAAGGCAATTACTTTATAATAATAATAATAATAATAATAATAATAATAATAATAATAATAATAATAATTCAAGAAAAAATAATGAAGTAAAATAAAAAAAAAAACAGCCACATACAATTAACAACAATAACAAATAGCTTATTGGGCTAGAAAAGTAAATCACATAAAAAACACAATATTTTTACGTGTTTGGCAATTGCTTATATTCACGTGATAGAGGAAATTCACTTAATAAATCAACTTGAGAAAATTACAAAGGCAAAACCTCACCTAGGTTCTAAAACCCTCTATGTATTTTCTTTTTTCTCTCTCACTGTTTTTCTCTCATTTGGTCTAAATCTTGCTTTCTCACAATTTATTCTTCTTACACCCCCTTACCAATATTCACACCACAGACAATCAAGTCGGTGCATTTATACTAAATTAGGTGAAGTCAAAACTTGCAATTGATGTAGCTTGTAACTTCTAGACTATTATTCCCGATAACTCCCTCTACTTGACGTAAATAACTTAACTTAGGTAATTTAAGAGTTCTTAAAAAAATAGTTTAAAAGTCACACAGATAAAAGCAATTGATCAACTAAATAAATAGAAAGCATCATTTGAGTCCATGTTAATAGAATTGGGCGCATATTGGACATCTTTCATTTGAATAAATGAATGCATTCATATTTGTGTTGTGAATTTTTATTAATTCAAATTTGAAGGAGGAAAACAATAAAAACAGCCCTCTAATTCATATAGTAATAGTTTCCTAATTAAATTTAAAGGGTGAGTCTATTTGCATCTCATAAAATCGCCTCCTACATTTCATTTTATTTTTTCATTGAGTAAAATTATAAAATTATCCCTTTTAGATAATCGCTCTTCATAAATAAATTTTTACAAAATTTGATAAAAATATTAAGGCTTTGTTTGGTGGAAGAGAGTGAAAAAATATTTAAGGACTAAAATAAATTTTATTTATATTTATATTTTTAAATATATTTTTAACAAACATGCTAAAAATATATTTTATTTTATTTTATTTTCTAACTTAAATCAAATAAAAAATTAAATTATTTATTTATTTCTTTTACAAACTCTCATTTAATCTTTTGTTATGACCCTCAAGTCATTTAATAGGGGTCCATATGAATCTTTTATTTTGCCAATTCCTCTTGATGACAAGGATGACTTCAAAAAGTGAAAGTCTTTGGCTTTTCTTGCTCTGAGTATTATCATTTTCTGCAGGCTACTGTTAGTTTCACCCTGTTGCTTGTGTGTATAATAAATATATCACACAAGCTTCAGCTTTCAAGCTTCCATTTCAGAAGTGTAGTTTTGAGTTTATATAGCTGAAATCAAATGTGAGCCGCGAGTTTTGGAGGTAGATTGTGGAATTTATGACTCTTTCTTTGAACTGGAGAAATAAAAGATGATGGAAAATGGGCGAACAGTCCATTTCTTTGCAAGATTAATTTTAGATTTACTGAAAATATTTCTTTCCCACTCATTGATTCCGGGTAAATTTTCATTTCTATATTGATCGATAATTGCACAAACAGAGCAACAAGAAGTTGTGAAGAGAGCCTTGCAGTTCCTCTAGTCGTAGCCATGGATGGTTAACACAGCAGCAGCCTCTTAATTTACTTAGGAAAACGATATTCTATAATCTTGCAATTAAAGAGCATTTAATTGAGATATTATTTTAGCACAATTGAGATAATTTACTAACATGGAAGGGAATGCATGACTTCCAATTATTTGTTTATTTATTTTTGAAAAGATTCAACATTATATTTCATAATAACTTAAGGTCCCAATCCAACCATTGAAACTCCAACTCACAACTAATTGATGGATGAATTTTATCCACTGAACTATCTCATAGTGTCTGATGACTTATATTGGCAACACTTTCTTTTTTTTTTTTAAGTGAAAATTTTCATGGAACTTTCATTTTTTATCGTCGCCATTTTGTGGTTAAATTTTGTCGTTTAAGTTTTTAAATTCATATTTTTAATAATTTTATTTCTTAAAGTTTAATGAAATATTTATTCAAAGAATTAATTTATATCAATTTCACACTTTAATGAAATAATTATTCAAATAATTAATATATATCAATTTCAGTATTCCATTGTCTTATAATTTTATCTGATTTGAATGATATTTTAACAGATTCTTCACCATCTAATTATGAAGAAACTAGCAACAAGTGTGTGTGAAAAATAATTTATTTTATAAAAAATTAACTTTTAAGTTTACATAAAAAATAAAAATATACAAAATATACAAAAACCTTATATCTCCCTTTTTTTTTCTCTTTAATTTCTATCTATTCTTAATCCCCATCTTCTTCCTCCCCATCTTTTATCTCTTTTTTTTTCTTATCTCTCTTCCTTTTTTTCCCTTATCTCTCTCCTTTTTTTATTTTCAAATCATCTCTATCTCTTTAAAATTTTACTAATTTCATCTTTATTAAAGTATTTTTAAAAAAAATTTTCAAAATATATGGAACGCAATCTATCTCAGTATAAAAAAATTACACCTTCCTATAAAAGTATTTACCAGTATATCAAGAAGTTTAGTCTTGAAGATAATATTTGCTATATATTAGGAGAGATTGTTGTTCGATTGAAGAGAAATTATTGTAAGCTTTTAAATGTTTCATATGGGGATAAAAAAAATATTTTAATAACTATAAACATAATAAAATTTTGAAAAATATAAATGATATTATATTTTATTAAAAAAATATGATATCAAAAAACTCTCTCGCTGAGAAAGTTTTTATTAAAAAAAATAGATTTTAGGAGAGAGATAAGGAAAAAAAAAAAGGAGATAAAATCTCAAAGAGATAGAGAGATTATCTATGGTGAAAAGGTAATAATAGTTATCATCTTTTGCAAAGTGTTTAAAATCTAATCTTGGAGACGATTTGAAAATATTTGGATAAAATTTGAAGAAAATTTGAAAACTTTTGAATAAAATTTTGATAATGTTGTGAACCGCTACCGCGACTATAAACGGTTAGATGGTAGATAATCGTAATAGACAAGAGATAAGCATTGTTACTATCATTTTTTTATTAGGTTGGAAAAAAAAAAGTAACATTTTGATATTTAAGGATTGCACCACTTGTCCCATGGTCAACCCAAATTATTCCACACATTTCTGACTCCAAGAAACGGGTACGGAGTTTAAAAAAAAAAAAACCAAAAACAAAAACCAAAAAACAAAGGAAACGGGTACGGACTTTTATTTTATTCAATTGACGCTCCGGCTGTTGATTATTTTGGAGTATCATCGTTGACAGCATCTACATCTTGACGAATCAAGTCAAATGCCTTCGCAAAGTGAACGGCCTTAATATCAAGGTACTCCTTCCATGTCACCGGCCGATAAAGTGGAGGATGATCCTCATCGGACAGCTTGCTCAACGGTGAGATTTTCACTTCCCCCGGCGGCGGCCCATAGAAATGGGCGATCGAGATCCGATGTTCCGCCCGGTTGACCCGAGCCCGGTGCAAGGCCGCCTTGAACAGCCCATTGGAGAGGATCTGCAGAAGGTCACCGACGAGAACGACAAGAGAACCGGGGACCACAGGCACGGTGAGCCACTCGCCATCACGGAGGACTTGGAGGCCGGTGGTGTTGCTTTGGTAGAGCACCGTCAGCATGGATGCGTCTGTGTGAGGGGCAAAGCCCAGGGCGTTGTCCGGGTCAGGACAGGCCGGGTACGAGTTTATTTGGAGCACGCAGTTAGGGTGATCCGATTCGCTGTTCGGGTTGAACCATTCCACATCCTCGTGGGTCAAGCCCAGCGAACTCAGCATCAATTCCGCTATCTTCTCAGACAGCGACTTCGCCTCCTTTAAGTAATCTTTGACCACATCACTGCACAAATATTTGTTTATTTAAAAAAATTAAAAAAAAAACTTCTTCTCGACGTTGATTATAAATTTTATTTAAATAAAAATTAAAATATTAGTTTAAGAAAACTAGATTGATATTTAAATTTGATAAATCAGTTTAATCGATCTTAAGAAAATAAATAAAGAATCTCTTGAATAACAAAAAAACGATCATTTTTTTTTTCCTTCAATAAGAAATTCCCTAGAATAAGCAATACAATTATTGCATTTTAATCATTTATTTGTAAATTTCACTATGAATGATTCCCCTCCCCCTCCCCCTCCCCCAAACTTTCTATTTGTTAAAATTATTATAGATGTCTTATTATATTTTGTATTTAAAAGTATTAAATTTGTATTTGACGTTTATCAAAGTTATTATAATTATATTATATTTTATGATTAAAAAATCTTAAATATGAATGAATGGCCTTCTCTGAATTAAAATATAATATAACTACCATTTTTTTTTTAATAAAGTTAAACATTTTGCATTGGGTTAGAGGATAATAAAACAACTTTGTAAGACTTGGTTTGGGAAAAATAAAATTTAATTTTTTTGTGTTTGAGAATAGAAAAAAAATTAATTTTTTAGTAACTAAAATTTTAATTAATTATTTGTTTAACATATTTTCCTTCATATTTTAAAATAAGTTTAAAAAAGTCTAAAATGTGATAAGATAGTTTTGATCATTTAAAAAAAAATTCAAAAATTGATTATCCAAAAATTGAGTTTTAACTATTAATGCCAAACGGAGCCTAAGGCTAAGGGGTGAAATGAGCTAAGCAAACCTAAGTTTTAATTCATTCGAGCTCATCTCAACTCGAAATTTGTTTATTTGTTCGAACTAAGTTTGATAAAAAAAAATTTAAGTTGGAAACAAGTATTAATAACTCGAGTAAATCAAAATCACTATTAATTTTATCCAAAATATTATAAAAATATTTTAATAATATTATAAAAATATTTTATATTATTAAAATATTTTAATAATATTATTAAAAATATCAAAAAGATATATTATTTTATCAAACTGATTAGTAAAATTTTCATATTTTGATTGTTGCTCAATTATAAACAAGTTATAAATCAAATTTAATAATAACTTGTTTTCGTTACGAATCAAACTCCAAACAAAGCTCTTTTCGACTCGAGCTCATAACTTGAAAAAAGGGGTGCTCAAGAGTCATTTTCAGGCGGTCGGTTGACCGTTCTGACAATCCATCTTTAGCTCAAAACAAAGTTTAGTAACGAAATTTATCTTCAAAAAGAAAACCTTTATAGTGTGTTTGGCAGAAACGAAGAATGGAAGGAAGGAATAAGAAAAGAAAAGAAAAGTGAAAGAAAGAAAGTATATTTGGCTGAACGGAAAAGTAAGAGGAAATTAAAAAGATATATATATATTATAATTTATTTTTTGAATTAAAAATTATTTTTAAAAAATGAATCTTACTTTTTGAATTTTTTATCACACATTTCTCTATTTCTCTCTCCTCTTCCCTCGTTCCCTCTCTCTTTTCCTCTCAAATTTGAGAGGAAAAAATGTGTGGTCCCATACTTCTTTACCCCATTTTCCATCCTCTTTTTTTTTTTTCCTCTCCATTTTTCTCTTCAACTAAACAACAAAAATGAACTATTATCCTCTATTCCTCTTTTCTATTTCCCATCCAACCAAACATAGACTTAGGCTCTCGAGGCGGCTATGAGGCTCTAGAAGGCGTAATTTCACATTTCAAATGACAAAACTACCCTAGATTCAGAAAAATAAAACAAATATTCTATCAGAATGTCTGTTAATGAAATGTCATAATATAGATAAATTTATTTTTCATTTTATATATTATTTTAATTGATATTTTTTATTATCTTATTTTAATAATATAATATTATTTTAGTAAAAAGATTAATTAAAATTATGTGATAATATATTTGTTTGCTATAAAAAGAATGAGCTTAATTAGTTTTTTTAACAATACTTTTTTATTAAAATTTATTATCAAAAGGATGCGATTATTTATAAATTTATTATTTTTAATATAATACTTTACTAACATATATTATATTATATAAATATTGTTAAAAAATCATAGTAAAATATTATGGTGGCCCACGTCATTCTTTTGTGTGTTCGTTAAAAATTCCAATTGCATGCAGCATGAGAAAGGAGTTTCACCAGAAAGAAGCATAGTCATCGGGCCAGAGCTGCTTAGCGTGGTGCTCCGGCGAGCCCACCACCGTGAAACTCTCCGACCACATACGCTTCGCGTAGAACCGACCAAAGGGGGCGACGCCGTAGCCGGTGTATCTGTCGGGCGAGCGCAGGGCACGGAGTTTCTGCTCCTCCGGCAAGGCGAAGAGCCGCCGCATTTGGCCCTCAATTTGGTCGAGAAGGGTGGCTGCGATGCCGTGGTTGGTGACTTGGAAGGCCCCCCATTTCTCGCAGGCTTCTTTGATGAGGTATTTGGAATTGGGGTCAGTGAGGTCTATGACGGGTACCAATTCGTCGTTGAATTTGTCGTCGGAAAAGCTCCAAGCATGGGTGTCCGGCACTTGGTTTGCTTCCTTGAAGTTTATCGGGGTGACCAGTTGGAGGTGCTGAGGCTTGTTTTCGTAGGTGTAGGAGGACTGTGTCAATAAAGACATCTTTGGGCCTTGGTGGATGAGTTTTTTTTTTTTTTGGGGGGGGGGGGTAATTGCTTTGGTGCATAAATTAGTGCCCTTGGGGATCCTTATATACGAGAGAGAGCAAGTACGGAACCAAAGCTTTGGAGGTGGCGGCACGGGTTACCGGGGTTGAAAACCAAGTGCGGACACAAAATTTAGTATTTGACTGGTCTGAATAAAAAGTTTAAAAATAAAGTGAAATGACCTATAAAAATTTAAGTTGAATAAAAGATTTAAAATAAAATAGGGCGAGTTATAAAAATTTAGAATAAGTTAAATTTGAAAAAAATAATTTTTTTAAATTAAAATTCTTTTTGGGCTAGACTATGCAGGTTACAGCTCAGGTGAACCCCAATGTCAGTTTGTAATGTTGAAAATAGTCAAAATTTAATAATTCAATAAAGTGAGGATATTTGCACTCTTCCGTTAACTTCTCTCACTCCACAATATCTTTAATAAAAAATAGTAATGTAGAGTGAGAAAAATTAAATGTTCATTTGATAAAACTGTCAGTTTTTAATTTTTGTATTTAGTTTTTAAGTTTTCAATTTTTTTTGTTAAGTTTTTTATTTTTAGTTTTCATTTTCATAAGAGAAAAAGAAAACAAAAACTTAAAAGTGCGTTTGGTAACGACAGTTGTTAGTTGATAGTTATAGTAGTTAATTAATTTCGTTATTACACACTAATGACCCCTATGCTCACAAATAAACTATAACAATGGATGAAATTGTTAAAATTAATGGCGCGGGAAATACATTTAAATAAAATATATAAATATTTAATATCCAAAAAAATATATTTTTAATAGACTAAAATGCCCTTAGGGCATGGGAGACCGCTCGCCACCTCATCTCGTATCGCTGGTGGATGAAGTCGCTGCTAACCTAACACTCTCCAACCTTTTCTTGTACTGCAACTTACTCTTCCCCAACCATGAATATGAATTTCTCTCTCTCAAAGGTATAGAAGCACTAGAGCCCCCTTTCAAAACCCTTAATTTTCTCTTTTCAGAACCCTTAATAGTTTATATATATACATAGTTCAGTAGATAACAATCATAAAATTGTTAATTTCATTTATGATTTTCATGTATATTAATTTTTTTTTTTAAGTCTGAGACAATTTTTGGAAAATTTTCAATTTTTTTTTCACTTACCGTTTTCCGATTGAGAGGGATTTCAATTGTGAGTTTTGCATAGGTTTTGTTTTTATATTCTCTGAGAAAATTTTTAAATTTGAGAAAGATTTTTTTGGTTTATTATTAAATGTTTGAAATTCAAAGAAAGTTTCTTAAATTTGTGATTATATGTTTAGAATTTGAAGTAAAAGAACAGGTGAGAGATAAAAATAGAAGAATATATGAGAGAGAAAAGTAGGGTGAAGAAGAAGAAGAAGAAGAAGAGTACAGTTTTGTTATTTTACCACTCAATATGATTCTATTCGCTCCTGCGTTTTACTCATAAGTACACGATATATTAGTATATGATAACGAGACATAGACGGTGTAAGTGATTTTAACTCAAAGTACAAGAGGTAGAAAAAGGCAATTACTTTATAATAATAATAATAATAATAATAACAATAATAATAATAATAATTGAAGAAAAAATAATGAAGTAAAATTAAAAAAAAAAAAAAACAGCCACATACAATTAACAATAATAACGAATAGCTTATTGGGCTTGGAAAGTAAATCACATAAAAAACACAATATTTTTACGTGTTCGGCAATTGCTTATATTCACGAGATAGAAGAAATTCACTTAATAAATCAAACTTGAGAAAATTACAAAGGCAGAACCTCACCTAAGTTCTAAATAAATTTTTACAAAATTTGATAAAAATATTAAGGCTTTGTTTGGTAGAAGAGAGTGAAAAAATATTTAAGGACTAAAATAAATTTTATTTATATTTATATTTTTAACAAACATGCTAAAAATATATTTTATTTTATTTTATTTTTTTAACTTAAATCAAATAAAAAATTAAATTATTTATTTATTTCTTTTACAAACTATGTCATTTAATCTTTTGTTATGACCCTCAAGGCATTTAATAGGGGTCTATATGAATCTTTTATAAAAAATATCAAAATAAATCAATTAATGTATAAAAAAATATACATTCAAAAAAAAAAGAAAATAATTATCAAACAAAACGATAAATATCATTACTATGAAAACTTAATTTAATTTTTTAGTAGGAAATATTTAAAAATATTGTGATTAGAAAATTTTATCACAAGAAGGTTACTCAAATGCAATAAATATTTTTTTTTATAAAAACTAATATGGTAATTATCCGCTTGTCCAAAAATCTAAAAATATAATTATTTTTGATAAATTGTTTTTTCAATATTTTGCTTAAAAATATTTTTATAAAATAAGAGTAGTTATATCATTATAATTAGGCATTAGATTATATAAAATAGATGTTTGATAAAATAAGTAAAAATTTTTAGTAATTTTTGACAACTTTTGTATATTTAATAAAAATTTTAGTAATTCTTGATTTGGATTAAAATGAAATAATTTTATACTTTTTATCGATTCAGTAAAAATTAGTGCGTTGGTAATTTATCATTTAAAATTGTTGACTACTTTTTAATATTTTACTAAATACGTAAAATACTAAAAATTAATATATATATATATATATATATATATATTTTGGTTTTTCTTCTCCTTCAAACGGGGCCATGGTTGACCTTTGGATTTTGTATTCGAATTAAACGGTGGAGAAGCAAAAAGATATGCACAGACCTCATACCACCAATTAATTTGCTGTTCGCTGATTGTTATAGCGTGATATGGGAAGCTCCTTGGGGTAGCGGAGACGGACTGTGCAAATTCAAAGCCTCGAATCCACCCAACGACTAACGTCACAAAGATCTTTGAAAATTGTTTTCTTGTTGTGTCGTTGGTCGTTGGGTGAATTCGAGGCTTTGAATTTGCACAGTCCGTCTCTACTGCCGAAGGAGCTCCCCATATTTCCGTTGTAACAATCAATCAACAGCAAAATTGGTTTCTTTGAAAGTTGTTTTCTTGTTGTGTCGTTAGTCGTTGGATGGATTCGAGGCTTTGAATTTGCACAGTCCATCTCCGCTATCCAAGGAACTCCCCATATCCCCGCTGTAACAATCAATCAACAGCAAATTAATTGGTTTCTTTGAAAGTTGTTTTCTTGTTATGTCGTTAGTCGTTGGGTGAAATTGAGGCTTTGAATTTGCACAGTCCCTCTCTGCTACCCAAGGAGCTCCCCATATCCCCGCTGTAACAATCAATCAACAGCAAATTAATTGGTGGGTATGAGGTCTGTGCATATCTTTTTGCTTCTCCACCGTTTAATTCGAATAGAAAATCCAAAGGTCAACCATGGCCCCGTTTGAAGGAGAAGAAAAACCAAAAAATATATATATTTCTACGACGCATCACCACCTCTTATCTCTATTTCTGCTGTCTTCGTCTGGGACCTCCCCCCTCCGCCCCCCACAAAAAAAAAAAAAAACACACACACAC
The DNA here is from genome assembly GCA_019916065.1 of Vitellaria paradoxa. Classification (NCBI taxonomy): domain Eukaryota; kingdom Viridiplantae; phylum Streptophyta; class Magnoliopsida; order Ericales; family Sapotaceae; genus Vitellaria; species Vitellaria paradoxa. Next base: position 47,140,154 of record CM034235.1, on the reverse strand, counting down.
ACACACACACACACACAAAACGCACACACAGTCAGACACTTAACTCTTTCGGTTGTAAACCCATGATTCAAATTGAGTGAAGTGAGTCTTCCATTTCTCATTCGGTCTGTCTCTCGAAACAATCTTCAATGGCGCCTATGTCTAGATTAATTGCCAAATATTGTAGACTGCAGCCTTGTGATGCTGTTTATAGCCCAAGTGTTTGCTTGCCTGCGAGGAGGCTTCCAGCCCATTTGGGTATGTATTGATTTTTGAATTGTTTCACACTTTTTGCGTTGTGGGTATCGTTTATATGCTTGTTTTGAGATACTCTTCATTTTGCCTTCCTATGTTCAATTGATGTAGTCTCACTTTTAGGACTCTGATTGTAATTAACGCATTATGTGAAATTAACCCTCTTCACCCCCCCTGATGTCTTGTCTGTCAATTTTGTAAGATCTAAGAGGTTCACTTGGCGTGCCCCAGAATGGAGAAGGTTGTTTGGCAATCCACAGTAAAACAAGGAGTCCAATTATTGCTCTCTTTGTTCCTACCTCTTTGCTCATGGGCGGAGTTACACGGGGGCAAGGGTGCAAGTGACCCCCTCAATTTTTAAGATAAATTACTAAAATGCCCTCCTTGTTATTTTAATTTTATATAAAAATTAAATTAATTAAAAATTAAGATATTTTGATTTTATTAAAAATTTAAAGTTAACTCAAAATTTTTTAACATATAAGAAGTTTAAAAGAATCAAACTTGATATTTTTTGTGAAATAAAGTGTATCCTTTTAATACGTTATTGCATATTTTTGTTTATACTATCAGTAAATTTAGTATATAACACAATAAATTCTATAGATAATAAAATTTAATAATAATTATATTTTTTGTAGTGAGGGATATCTCTAATAAATTTCAGGTGTTTGAACCATTAACCGTGAGAAATATATTCACTAGTTAATACTCAAGAATAATTTATTTTCTTTCTAAAAATAACATCGTTTTTCTCCTACTCTTAATCGAAAAATAAGTCGATTATTATTTTTTATTGGGTGCTCGGTGCCCCCCTCAGTGCCCAGTGCCCCCTCAGCAAAAATTCTGACTCCGCCCCTATATACTTCAGCTTTCAAGGTATGTTCGATAACCATGAGCTCGGCTAGAGAAAGCTTATATATATATATATATATATGAAGATGAATATATAAAGTTTTAGCTAATTAATTGATCATAGATTAAAAAGGGAGGTCTAGGGCACAAGGGTTCCACCTATGGGTGGGAAGGGGCAAGTGCAATGTTGGCGGTCTTACCTATGATATTGAGGTCACATAGCAGCAACTTACCTTGCTTACTCACCCTTAACATTGCCATGTAATTAATTTACTATGTCATTCAGGTATTTTTAGAAGTCACAATGTCCATATATGTAACTATTAGAATATTGTAGATATGATAGAGATTTGATTTCTAGGAGATTTGATTAGGTTAGGAGAATATACGTGTTTCCTAATATGTACTAACTATATGTACATAAATATATGTTGATACAACTTTAAGGGTGTCAAGCAATTCTATTCTAAACTTGTTTCTTCACATGATATAAGATTAGATATCCTAAAATGAGGATTCTTATGTCTGTATTAAGAAACTCTAGGTATCTTTATTCTTGTTTCTCTATCAAGAATCCCAAAAACTCTAATAACTTATAAAGCACAGACAATTCAAATTAGGCGTTGCACTCGTATCGGATACTCGAGGATATGGATATGGCTCAGATGCAGCAGGATACATATCGGACACGCCACGTGGCATGTCTTGATTTTTTATTTTTTATTTTGCACAGGACACAGTTAGGATATGGAAAGGATACATTTGATATACGACGGGGGTCTGACGGGGGTCCAAATGTAATATTTCAAACTTTATTTAAGGATAAAATTGATATGATAAAATTTAATTAGGAGTCAAACTGTAAATAATTAAAATATAACTTAATACGAATTCTGAAAGACCTGAGAATTTAGGAAATGAAAAAAAACTAAAATTTAGGAAATGAAACTCTTTTTTTCATTTTGGGATGTATGAAATTGTACTTGCCTTTGATACTTTTTTTATATTTATGTTTTGTGTATGAATTATGTTGGTAGTTTTGAGTATGAATGATATTAATTTATGGATTGAATGGTATTTTTCATGCTATACAATTATTGTTAATATAATATTTGGTAGTATATAGATGGTATCTTCAAAAATATTTTAAATAAAAAATATATTTTATTTTATTTTTTGCTACATCTTTGCCATGTCTGTATCCTCATTTTTTAAAAATTTTCATATCCTGTATCCATATCCGTATTTGCTCTCATGTCCGTATCTGTGATTCATAATTAATAACCAGTTGTTAACATCATTTGTCAATTGTCAATTGTCAATCATTGCGCCACAGTTCATCATTGTTGCTACTTAGTTTGCAGACCTAGTTCATCATTGCTACTCACACCAGTTATCACAACTTTACTCGATGAAACAAAGGAGATCATTAGTTAGTCTAGTCGGTCACCAAAGCATCCTCACTCTCCGGCGACCGCCACAACAACAGTGCCATCACTTGAAAGGTCCTTACTCGTGATTTCTCTCTGACGAGGAAGATCTACTCATGGCTTACTTTAGTGGGTCGTGCGCATGTGTGTCATTTTATCTCACCTCAAGCCCATCACCAACGTACTTATCCCTCTCTAATGACCTCTTTGAAACTTTTTTCAGCGGGATTCCAACTCCAATAACATTGGCAAAACTCTAGGACACTCTTGAGCTCAGTTTTTCACCATCTCTTCATCCTTAATGACATCTGAACCCATCACCTCCATTGTCTCTTCCATGGCACCTAAGTTTGTTGGTTGTTGGCCTTAGTATTTAGCCACTAGAAAGCTAAATAGGAAGAACTGCTTGCTATGGTTTAAGGCAATTAAGATTGCCTTAACAGGGCTTGGCAGGTGGAATCATTTTGCAAGCTTTGCATCAGTGTTGTTCGATTCCTCTTCTGATGTCTTGATTCGGGATAATCCTAATATTATTAGCTTGTTATAGGATTCTATACAGGCTGAAATAGCAAACTTGTGTACTTGTCAAGACACATGTGAGGAAATTTGGGAGTATATTTAGCTATTGTATTTTAGCCATCCTAGTTGACTTTACAATGGATCTAGAGAATTGTTCAAGTTTCAGTAGTCAGGTAAAAGCATCACTTAGTACTTTGTAAATCTTTAAGATTTACGAAGATTTGAACTAACTTTAGTAATTGTTTGCTGATATCAATGACATACAAAAACAATGTGAACAAATGGTTGTCCTCAAGTTCTTTGCTAGTCATGATCTAGAATTCAAAATAGTGTGGACATAGATACTTGCCAGAGTCTATCTTCCCTCATTTGTTGAGACATACTCACGCGCACTAATAGTTTCATCTTAGAATTTTGTTTTTGCTAGTGATTGTGAAACCACACTGTCAACCCTTGTTAGTTAGATGACTGCTCCTATTCTTTCTTATGGGCATGGCAACAGTAGTTGGTGAGATTGCAAGGGAAGAGGTCCTTTACCTAAATGTATGCATTATGGGAAGATGTGTCATCTTCGTTAGAAATGTTGGGTTCTCTATAGCAAATCGACTCATATGTCACATGCTACTACCACTAACAATTTTATTCCCATAGTAGCTTCTAGTGACAATATCAAATATTTCGTTCCTTATGAGTATGATTTCTGGAATCATCTCATACTAGTCACTTGGGTGCCATTGTCGAGTCATGAGATATTTGAAGAGAGCACTTAGAAGAGGCTCGTTATTTCAGTATAATGGACATACTTTAGTACAAGAATACATAGATGTAGATTGGGTAGGATCTCTGTAAACAAAATCCACTACTTGTTATTGCATCTTCATTGGAGGTAATTTAGTGTTATAAAAGAGTAAGAAATAGTAATACAAGATCAAGTGCAAAATTTGAGTATAAAACTATGGCCCACATCTCATGTGGTTAATCTGGATAGAAAATATGTTGAAAGAATTAGAAATTCAACATTCTTAGTCTATGAAGTTGTTAGGTGATAATCAAGTTATTCTCTATATCTTCCTATCTGGTTTTACATGAGAGGACTAAGCACATTGAAGCTGATTGTCATTTTATCAGATAGAAGATCCTACAGAACACCATTAAAATTGGTCATGTAAAGTTTGAAGACCAGTTTGTTAATTTGTTTACTAATGCCCTTGGGGTGTCTTAAGTTCAGTGTATTTGTACTTAGTTTGGAACGTATGATATATATGTTTTAGCTTGAAGAGGAGTGTTAAAATATTTTAAAAAATGGTAGGAATTTGATTTTAGGGGGATTTGATTTGATTAGGAGAATATACATGTTTTTTTAGTTTGTTCTAGCTCTTTATATATAAATACATGTTGAGACAACCTTAAGAGTGTCAAGGAATTCCACTCGAAGCTTGTTTCTTCACAATAACCTTGCAATTTAATAAAAGTAGAAGAGGAGCATATTATGTTAATCTACTCTAATCAATGCATTTTTTATTATGTATATGGTGAATTTGATATATATTGTTGAGTCTATTTACTAACAATTTAGTTTATTGGAGACAATTGATGACTTAATATAGTGTTAGAGTAAGCCATTTTTCTAAGAAATCATAAGTTCAAGTTCCTTTTTTTTTTTTTCCGATTCCCCATTTGTTTGTGTTTGTGCACCGTGTCGGTGTATATTGTTAATTTGCCTCATCAGTCTACATGTGAGATGGGGTCGAATGTGAGTGGTAGTGTTAGGTTAGCTTGATGTATACATTTGTTTGCCTTTTTGGTCTATGTGTGAAATGGGGTCACTTGTGGGGGGGGGAGGAGTGTTAAGTTAGCTTGACATATTTTGATTGGCCACTAAAAATAGAATAGTAAGCTTCTTTTTTGGCTCGCAACCCTCATGTTCCACCAATAGTTCTGCACCAGCCATCAAAAGTTAGACCTCATTTTAGTGCAACGTGTGGTGTGACACCCTGCTTCTTGACGCTAATTTTATGTATATTTGACATTTTAATTATTTTTTATATAGTTGTCAGGGGTTTCAGTTCTAAATAAGTTGTTTGTTTTGCTTTTTCATAGAGGCGGAATATTCTCACCATCTATTATGTTCACAAACAAACTCATTGTGTTTCTTTCTTTTATGCATTGTTTTTAAAATTTTTGGTCATTTTTCTTTTTTATAATTTTTCTTTGTGTGCATGAACATCCATTGCTTTAAAAAAATGGCAATAAATTTTTGATTGCTATGTGATTAGAAATTCTCAAGTTGCATGCAAAGCAGCAACAAACACACCTGGAGATGTTTCGGGCAGCACTCTTAGTGGAATGAGCAATTATGAAAGAATAATTGAAATGCTGACAACTCTTTGTCCTGTATGGGTATGTTTTGCATCAAGTTGGAACCAGTTATAGCATTCTGTCCATCTATTTTTTCTTTCCTTTTCTTTTTTTTTTTTTTTTTTTGGTTTTCTGAAGATAGGGGCAAATCCAGGAATTGTGTTGAGTGGTGGAAAAATTAAAAAAAATAAACATTACAAATTTTAAATGACAATCAAAATAAGACAAAAATAGAAGTTACGTACTTTCAAAATATAGTATCTTTACAAGTGGCCCCTATGATTTTTCATTGCTTGGAAATGATTAATAATATCATCATTTGTAATGCTACTAAAAATCTCTTTCTCAATATATAACAAGTAAACTATCATTCATCCACTGATCACACATTCGGTTGCGGAGTCGATTCTTTACAATCCTCATAGCAGAAAATGCTCTCTCTACTGTAGCAGTTGCAACAGGTAAAACTATTGCCAATGTTAAAAGTTTGTACACCAATGGATGCACCACATGTCTTCTAGTCTCCACCATCTTCTGAGAAAGGTCACTAATTCCTCTTAGATTTAAAAACTCAACATCAGAGCGCACATCAATAATGAAAGTTTCAAGTTGATTAGAAAGTGCCAAAAGTTCAACATCTGAAAAGTCTTTCGCATAAAGTTGGGCAAGGCGAATCAACCTTTTTTTGGTCAAAAGCAGCAAAGGAATTGAATGGATTTAGGCATGCGACACAAAGAAGCAACTCAGTATTCCCTTCATTAAAACGATCATTTAACTTTTGGAGTTGCAAATCTATGACAGTGTAAAATAACTCAACTTGATAGTGATAAGAGTTTGTCATTTCATGAGCTCTATGCTTTGATCTTCCTCGAGCTACATACCTGTCATCCATATTGGGAACATCAATACAATATTTGCCAGAAAAGTTGAAAACTTCTTCCATTAAAGAATCCCACCCATTATCCCTCATCATTTGGAGTCATTTTTTTGGATACTTCAACTAATTTCATAGCATTCTCAATGTCTTGATCTTTTCTTTGCAATGCCTGCGACAAATCATTTGTAATTCCTAAAATAGACTTCATCAAATGTAAACTAAACACGAACTCAAAGGATTGCATTGAGTCTAATAAATAAGATACTTCTACCCTTTGTTCTGAATTAGATCCATCATCAACTAGCATATCGAGCACATCAATCACAGGTGAAAACATACCAATCAAGCTGAGTAAGGTACCATAATGTGATTCCCAACGTGTATCACTAGCACGAATAAGAGTTGTCACCTGATTTAGGCCTTGGCCAATTGCAATCTTGTCATCTTTTAGAGCCTCAATGATTTTAGTAACTTGTTTGTCTCGAAGAATATCTCGACGCTTACATGAGCCTCCAATAACATTAACAATATTAGTAACTGTGGTGAAGAGAGTGGCAATATGAACATGGTTCTTTGCTATCGCAACAAGAGCTAATTGAAGTTGATGAGCAAAACAATGTACATAGTATGCACATTCATTTTCCTTTAAAATGAGTGTCTTTAATCCATTAAACTCACCACGCATATTACTAGCTCCATCATAACCTTGGCCACGTAACATAGATATGCTTAAACCATGCGCATCAAATAAGTTTTCGAGTGCTTCCTTAAGTGATAAAGAACTAGTGCTCGTGACATGCTTAATGCCCAAAAATCTTTCAACTACACTTCCATTTTTATTCACATATCTCAAAACCACAGCCATTTGCTCCTTCATTGATACATCTCGAGATTCATCAAAGAGAATAGAAAATAACCCATCACCAAGTTCTTTAATAATAGTACAAGTAGTTTCAAATGCAGCAGCCCTTACAATGTCATTTTGAATCGTAGGTGCTATCAATTTAAGATTTTCAGGAGCATTTTTCAGTACCACATCTCTCACAACCTCGTTTTGATTTGAAAGAAACTTTAAAAGTTCAAGAAAGTTTCCTTGGTTGGATGATTGTTCAGATTCATCATGACCATGAAATGGAAGCCCTTGTCGCAAAAAAAATCGGATGCAATCAATTGATACATTCAGTCGCACTTTATAATCATTCTTGGCTTCATCAGATAGTTTAGTAAAAATTATTTGGATATGTTGTTCTTGATTTAACAAATGCTAACATTTTCCCCATGCTTGATTATGAACATTGTTAACACACCCTTCATGCATTTGTAACCTTTCTGTTTTCTTCCAATTTGTATACCCATTGCCAACAAAGGAATCACCACCTCCTTGGTCTCCCACATCAAGTTTGAAAAGATAACAACAAAAGCAAAATGCTACATCTTTTGATATGCTATATTATAACCAATTGCCAAATTCATTGAACTATGAGGGATTAAACCTTCTCAATGACTTCCCAAATTTTCTTTGTGAGAAATTGTGATTACGTGGCTAACAAGGTCCTTTTAATAAGTAAGCCTTACGAACTTGGTCTCGAATATTAGGATCATAATTAGTAATTCGACATCGAAGGCCTGGATCTGCTAGAAGATCAGACAAGTTGATTTCTATGTGGCTTCTCTTTAAAGGCTCGTCGTGACTTATGGAAGATGATGAATCTAACACTGATTTTCTTTTATAATATCTCTCCATAGCTATATAAATTAAAAAAAAATAATAATCAAAGACACAAATCTTTAGAAATTTATTTCGTAAATTTAATAATTAAAAATAAAAAATTCCTAATCTTTTTTTTTTTGGGTTAAAAAACACGTTAAACCCTATTGCAAATATACATATCAATAAAAATTTAAACCTAAATAAATGAATCAACAATTCTTCAAATAACACAAGTAATAAATAAGATTAAGTTAAACATGAATAGTATGTGCAATAAAAGCATTAAAGTATTAAAATATTAAATTATAATTTATAAATAAAATACCTTAATTGTAAAGAGATGGCATTGAAGCTTGATTCTTGGAGTTGGAGTAAACTTTTTTTGTAAATTGAAGATGAAAGTGAAACCTTCACGGAGATAGGGTAAAATTTGGTGTGGACCACTGGATTGTGTGGTAAAAAAAATAGAAGCAAAAAATGCTGTGGGTTTGCTCTGTTTAGAGAGAGAGGGGGGGAGGAGGAGGGGGCTAAAAAATTAAAATGGGCAAGCTGTGAGAGAGAGAAAGAGAGAGAGTAGAGAGGGAGAGAAGAGAGAGGGGAAGGCGGGAGAGAGAAGGGAGGGAGGGAAGGGTTACAAAAAATTAAATTAGGGAGGGGTTAAAACATTAAAGGCAGCGGGCCATGCTTTTGGTTCTGAGAGAGAGAGAAGTGGGAGGGAGAGGAGAAAATGGGGAGGGGGCAGCTGAAGAGTAAAAATGTTGAAAAGGGTAAAAGTAAACCCAAAAATTAATGAGATGAGAGAGAGAGAGAGATAGGAGGGAAAAAAAGGTGAAAGGGTTGGGATATATTAAATGATGTAAATTTAATTTAAAGAGAGAGTAAAACAATTAAAAAAATAAAAAATTATATTTAAATAGTTTGACAATTAAATTTAGTGGGGGCAATTTATACATTATATATTAAAATAATAAAAAATTTATACAAAATATATACAAAAATACAAATATTTTGCGCTCAGTGGGGGTAGCTGCTGCCACTCGCCCCTCAATAAATCTGCCCCTGTCTGAAGACATACTTCAGCTTCCATCTGGAAAATACTTCCTGAAGGAGAATTTTCACATTTGTTTCTGTCTTACCTTACAGGTCATATTGGGTACCATAATTGGCATCTATAAACTTGCTGTGGTAACTTTATGTGTCTTCTTTCTGCTACTTGAGTAATGGAAAATACTTAGTTCCCTTAAACTTTTCAATTATGGGACTTTCTTACAGGTAACTTGGTTAGTGTTAGAATTGATACTGATTTATTTTTGTTTCCTTATTCAGTTCATTCTTATTTCATAACGATTATGTAATTTTCTCTATTTCCATATTTGATTGTAAAACTTCACTATAAATATAATTGATGGGAGAAGAGAGAAGGCATCTAATTCTCTCATTCTCTTCTTTTTCTTTAACTTGGTATCAGAGCACTTCGTGATTCCAAGAAAAAAAAAAAACCCTAGCCAACTTAGGTAATTTAGCTCTTGTAGCCTCCTCTTCTCCCTCCTGGATCATCGATTCAGGGGCCAGTTCACATATGTTCAGTAATTCTTCCTTATTCTCTGACCTTAGCCAAATTCATCATAATATTGTATTAGCTTATGGTTCTTCTCGCCCTGTGTTTGGTAGAGGGACCCTTCATCCGTCCTCATTCTTTAAACTTCCCTCAAGTCATTATGTACCTAACTTTCCTTTTAACTTACTTTCTGTTAATCAGTTAACCAAGTTATTAAATTGTTTAGCAACATTCTTTCCTACTTCTTATGTTTTTCAGGACCTCACGACGAAGAGGAAGATTGGTTTAGGGCATGAAAAGGATGGCCTATATTATCTTGATCGTGATCATCCTCCAGCATATAAGCATTCTACTGCTATTTAGACCTCTGTCCCTTCGCTGCAGTGGCATCTTTGCCTGGGTCATCCATGTTTAGCTCGGTTGAAGCTACTTGTTCCAAATTTAAGTCAAATGTCTAGTCTAGAATGTGAAGCTTGTCAGCTTGGCAAACATCACCGTAGTTCCTTTCTTAGTCGTGGTCTTAGTCGTAAGTCAGAACCTTTTGTTATTGTTCACACAGATATTTGGGGTCCTTCTCGTTTTACAAGTATTACTGGTTTTTCTTATTTTGTTATATTTGTTGACGATTATTCTCGTATGACATGGCTTTTTTTGATGAAACAACGATCTGAGTTACCTTTTGCCATTTCTCATTTTTATAATGAAATTGTGACTCAATTTGATAGGAAAATTAAAGTTTTTCGTTTTGATAGTGCTTTAGAATATGTTCAGACCGTTCATAATTTCTGTATTGATAGGGAAATTATTCATCAAACCACTTGTCCTCACACCTTCCAACAAAATGGTATTGCTGAACGCAAACACCATCATTTGTTGGACGTTGCTCGCATTTTGATGTTTTACATGCATGTTCCTAAACATTTTTTGGCCGATGCTGTCCTCACCGCATGTTATCTTATTAACAGGGGCCCCACGCCTATTTTGTCCAATCACTCTCCCTTTTCTCTCATTTACCTTGATAAGTCTCCATTTCTTCTTGTCCCACGTGTTTTTGGTTGTGTAGCTTTTGTCCATATTCTAGATCCAAATCAAGATAAGCTTTCACCACGTTCTCGTAAGTGTATTTTTTTAGGCTATTTTCACACTCAAAAAGATTATCGGTGTTATCATCCTTCTTCACATCGGTATTATGTTAGTGCTGATGTCATCTTTTTCGAGTCTATGGCTTTCTTTTCCCCTAGTGGTGACTTCTTGACGCTCGATCTTCTTGCATCTCGTGAAGGAGTGCATTCTCCCACTTTGCCTGCTCCATTATCCTCTATCTATATCCCATTGTCTCAGTCTTCTGAGTTTCCTTCTAGTCCTACCACAGCACCTGCTGTACCTTTAGAACCCGAAGTCCAGCTTGAACATCTTGTTCCTACCACTGCTCCTGAACCCACTGATCCTCCACAACAGGTTTATCGACGGGATCCTGATAAAAGGGTTATCCTTTTTCTGCTGGCCGATTCCACTTTTTCGTCTGAGGTGCTTACACCTTCTTCTGACTTGCCTATTGCCTTACGGAAAGGTACACATTCTTGTACTCACCATCCTATTACTAATTTTGTTTCTTATCATCGCCTTTCTCCTACCAGTGTTACCTTTGTCTGTGCATTGTCTTCTGTTTCTATCCCTACTTCCTACACATAGGCCTTATCTATTTCGGGTTGAAAACACGCAATGCACGAAGAAATGCATGATCTCCATCAGAATCAGATATGGCAACTCACTTCTCTTCCTCTTGGAAAATAAACTGTTGGTTGTCGTTGGGTGTATACGGTTAAGTACCTCTCAGATGGTTTAGTTGAGCGACTTAAGGCTCGCTTGGTTGCCAAATGATACACTCAGACATATAGTGTTGATTATTCTGAGACTTTCTCTCCTGTTGCTCGCCTAACCTCCGTTCGAATTCTTCTATCTGTTGCTGTCAGTCGCTTTTGGCCTTTATATCAGCTTGATATTAAGAATGCTTTTCTCTATGGTGAACTTCAGGAGAAAGTCTATATGGATCAACCCCCAGGATATAACATTCTTGGTAGTGAGCATCTGGTATGTCGCTTACGACGTTCTTCATATGGTCTAAAGCAGTCTCCTCGGGCTTGGTTTGACCGATTCAGCTCAGCTCTTCTTGCTGTTGGGTATAATTGCTCTACTGTTGATCACTCTGTGTTTGTACGTTGTTCATCCTCTGGCATTATTGTCTTGATTGTGTACGTCGATGATATTATCATTTCGGGTGATGATGCTTCGGGGATTGTGGCCTTGAAAAAGTATTTTGTTACTCAATTTCATACCAAGGATCTTGGCAAACTTCATTTTTTTATTGGGATTGAGATTACTCGCTCTTCATTGGGTATATCATTTTGTCAGCGCAAGTATGTTCTCGACTTGCTATCCGAGACTGGCCTCCTGGGTGCTCGTCCTATTGATACTCCTATGGATCCCTCCACTAAGCTAGATGCTACTTCCAGAGAACTTTTTCCTGATGTGAGTCCCTATCGACGTCTTGTGGGAAAGCTTATTTATCTCACTGTTACTTGTCCTGACATTACCTATGTTGTGGGAATAGTCAGCTAGTTCATGCATAGTCCTCGCCGTCCTCACTTTGAGGCTGTTTGTCGGATTTTACAATATTTGAAGCAATTTCCTGCTCATGGCCTTATGTATCGTCCTTCCTCGTCTTTATCTGTCACTGGCTATAGTGATGCTGATTAGGCAGGGAGTCGGACTGATCGACGTTCCACCTCAGGTTACTGTACATTTGTTGGTGGTAATTTGGTTACTTGGCGTAGCAAGAAACAACAAGTTGTGGCTCGTTCCAGCACTGAAGCTGAGTATCGTGCTATGGCTCATACTGCTTCTAAGATGATTTGGGTTCGATCTCTTCTTCATGACTTTGGTGTTGATATTCTTACTCCTATGACTATGCATTGTGACAATCAAGCTGCCATCTTTATTGCCAATAATCTAGTGTTTCATGAGCGCACGAAGCATATTGAGGTTGACTGACACTTTATCTGAGATCTACTACTTCGCAAAGAATTGAGTACTCCATTTGTTCAATCCTCTTCCCAGTTGGCTGATCTTCTTACTAAGCCATTGCCTCGGCCTTCATTTTAGAGTCTCTCTTCCAAGCTAGGCATTTTTGACCTATATGCTCCAGCTTGAGGGGGCGTGTTAGAATTGATACTGATTTATTTTTGTTTCCTTATTCAGTTTCTTCTTATTTCATAGCGATTATGTAATTTTCTCTATTTCCTTATTTGATTGTAAAACTTAACTATAAATATAATTGATGGGAGAAGAGAGAAGGCATTCAATTCTCTCATTCTCTTCTTTTTCTTTAACTGTTAGAAATAGACCTTTTCATTATTGGCTTGGGTTTTCTTATGCTTTCTATGGGATTGACGTTGACTTTTGAGGATTTCAGACGATGCCTACGAAACCCATGGATTGTAAGAAAAACTCATCTAATTCCATGATAAATGGATGAATACCAGTTTTTGTGTAGCCCTGATTTAAAGCCCCGTGAATTTTTGTATTTGTCCAAAGTAAAAGAGAACAAATTTATTGTGATTATTTTTATCTTTGATTGTTGCTTCTGTAAGAACTTGAGAGGAATTTTGTAATCATAAAGATATCTAGTTTGTTGTGAATTCAGAGAAGTGAGAAGCTTGTTAACTTTTGGCCAAAGAAATAAAAGAAAAATGGTTGATTTATTGATGGAGCAGATGATTACACTCCCCATTTTGAAGAAATTCCCGTAATCATCCACTTTTCTGTGTATTGAAAACGTTGTAGGTGCATAGCATGTGAATTCTATCTAGCTCATATCTAACCTGAAAAGATGGGTAATTATATGAAAGATGACTTTTTCGTTAACCTATTTAAGATTCTTTTTGTTCACCTTTTCAATTTTTGCAGGTGGGTGTAGGATTTCTTGCTCAATACTTGGTAAAACCCATGTTAGGTTTCATTTTTGCAATGATATGTCCTCATCTACGTGTTCAGTATTGGATGTTTCATTTCATGTTTGATGAATTTTGCTTATGCTGGCAAACAATTGTTTTGAGATTGGGATTAACTGATTAACAAAATAACACATGATTATTGCCATTGGTATTGATACATCAATAATTGTGTATATTTTATATTTAATATCTGGGTATTGGTAAAAACATATTCCAATTCTAGAGTTTCCACAGGGGGCTTTAAAGCAATCGAGACTGATCCAGTGAGCATCAATGGCTGTTTATGCCTCGTTATCTATACTTAAAAGATCAATTTGTTACTGAGGTGGATAGCCTAGGGAATATAAACAAACAATTGGCGGACATGCCTATGATAAACAATGCAACACTTTAATTTCTTTAAATGCAGGAACAAACTAGAAATGGGAACAATCATCTTATGTTATTCCCAGAGTTTAGTAATCTTGGAATACATTGCTTTGTCCCATACCATCCCACCTGCCACAAATTTTTATCAGTTAGATTTCTCACTGACATAACTGCTTATTTTTCTCTGAAGAAAAAACACGGTTATTGCATGCTTAGCACCTGACAGTTTTCTAGTTCTATGTTATTGAACATCTCATAATAGAAGATCATTGCTTGTTGTTTTGCTCTTGCCTTGCTTCAATACTGGCCTCATTGTTGTTTCGCTCTAGTTGATGCATGTTCATTTTTTGAATTTTTTACTTGCCCTTTTAAAACTAATGTATAATTTTTTAAGTGGGTCTTCTTTGGTTATCTCAATGACAAATAGAAAACTTCCTATCTGCTAGCCCACTATTCAAGGGTACTGTGGTTTGACTTTTAAATGCTATTCATTTTGACAAGATTTTGCACTTGCTCATTTACTTTGGCATCATAATGTTTTTACCTAGGTAAGCTCTTTATAAGCAGCATTGCTTAATGTTTTTGCCTAAGTAAGCTCTTTAAAAGCAGCATTGCTTATTTTCATTTATTATTTCATTTTTCTTAGCACCCATAGTTACTAACTTACTAATATTAATGCACGGTAAGTTGGTGTGCAAAATTTTGGAAGGAATATGAATTGTTATTGGTTTAGTTCAAATAAAATTGACTCATATCTCTCTTTGATTTTCAGACATTGAAACTCTTTGCACCTCTTGCCACTGGTCTTATTTTGGTTTCTTACTGCCCTGGAGGCCAGGCATCAAATGTTGCTACATATATTTCAAAGGAAAATGTAGCACTATTCGTTCTTGTGACAACGTAAGCTCAATTTACAACATTGTGTCAATATAATTTGTTTAGTGGATGTATAGAACAAGTTTTGTCTAACTTCGTTGGGGACGGTACTTTTCCTAATTATATCTATATTGTTTCTGCAATGGTTTTGCACACTGGGAATTCTGTTTCCTTTTGTCAGGCTTGATAAATTGGCCAATGTGTTCTTATAAAAGCGAAAGATGTACCTTTTCTTTTTTGTTTTTGGATAGAACAGCACTTCTATCTGAAAAGGAAAAACAAAAAGGAACAGTGTAGCCATATCTTCACATACACTGACAGTGAATTGGTTGCCTCTTATGTTGAATTAAGGACTGTTAATGCCCATGAAATTATTGAAAACATTAACTGCCACAGCCGGATGATAATTTCTACCAAAAGTTATATTTATTAAAAATCAAATAATTATATTTAGTTAGGCTTGACCACTATAGTCAAAGTTATTTTGCATTTTGTGTGGCCATGGTTGTTTCTTACTGTTTAATTTCTGGAATTTATTGCTCATGTATTAGTGGATGGCATAAGTTAGTTGACAAAACTTTTTAATGTAGTGCTAAAGAGCAAGAAGATGCTTGATGCATGGAGGAAAAGTATCCTTATACCCATATACAAGAACAAAGGAGATATTCAGAACTGTGCGAACTATCGCGGGATTAAATTGATGAGCCATACGATGAAATTATGGGAGAGAGTTATTGAGAGAAGACTAAGAAGGATAACAAACGTTTCAGAGAACCAATTTGGTTTCATGCCTAGAAGATCAACCATGGAGGCTATCTTTCTCTTGAGGAGGTTAATGGAACAGTATAGAGAAGGTCAAAAAGATTTACATATGGTGTTCATCGATTTAGAGAAGGCATATGATCGGGTTCCTAGGGAGATTCTATGGAGAGTATTGGAAAAGAAAGGAGCGTGTGTCGCATATATTGAGGCGATAAAGGACATGTATGATAGAGCCATGACATCTATACGGACGACTGGTGGAGAGACTAATGAGTTCCCTATCACGATTGGTTTACATCAAGGCTCAGCGTTAAACCCGTACTTGTTTGCTTTAGTTATGGATGAGATTACAAGACATATTCAAGATGAGGTGCCGTGGTGTATGCTATTTGCAGATGATATTGTTTTAGTAGATGAGACGAGAGAAGGAGTGAATGCTAAGCTAGAATTGTGGCGGGATACGTTAGAGACAAAAGGGTTTAGGCTAAGCCGATGCAAGACGGAATATATGGAATGTAAGTTTAGTAAAAGTAGGATAACGAGTAGCATAGAAGTAAGTTTAGGCACACAAAAGATTGTAGAGAAAGATAAATTTAGGTACCTTGGATCCATGGTGCAACAAGATGGATGGATTGATACTGATGTAAGTCACAGGATTCAAGCTGGATGGACCAAATGGAGGAGTGCTTCGGGGGTTTTGTGCGACCGAAAAATCCCCCTCAAGGTGAAAGGAAAGTATTATAAGGTAGCGGTTAGACTAGTGCTGCTATATGGATCAGAGTGTTGGGCAGTAAAGAATAATCATGGCCAGAAGATGGCAGTTGCGGAGATGAGGATGCTAAGGTGGATGTGCGGGATTACAAGGAAAGATAGGATTGGGAACGAGGAGATTAGGGGCAAAGTAGGAATAGCACCGATTGAAGATAAAATGAGAGAAAACCGATTAAGATGGTTTGGCCATGTTAGAAGGTGTCCAGCAGAGGCACCTGTTAGAAGGTGTGAAAGTATGGAGATTGTCAAGAGTAGGAGAGGTAGAGGAAGACCCAAGAGAAGCTGGAAAGAAACCATTAAACATGACCTAACCTACCTAGATTTATCGGAGGACATGCCCCTAAACAGATCTAATTGGCGTCGACAAATCCATAGCCGACCCCACCTAGTGGGAAAAGGCTTGGCTTGGTTTGGTTTGGTTTATTGCTCATGTATTAGTAAAAATGAATATACCCAAGTTTAGGGTTGGGAGGGCTTTTGTTCAATCTTACCCCAACCCAAATAGGAAAAACTCTTCCCATCCTCGTGGCGGGCTCAAAAATTTTTAACCCCCACCATACCCCATTATCATAGAAGTTTTCAAACCTAAGCCTACCTAGTGTGGACACCAGTAAACGATATGGACGTGTGTATGGACGTCGAGGCAAGAAGGCCCAACCATTATTATTATGGACTAACTATTAATATTTATTTTAGTTAATTAGGTTTTATTTTATTTATTATTTTGGACCCATTTGTTTTGGGCTATTTTAGTATTAGGTTTATTTTATTTTAGACTTTTGTGTTAGGCTCATGATATTTTCTATTTAAACCTAATTAGGGTTAGTTGAACATTGATTGATTGGTTGAATAATTCTGATTACTTTTCTCTCCTACGGCTGCTCTTCCCTCCCCTCATTCTTCTCTTCTTCTTCTTTGACCCTTTCTTTTTTTTTTTTCTACTCAACCCTACATCAACTTTGGTATCAAAGTAAAGGATTATACAAACTTTCTCAACACTTATCGCTGTTTTGGACTAAAAAAAAAAAAATAGCGGCGGTAGCCGCAGCCGCCATCACCGCCCTTACGCGCCATCAAGCCTTTTGAATACGTTTTGTGCAATTTTAGCAATATTTATCTCTGGCGAACTCCACCAGTGGCATCACCTATCTCCGGCGAACTCGCCGGTGATCCCAACAACCTTTGGCAACTTTTCCGGTGGCCGGGCGGTGACTTTTTGGGCAAACTTCGGTGAAGTCTAGCAGCACCAAATGCCTCCAGTGAACTCCCAGGTGACACCGGTGACCTCCGGCAACTTTTCCGGCAAACTCTGACAACTTTTTCGGTGAACTCCAGCGAGATCCAGAATGCTCCAGACCACATCTCAGTTCATTTTTGGTGGATTCCAGAGTAGTAGTGCACTTCTAATTCCCAATTCGAATGGTAACTTCGTTCCGTTATTTTTTTAGTGTTATTAACTACTCTCTAATTTAGCAATTAATTGAATTATTGTGTAGATTGTGCCTATACCCATTCAAACATCCATTTTATTTTCCCTACATTGATCCCACTGCCCACAGTTGTTCTATCCTATCTTTTTTTTTTTTATTTTATTACCCTTCCCTATTTTTCCCTTTATTTCTTAAAACCAAAGAAAATACTTTCACCTATATACTTTAAGCAAGTGATATACCAAGTGTTTATTTACTTCTTTCTTTGCGTTTTGATTCCCCGTTAAAATATATATATATATATATATAGATATAGATAGAACTATTGCTTGCACCATTGCTTGCACTTTGTTCGAGTTATCTTATAATCTAATCAACATTTAGAGTTTTATGTGTCTTCACATATAAACAGTTTAGGTTTATATTAATAGTAAGTTGCACGAGTCGTTATTAATATCAACAAGTTTAGTCATAGAATCTTTGTATGCAATTACGTAGTGGTCGCACGTTGGCATCCTCTAGCACTATGGCAGATGACCAATTGCAAACCCAATTAGTAGCCTTCACTGAAGCCATTCAAAGACTAAACACTAGGATGGACATAATTGAGGAACACACTAGACCTAGGAATCCTGATAGAGACTTAGTGCCACAACGTAGGAATGATAAGTCACCTGAGCGTAATGATGATAAATTCATGAAACAAGTCAAAGTAGAAGCCCCGACTTTTGATGGTCGCCTAGATCCTTGGGTGTTCACCAAATGGTTGAAAGATATGGACCGTTTCTTTGAGTGGTACCAATTTTCTGAAGAGAGAAAGTGTCGGTTTGCTAAGATAAAACTGATAGGGAGTGCCCAATTGTATTGGGAAAGTGTTGAGAATTTGCTTACTAGGCGTCATGAGCCCCTGGTTGTACATTGGGAGGAGATGAAAGTGAGACTTAAGTGCAAGTATTTGCCTTTGTCCTATCATGGTAATTTGCTAGAGCAGTGGAACGATATCCGACAAGGTAATAGGCTAGTGAAAGAATACATAACCCAATTTGATGAACTCATGATGAGATGTAATGTTTAGGAGGATGAGGCTGTTACTTTGAATCGGTTTAGATGTGGTCTTAGTTATGAGTTGCGAAGAGAGATTGTCCTTAGGGGAGTCACCACTTTAGACGAGGCTTACACTCTAGTCCAGAATTACGAACTAGTAACTAAGCCCCAGTTTGCAAAGCGCAATGACAGTCACCCCACTAATAATTATCTTTCATCGTCACACACTACGTCTATTTTGGGACCACCCCCTAGTACCTAGGCTGTGAAAGATAATAAGAATAGGAGCAATTTACCTAAGGGTCCTAGAAATAACTCTCGAGTCCAATGTTTTAAGTGCCACGATTTTGGGCACATATCTGCTAGCTGCCCCTCTCGAGCTCTAGTTATTGGGGAGGGCGAGAGAATCGATAATAATAAGTTAATAGAAGAACAAGTGTATGAACCCAACATAGAGGAATTTGAAGATGTGGATGAAGAGTATGAGGAAAACTTAGTGGGATGCCTTAGGACTATTTTCCCTAGTGTAGGAGAGAGACAACTTACCTCTAGCAATCATCGAATAGGTGTAGTTCGGTGTATCCTTACACAAACCTGAGAGACGGAAGATTGGCGTCGTCATGCCATTTTTCACACCTACACTAAGACCAATGATAAGGGTTGTAAGGCTATAGTGGATAGTGGTAGTTGCATTAATGCAGTATCTTCAAGTATAGTTGCCCGTCTAAGACTTCAAACTGTTCCCCACCCTTACCCATATAATGTTTCTTGGGTAGATGCCTCATCCATAATGGTAAAAGAACGTTGTTAGGTGCCTATTCAGTTCCTTGATTATAAAGAAAAAAATTGGTGTGATGTGTTTTCTATGAATGTAGGACATATCATTTTGGAAAGGCCATGGTTGTTTGATTTAGATGTCATTCTTTATGGTCGTTCCAATTCATGCTCCTTTATGTTTAATGGCAAAAAGATTCATCTCAAGCCTATTCATCTGAAACAGGCTAACCCTAGCAAAGGGAGAGAGGTGATGAATAGAAAGGGTTTGAACTTTATTAGTCCTAAAGAACTCATTCGTGATATGGGTGAACACGAATGTATCATGTTTTTTTTTTTTTTTGGTAGTTACGAATGTATCGTGTTTGCCTTGGTAGTTAAGGAAGTTCCTATAAACTCTCCGTAAGAAACATCAGGAGAGGCAAATAAGATACTTGCAAAGTTTCAAGATGTTTTCCCTGAGGATCTCCTAGATAGTTTATCCCCATTGCGTGATATTCAACACGCAATCGATTTAATCCCAGGAGCTACACTTCTTAACTTGCCACACTATAGGATGAATCCTATTGAGCATACTGAATTACAAAGGCAAGTTGATGAACTTCACAAAAAGGGATTTATTAGAGAGAGCATGAGTCCCTGTGCTGTTCCAGCCTTCTTAACCCCAAAGAAAGATAGTTCTTGGAGAATGTGTGTAGACAGTAGGGCAATAAACAAGATAACTGTAAAGTATCAGTTTCCTATCCCTCGGCTAGATGATATGTTAGACATGATGGTGGGCGCCACGGTATTTTCTAAAATTGATTTGAAAAGTGGGTACCATCAGATTAGAATTCGGCTAGGGGATGAATGGAAAACTGCTTTTAAAACCAAGATGGCCTTTATGAGTGGTTAGTCATACCTTTTGGGCTTTCAAATGCCCCTAGTACCTTCATGAGAGTAATGACTCAAGCACTGAGGCCATTCATAGGAAAATTCTTAGTGGTTTATTTTGACGATATCCTTATTTATAGTAAAAGTAAGGATCAACTTATGGACCACCTTGTTCAAGTCTGTTCCACTCTTAAGAAAGAAAACTTTTATGCCAACTTAAAGAAGTGTTCGTTCTTTACTGATAAGGTTGTCTTCCTAGGATTTGTGGTGTCCTCTGAAGGAATTTCGACTGACCCCTCGAAAGTTAAAGCAATTCTAGATTGGCCTGAACCTAAAACTATTCATGATGTGCGTAGTTTCCATGGGTTAACTACTTTTATCGTCAATTTATCAAAGGATTCAGCACCATTATGGCTCCTATAACTGAATGTATGAAACAAGGAGAGTTTAAGTGGACAAACAATGCTGCAAGGGCCTTTGAAAATATCAAGAAAAGAATGACTGAGTCCCCTGTATTATGTTTTCCTGATTGTTCGAAGGTCTTTGAAGTAGAATGTGATGCATCTGGAGTAGCTATTGGAGGAGTACTCAGTCAGGAGCGTCACCCTATCGCTTACTTTAGCGAGAAATTGTGTGAGGCTAAACAAAAATATTCCACCTATGACAAGGAATTTTATGCGGTGGTACAAGCCTTACGCTACTGGCGCCATTATTTACTCCCGAAAGAGTTTGTCCTTTATTCCTACCACGAAGCCTTGCGTTATTTGAGTTCCCAAAAGAAACTTAATCATAGGCATGGTTGTTGGATTGAGTACTTGCAAGCCTATTCGTTTGTAATAAAACATAAGTCAAGAGTTAAAAACAAGATAGCTGATGCCCTTAGTCGTCGTGTATCCTTACTTTTTGTCATGAGCATTAAGGTTATAGGATTCGATAGACTTAAGGATGAGTATGAGTCATGTCCTGACTTTGGAGAAAATTTTCAAGAGCTGCAGAATAGAAGGTCTGAAGTTTCTGACGAGTTCCTTCTTCAGGACGGTTTCTTGTTCAAGGCTAATAAACTTTGCATCTCGAGGACTTCAGTACGGGATTTCCTAGTGTGGGAATTTCATGCTGGAGGTCTTTCAGGACATTTTGGATGTGACAAGACCATAGCGGAAGTTGAACATCAGTTTTATTACCCGAGTTTGAAGAAGGATGTTGGTAGAATAGTGAGTCAATGTCGTACTTGTCAGTTAGCTAAGCATAGGAAGCAGAATACTGGTCTTTATATCCCCTTCTTGTCCCTAGCTATCCAAGGCAAGATGTTAGTATGGACTTTATTTTAGGTCTTCCACACACACCTAAGAAACATGATTCTATTCTTGTGGTGGTAGATCGTTTTTCTAAAATGGCTCACTTTATTCCCAGTAGTAAAACATCCGATACTTCTAGAGTTGCCAACTTATACTTGTTGGAGATAGTCAAATTGTATGGTCTACCTAAAACCATAGTGATTGATAGGAATGTTCGTTTCACTAGCTATTTTTGAAAAACTCTTTGGCATCTAGTTGGTACAAAATTCAAATGTTTCGCAGCATATCACCCTCAAACTGATGGCCAAACAGAAGTTGTTAACCATAACTTAGGGAATCTCTTGAGGTGCTTAGTTAACGATCATCATAGGAATTGGGACTTAATCTTTCCTACGGCTCAGTTTGCCTACAATAATTATAGGAATGAGCCATTTTGAAGTTGTGTATGGTTATAAGCCCAGGAAGCCTTTAGACTTAGTTCCCATGTCTCCATTTGCTAGAGTGTCTAAGTCGGCTGATGCATTTGTGCAACATATTCAAGACTTACATGTTGATATCAATAAGTAATTAGAGTCAATAAATGCGACATATAAACTTAAAGCTGATTTACATAAAAGACATGTTGCTTTTAATGTTGGTGATTATGTGATGATTAGAATAAGGCCAGAATGTTTTCCTCCTGGATTCGTTTCGAAATTGCAAGCTCGTAGTGCTGGTCCTTTTAAAATTTTAAAACAGGTTGGATCAAACGCATATGTCATTGATATTCCATCGCATTTTGATTTTAGCCCTATCTTTAATGTTGAGGGCCTTATTGCTTACAAAGGACATATTCAACCCCCTGATGAGCCATTTGATGCCCCATCTATTGACTATTACCAAGACTTACTACCTATTACTTCATCACTACCATCAGTCCCTGCACACAATGATAAAATTGACGCTATTTTAGATGAACAGGTTGATCTCACCAAGGATGGCGTGGTTCGAAGGTTCCTAGTTCGTTGGGTTGGTCGTCCTGATTCTGATTGCACTTGGATTCCCGCCAAGACACTGTAGCAGCTTGATCCAGACCTCATGGAGTTTTATGAGAGTTGCCATGCCACCTCCTCGTCAGAGCCGAATTCTTTCCATCCCGAGAGAGTTGGTGTGAACACCAGAAGACGATATGGACGTGTGTATGGACATCGAGCTAAGGAGGCACAACTATTATTATTATGGACTGATTATTAACATTTATTTTAGTTAATTAGGTTTTATTTTATTTATTATTTTGGACCCATTTGTTTTGGGCTATTTTAGTATTAGGTTTATTTTATTTTAGACCTTTGTGTTAGGCCTATGATATTTTCTATTTAAACCCTAATTAGGGTTAGTTGAACATTGATTGATTGATTGAATAATTCTGATTACTTTTCTCTCCTACGGCTGCTCTTCCCTCCCCTCATTCTTCTCTTCTTCTTCTTCTCCTTCTTCTTCTTCTTCTTTGACCCTTTCTTTTTTTTTTCTACTCAACCTTACATCACTACCCTGCCTCGATTTAGTGAATATATATATAGAGGGTAGATGATGAGAGGGTGTTTATTATTATTGTAATATATTAAGGTTATATTATTATTTCGCAATATAGTCAGGTAATGAGGTTGGGTTTGGATGAGATCATCTGAACAAGATCCTAATGTGAACCCACATTGGGTTTTAATTTGTTTCTTATACCCGACCTTTACCCATTTATGTCGCTTCCATGCCTGTTCCCTTAGAGTCATGTCAGGTCAGGAACCTACTTTTTGGGTCAAATTTCCATCCGTGCCTAAGTTTCTTAAATGAATAACTCATCAACTCATATATTTTTCAAAGCTTATATTGCATTTTAAATGTTTGAATCATTTCCATCCCTACGCTTACCACCATTTTGCTTTCATCAAAATCTCACTTTATCGCCAGAGTTTAATTGTGAGAGTCTACCTACTACACTTATGGTCAAGTTCCAATGTCATCCTACTGTCACATTTATTTAACAAGAGCTAGCAAAAGGGCTACATTGCAACTTGATTGCAAATGCAAGGCGTTAAGTGTTACAATTGAAAATAGAGGGATCAAAGTAAGATTTTGACGAAAATGTAAGGATCGTAAATGTAATTAACCCTATTGGAGGATGTTAGATTCCAGTGATAATGAAGATGTCACTTGGTAAAACAAATATGGTGCATGCTTTCTCATTTATAATCGATGTTATTGATTTTGTACAATTGGAGTATCTGACTTGTAGTGTTATGCTTCTGTAGGTGTTCAACAATTGGGGCTATTGTTATGACACCACTCCTCACTAAACTACTTGCAGGTCAGCTTGTTCCAGTCGATGCAGCAGTAAATATTGACACCCTTTGTTGGGACTTGTGGCTCATACAGAGAGAAACTAACTGCTAAGAAGGACTCGGATTCAACGCGTAATGGGCTGGGCCGTAGGCCTGAACGTTTGGGGGGTGCGGGGGGCAACGCCCCTCACGGTACGGTACGGTATAATTAAGGGTATTTTGGGAATCAGACCATATAATCCTATTAGGGTTAGGAGTAGACCATGTAATCCTATTAGGGTTAGGAATAGAGATGGCTATAAATATTCTCTATGTAACCCTATGATCAATAGGAAAGAACTCTCGCTCTCACTCCCGTGGACATACCTAGATTTTGGAGAACCACGTAAATCTGTGTGTTGATCTTTTACTATTTTTCTTCCATATATCGTGTGTGTGTGTGTAAATCGATCCTACAAATTGGTATCAAAGCTAGGTTGAATCACACGAAGAACGATGGTGAGAAGTTTGTCTGTTACAAAGTTCGATGTAAAAAAGTTCGACGGGACTGGGAATTTTAGACTATGGTAACAGCGGGTAAAAGATCTGTTAATACAGCAGGGTTTGGTGAAGGCGTTGAACGAGGCTAAGAAGAAACCAGAGGCGATGTCGAACGATAACTGGGAAGAACTGCAGATGAAGGCAGTGAGTACGATTCGTCTGTGTCTTGTAGACGAAGTTATGTATCACGTCATTGGTGATGACTCGCTTGCTAGTGTTTGGGCTAAACTGGAGAGCAGGTATATGTCAAAGTCTTTGACAAATAAACTATTTTTAAAACAGAAGTTATTTGGATTGAAGGTGGCCGAGGGTTCCGATCTAATTCAGCATATTCATACGTTTAATCAACTTGTTAGCGATCTGCTAAGGATTGACGTGAAATTCAAAGAGGAAGACCAGGCTCTGATGTTGCTGCCCTCGTTATCATCTTCTCTCAACACGCTCGTTACAACTCTACTTTGGGAGAAAGAAACCCTAGAACTAGAGGAGTTCATTGCAGCCCTTTTGGTGTATAACCAACGCAAGCAACAAGCTGATTTATCTCAAGGTGAAGGACTGGTGGCAAAGGGGTACGAGAATCGTGGAAGAATGAAGGAGAGGGGTAAAGTAGGTGGAGGTCGTGGGAGATCTCAGTTGAGGGGGTAATCCAGTGAAGGGTTTGCGTACAAGTGTTACAAGTGCCATGAACCGGGACACATGAAGAAAGACTGCCCTAAAAAGGGCACAAACTGGAAGAAGAAACAGGAAAGGGTAGAGGAGAAGAAAGATGGACCGTCGAATTTTGCGAATGTCCCACAACAGGATTCGGAAGAAGATGGTGATATTCTTTTAGTATCAGTTCATGTGGATCATCTGTCAGACTCATGGATTCTGGATTCAGCATGCTCTTATCACATGTCTCCTAACAGAGAATAGTTCGACACCTACAGGTCAGTGAATTGTGGTACTGTTCTTATGGGCAATAATGCATCTTGCAAAGTCATGGGAATAGGGACAATTAAAATCAGAATGTTTGATTGTATTATGAGAATCTTGGGTGATGTTAGGCATGTTCCAGATTTGAGGAAAAACTTAATTTCAATGGAAACCTTAGACTTTGCAGGCTACGGATACAAAACAGAAGGTGGAGTAATAAAGGTAACGAAAGGTGCTATGGTGATCTTGAAGGGTTTGAAAGGTCCTGGAAACATTTATAAGCTGATAGGGAGTACAGTTGTAGGTGGAGCCGCTGCCACTGTAACTGAAGATGCTGATGATACTATGCTTTGGCATATGCGTCTGGGGCATATGGGGGAACGTGGGATGTTGGAGCTACATAAGAAAAATCTGCTGAAAGGGGTGAAATCGTGCAAGGTTGGATTCTGCAAGTTCTGTGTTCTAGGGAAACAGTGCAAGGTGCAGTTTAGAGGTGCTACTCATAGAACGAAGGGAATTCTTGACTACATACATTCAGATGTTTGGGGGCCAGTGAGTGTAGCTTCGAAAAGAGGATCTCTGTATTTTGTGACCTTTATCAATGTTTTTTCGAGGAAAGTTTGGATGTATTTCATGAAACACAAATCTGAAGTTTTTGATAAATTCAAGGTGTGGAAAGCTGAAGTGGAAATCCAGACAGGGAAGTGAATTAAGTGCCTCAGGACAGATAATGGGAAAGAGTACAAGAATGAGCCTTTTCTGAAGTTTTGTGAGAAATACGGGATTCAGCGACACTTTACAGTTCGTAAGACACCTCAGCAGAATGGGGTGGCAGAAAGGATGAACAGAACTATAGCGGAGAAAACACAGTGTATCAGATTGAATGCAGGACTTCCTAAGATTTTCTGGGCAGAAACAGTGAATATGGCATGTTTTATTATAAATAGGTCACCGAATATTGCTCTGGATGGAAAGGTAGCGGAAGAGGTGTGGACAGGGAGAGATGTAGATTATTCAGTTCTTCGAGTTTTTGGATGTCCAGCCTATGTTCATGTTCCCGAGGATGAAAGGTCAAAGCTTGATGCGAAATCCAAACAGTGTATCTTCATTGGGTATGAAAAAGGGGTAAAAGGGTACAAGCTTTGGGATCCAGAAACAAAGAAGGTAGTGATTAGCAGAGATGTGATATTTGATGAAGCTTCTATGGTCAAGACACATCAAAAATTCGAGTCAGCGGATGGTAACAAGCAGCAGGGTATACAAGTTGAGCTGAATGGTTCTGACACACGTGGTTCTGAGTCAGAAGAACAGCAGAAACATCAGCAGCAAAAAAGCATAACCACGGGGAGACCCAGACGTACTATCAAAGCACCTGAAAGGTATGGGTTCGAGGATATGGTTTCTTTTGCTTTGACTACTACCAGTGGGGATCTATCTACTTTTCAGGAGGCTATCAGTAGTTTTGAAAAGGATAGATGGATGGAAGCCATGATGGAGGAAATGGAGTTATTGCACAAGAACCAGACTTGGGAATTGACAGAACTGCCCAAGGGAAAGAAGACAGTGGGTTGCAAATGGGTGTATAAAAGGAAAGAAGCTGCGTCAGAAAAGGAAAAAGAGAAGTTCAAGGCTCGGTTAGTAGCAAAAGGGTACTCACAGAGAAAGGGAATTGATTATGATGAAGTCTTTTCTCCAGTTGTGAGGCATACTTCGATCAGAATTATCTTGGCATTGGTGGCTTGCTATGATCTAGAGTTAGAGCAACTGGATGTGAAAACGGCTTTTCTCCATGGTGATTTGGAGGAAGTTATTTACATAGAGCAGCCTGAGGGGTTCAAGCAGCCAGGGACTGAGCACCTTGTATGTAGGTTGAGGAAGTCGCTTTATGGGCTTAAGCAGTCTCCAAGACAATGGTACAAGAATTTTGATTCGTACATGATTCAGATTGGGTTCACACGTTGTGAGTATGATTGTTGCGTTTATGTTAAGAGTGACCGCTCTCTAATTTGGTAGTGGCTCACTCTCAAGTATAAGAGGTCGGTTGAGTTTAGTCTAGGTGAGTCCTAGGTCATCTTCCACAGGGAGCAAGGGTGTGACTAAATCTTTGGAAAACTTGGTTTCAAAAACACTTTCGAAAATCTTAAAAAGAAAAGATGAAAATCTTTTTGGAGTTTTCAAATAGGGAATTGTGATGATGGTTTGAAAATTGAAAACACAATTTAAACGAAAAACGAAAACATGAAGATGAAAACTTTAACAAACTACGCGAATTGAACTTAAGCAAACTATGTAAATTGAAACGCTTGGCTTTAACCTAATCCTGTAATATCCTCGAAGGGTTGAATTAGGATATGTATTTAACGTAACCTAATTCTTACACCTGTAATATTAGGTTGGAAGATTTAACGTTGGAAAACCCTTTCGTAAGGGAGTTCGAGATTCTAGGGTTTTGAATTTAAGTTCGAAGTCATCGGGACATGGAATTGACCTTCGTTTCGCACAAGTGAAAACGAAGTTCAATTTTATCACGGGTGATTCGTTTTCGAAAAAGAACCTAGAATAACGATCCTTACGTTTTTACTCAGAAGATAATAAACATATTGCACTTTACATTAGCCGAATTCAACTCTTTAATTTCATCACGTTCTTAGATTAAAGCCAAGACAAACCCTAGCCTAGCATTGCAAAAGCATAAACAAAGCCTTTCGAAAAGAAAATTATCTTCATCACACAACAAAACATGAAAACAAAGTAGATCGAAAAGGTTTAGAGCGAATTCGAAAACAAACTAATCACAAACAAAGACTACGAAGTACTACGAAGCGAAAATAAAGAACAAAGCTATAGAACGTAATGAACCTTTAATTGAAACAAAGTAATGAATATAACTTACAAGTTAATTTGCATGCGAAGATGAAAACAAAGCTTGAATAATCCAAAGCAAAATCAAAACCGTAACCCTAATCTAAACTAAACTAAGAAAATAGAAGAAGTGTGTAGGTTTTCGACTCCTCCTACATCAGTTTTCAACCTTTTATATCAACGTATATTACAAGGGCATAGGAGTAAAAACACAGCTCAAACTTATTCTAAACTTGTGCTGAAAGAGTCCTCATGGGCGCCCATGGCTGAGGTGGGGCGCCCATAGTACAAGTGTTTGATGAAGTCCTCAAAGAGAGCCAAAAATAGCAGTCAGAACTCCCTCTCTGTGGGCGTCCACCTGATGAAGAGTGGGGCACCCAAGGGTCCTCAGGGGCGCCCATGGGTCTAGGTGGGGCGCCCATGGTTGAGGTGGGGCGCCCGTCTGCAACTACAGTGAATAGTTCTTCTTTGACAGTTTTCTGTCCCTGACTTCCAGTGCGATTTTGACCCTCATGATGGTAGATTCAGGCTTCGGCTAAACCAGCAAAGTTGTAGGGCTTCGAGTCTTCTTTCCAACGCAACATGAATCAGGTCAATCAGAGTTGTGAGAAGAAAGTTATGATTAAAAGACTGACAGGGTGTCTAGCAAAGTTGAGCCTCGGCGGGCGCCCATGGTTTCACTCAGCGGGGCGCCCAACCTCTTGTGCGCCCAACACTCGTGCACCCATGGTGCTTTTCACGACAACTTCTATGTGATCCCTCCTCTGTGGGTGCCCATCCCTTGCTCAGTTGTGCGCCCAAGGATGACTAATTCCTTCCAGACTTGAAATTTTAAGCTCTAACTTGACTCCCTTGTATTACGTTTCTCCATTATCCTACAAAACACACAAAGAAGAAGTAAATAATAAAAACATGATAAAAATGAGTTTTACTTGGCAAAATGTTGATGAGAAGAGTGTGAAATGAGCTTAAAGAATGTCAATGATTGCATGCAATCAAAGAGTCTCGATGATGGATCTTGTATTTTTCTGCTACTTTATGTGGATGATATGCTTATTGCTGCGAAGAGTTTAGTTGAAGTAAATAAGTTGAAGTCTTTGTTGAGGAAGGAATTTGACATGAAGGATTTGGGTGCTGCGAAGAAAATACTTGGAATGGAGATTCGCAGAGATATGTCAGCTGGGAAGCTGTGGTTATCTCAGAAGGATTATGTCATAAAATTCTTGGAAAGATTTAGCATGGATAATGCAAAGTCAGTGAGCACTCATTTGGCGAATCATTTCAAATTGTCTTCAGCTCAGTGTCTAAAATCAGCTGAAGAAATTTAGGATATGTCAAAAGTACCTTATGCTAGCACAGTTGGTTGCTTGATGTATGCAATGGTGTGTACAAGACCCGATTTGGCACATGCATTTAGCAGAGTTAGTAAGTACATGGCCAATCCAAGTAGAGAGCATTGAGCAGTAGTCAAGTGGGTTTTCAGATACTTGAGAGGTACAGTGGACCGTGGGATTATGTTTGCAAGGCAACAAGATCAGATTTCAGTTGTAGGGTTTGTTGATGTTGATTATGCTGGAGGTGTGGATGACAGAAGGTCTACGACAGGGTATGTGTTTACTCTTGCAGGTGGTCCTATTTGTTGGAGATCCATGGTACAACCTCTAGTGGCTTTATCTACTACTGAGTTTGAATATATAGCGGTGACTGAGGTTGCTAAGGAGGCATTGTGGCTATAGGGGTTAGTGAAAGAATTGGGCATAGATCAAGGTGGAATGCAGTTATTCTGTGATAGTCAGAGTGCCATTTATTTGGCAAAGCATCAAGTGTATCACGCGCGGACCAAGCACATCGATGTGAGATTTCACAAAGTGAGGGAGTTGGTTGCTATGGGTGACTTGATACTTAAGAAGGTGCACACTTCAGAGAATATAGCTGATATGTTGACAAAGACGGTTACTACAGACAAGTTCGAGCATTGCTTGGACTTGGTTAATGTCTCTTGTTGTTAGAGATGAGACATTCCCCTAAACCAGTTGAATGAGATTGTTTGACTCCTGAAGGGGTGGGTATTCGCCAAGGTGGAGATTGTTGGGACTTGTGGCTCATACAGAGAGAAACCAAGTGCTAGGAAGGACTCGGATTCAACGCGTAGTGGGCTGGGCCGTAGGCCCGAAGGTTTGGGGGGTGCAGGGGGCAACGCCCCTCGCGGTACGGTACGATATAATTAAGGGTATTTTGGGAATCAGATCATGTAATCCTATTAGGGTTAGGAATAGAGATGGCTATAAATATTCTCTATGTAAACCTGTGATCAATAAAAAAGAACTCTCGCTCTCACTCCCGTGGACGTACCCAGATTTTGGGGAACCATGTAAATCTGTGTGTTGATCTTTTACTGTTTTTCTTCCACATATCGTGTGTGTGTGTGTGTAAATCGATCCTACACCCTTGATGATTTAACTCTTCACTGTGATATTGTGCTCCATGACACTTGCCTCTTGGAACCAAATAAATGGCAAACCAGCAAGACTTTTTAGCAGGCAGGATGAGAAACTTGAATTGCCAAGTGAACACTGCTTAGACCCTCTATAGGATTTTAGCCCCATTTGGTTGGCCAAATTTTGGTCAAAAAGTACAGTAAAAATGAAAAAATGTGACATAAAAGTGATAAGTGTTAAAATTTAATTGAAAGAAAGTACAAAAGTAGTTAGAAATTTGTGAGTTTTGGTAAACTTTGGTAGGCCAAACAGGACTTTAAGCAAGTTCAATGTGACTCCAACAGGTGTCTCTTCCCCAAAGACCAAACTGTTGAGTGGACATAGGTCTATGCATACTTGATAGATTCGGATCTGTGCATTTGCAGGGGAATAAGTGTGCACTTTTTTTTTAGCTGGTGGGTAACTGGCAAACAATGATCCTCATTGTTGGAGATTATGGTGGGCTTTACTTCCCCTTATTGGAATTAGATCACCAACATGTTTAAAACATGTGTGTAGAATAATTTTAAAATATGTAAAATCGTGATTACTTTCCAGCACCTCATGTCCTGCTCACCTTAGTTTTATTGTCAATTTGTTTAGCTGGAACCCAACAAAGAGTTTTTTGGAATTTCCCATCCATAAAGGGTGGTAAAGGGATTTTTGCTTTGATATATTAGCCATTCCAACTCATTTTTCCTTTTTATTTTGTTATCTTTCAGGGCCTGGCTCTCAGCACTTTTCAGGTTGTTTTGGTGCCAACAATTGCAGGAGGTAATTTAAAGCTATTTTAACTGAAGTAATTTTTTTTTAAAAGAAATTTTGTGATGATCTAGTTCAGATCATAACGTGCAATAGGTTTTCTGAATTTATAAGCGTTTCTATGACCACTTTCATTTTTTTTGGTAGTGTTGTCAAATGAATTCTTCCGCAAATTCACTTCAAAGATAGTCACCATTACGCCTTTAGTCGGAGTTATTCTTACCACTCTCTTCTGTGCAAGCCCTGTAAGTTTTGAAAGATAGCTTAAGCAATTCATGTCAGTATCTTGTTAAAGGTCATTTTTTCATGGAAATAATTTGGTGATTTTCCCCCTGAAGATTGGACAAGTTTTGGATGTCTTGAAAGCTTAGGGAGCTCAGTTATTATTTCCCGTGGCCCTCCTATATGTTGCAGCATTCGCTCTTGGTTACTGGATTTCAAAACTATCATTTGGGGAATCGACTTCACGAACAATTTCCATAGAATGTGGAATGCAGGTAATCATGTTTTCCGCCGTACATATATTTGGCTTCTTCCTCCCCCCCCCCCCAATGAAATTGTTTATCAATGTCCGATTAGTGCATCAGATCATTCATACCCCTCAAATCACGTTTGCATGTAATCACCCTGTGCCCGTGTCAATGTAGAGAGTTTTATTCTGTGTAAGACAGTTTTAGCTAGCATCTATTTGCCTATGGTTCATACTGTTTCCCTTTATCGTAATATCATGAGAATCAGATCTCAAAAAAAGAATTATGCGGCCATCTTCTGACTGTCATCTAAACTAGAAGGAGCTTCATTATTTTTACACATCTGTGCAGCTATGTCATGAATTCCTTATTTTATGTTTAAAAAAAAAAAGAGAGAGAAAGAAAATTGAGTATACACCATCTGACAAGCCCAGATTAGCTGCTAATTTTTACTTGATTACTCCATAACTCCATTTTCTCATTCATCTGATACTGCAGAGCTCTGCACTTGGATTCTTGCTTGCCCAAAAGCATTTCACCAATCCTTTAGTGGCAGTCCCTTCTGCCGTAAGCGTGGTTTGCATGGCGGTACGACTCATGCTTGCTCGAATTCATATCTTTTTTGGCTTTTCTAATAAGAAGAATGATATTCTATGAAAAAATGAAAAAATAGAATCAGAATTTTTTGGTGTTCTATTTATTTATTTTAAACTAATTGACCTATAACTTTGCCATATCATTCTGGTTACGTCTTCTCAAAGAATTTTCTAGTAGTATAACATTACGGATTCCTGCACACAGTTTTCTGGCAATCAATCGATGATTCCATCCTATTCTTACTGTTAATCTTCCTTGCAGCTTGGTGGGAGTGGTCTTGCTGTCTTTTGGAGGAACATGCCAATTCCTCTTGATGACAAGGATGACTTCAAAAAGTGAAAGTCTTTGGCTTTTCTTGCTCTGAGTATTATCATTTTCTGCAGGCTACTGTTAGTTTCACCATGTTGCTTGTGTGTATAATAAATATATTACACAAGCTTCAGCTTTCAAACTTCCATTTCAGAAGTGTAGTTTTGAGTTTATATAGCTGAAATCAAATGTGAGCCGTGAGTTTTGGAGGTAGATTGTGGAATTTATGACGCCTTCTTTGAACTGGAGAAATAAAAGATGATGGAAAATGGGCGAACAGTCCATTTCTTTGCAAGATTAATTTTAGATTAACTGAAAATATTTCTTTCCCACTCCTTGATTCCGGGTAAATTTTCATTTCTATATTGATCGATAATTGCACAAACAGAGCAACAAGAAGTTGTGAAGAGAGCCTTGCCGTTCCTCTAGTTGTAGCCATGGATGGTTAACACAGCAGCAGCCTATTAATTAACTTAGGAAAACGATATTCTATAATCTTGCAATTAAAGAGCATTTAATTGAGATATTATTTTAGCACAATTGAGATAATTTGCTAACATGGAAGGGAATGCATGACTTCCAATTATTTATTTATTTTTGAAAGATTCAACATTATATTTTATAATAACTCAAGGTTCCGATTCAACCATTGAAACTCCAATTCATAACCAATTGATGGATGAACTTTATCCACTGAACTATCCCATAGTGTCTGATAACTTATAATTGGCAACATTCTTTTTTTGAGTGAAAATTTCCCTGGAACTTTCATTTTTTGTCGTCGCCATTTTGTGGTTAAATTTTGTCGTTTAAGTTTTTAAATTTGTATTTTTAATAATTTTATTTCTTAAAGTTTAATAAAATAATTATTCAAAGAATTAATTTATATCAGTTTCAATATTTCCTTGTCTTATAATTTTATCTGATTTGAATGATATTTTAACAACTTCTTCACCATCTAATTATAAAGAAATTAGCAGCAGGTATGTGTGAAAAATAATTTATTTTATAAATTAAAATTAAAATTTTATGTTTACATAAAAACTAAAAATATAAAAAATATACAAAAACCTTAAATCTCTTTTTTTTTTTCTCTTTATTTCTATCTATTATTAATCCTCGTCTCCTTCCTCCCCATCTTGTATCTTTTTTTTTCTTATGTCTCTTCCTTTTTTCCCCTTATCTCTCTCCTATCTTTATTTTCAAATTATCTCTGTTTCTTTAAAATTTTACTAATTTCATCTTTATTAAAGTATTTTTTTTTAATTTTTCAAGATATCTAGAACTTTTAATAGCAATCTATCTCAGTATAAAAAAATTACACCTTCCTATAAAAGTATTTATGAATTTATCAAGAAGTTTAGTCTTGAAGATAATTTTTATAATATATTAGGAGAGATTGTTGTTGGATTGAAGAGAAACTATTATAAGTTTTTAAACGTTTCATGTGGAGATAAAAAAATATTTTAATAAATATAAACATAATAAAATTTTGAAAAGTAGAAATGATATGATATTTTATTTAAAAAAATATGATATTAAAAAACTCTCCCGCTGAGAAAGCTTTTATTAAAAAAAAATAGATTTTAGGAGAGAGATAAGAAAAAAAAGAGATAAAATGTCAAAGAGATAGGGAGATTACCTATGGTGAAAAGGCAACGATAGTTATCATCTTTTGCGAAGTGTTTAAAATCTAACCTTGAAGACAATTTGAAAATATTTGGATAAAATTTGAAGAAAATTTAAAAACTTTTGAATAAAATTTTGATAATGTTATGAATTACTATCGCGACTATAAATAATTAGATGGTAGATAACAGTAATAGATAAGAGATAAATATTATTACTATCATTTTTTTATTAAGTTAGAAAAAAAAAAGTAACATTTTGATATTTAAGGATCGCACCACTTGTCCCATAGTCAACCCAAATTATTACACACATTTCTGACTCCAAGAAACGGCTACGGAGTTTAAAAAAAAAAAAAGGAAACGGGTACGGACTTTTATTTTATTCACCGGACGCTCCGGCTGTTGATTATTTTGGAGTATCATCGTTGACAGCATCTGCATCTTGACGAATCAAGTCAAATGCCTTCGCAAAGTGAATGGCCTTAATATCAAGGTACTCCTTCCATGTCACCGGCCGATAAAGTGGAGGATGATCCTCGTCAGACAGCTTGCTTAACGGTGAGATTTTCACTTCCCCCGGCGGCGGCCCATAGAAGTGGGCGATCGAGATCCGATGTTCCGCCCGGTTGACCAGAGCCCGGTGCAAGGCCGCCTTGAACAGCCCATTGGAGAGGATCTGCAGAAGGTCACCGACGAGAACGACAAGAGAACCGGGGACAGCAGGCACGGTGAGCCACTCGCCATCACGGAGGACTTGGAGGCCGGTGGTGTTGCTTTGGTAGAGCACCGTCAGCATGGATGCGTCTGTGTGAGGGGCAAAGCCCAGGGCGTTGTCCGGGTCAGGACAGGCCGGGTAC
The DNA here is from genome assembly GCA_019916065.1 of Vitellaria paradoxa. NCBI lineage: Eukaryota > Viridiplantae > Streptophyta > Magnoliopsida > Ericales > Sapotaceae > Vitellaria > Vitellaria paradoxa. The sequence continues at coordinate 47,104,670 of CM034235.1, read as the reverse complement.
GAGTTGATTTGGAGCAAGCAGTTAGGGCGATCCGATTCGCTGTTCGGGTTGAACCATTCCACGTCCTCGTGGGTCAAGCCCAGCGAACCCAGCATCAATTCCCCTATCTTCTCAGACAGCGACTTCGCCTCCTTTAAGTAATCTTTCACCACATCACTGCACAAATATTTATTTATTAAAAAAAACTTCTTCTCGACGTTGATTATAAATTTTATTTAAATAAAAATTAAAATATTAGTTTAAGAAAACTAGATTGATATTTAAATGTGAGAATTCATTTTAATCGATCTTAAGAAAAAAAATAAAGAATCTGTTGAATAACAAAAAAACGATTATTTTTTTTCCTCTAATAAGAAATTCCCTAGAATAAGCAATACAATTATTGCATTTTAATCATTTACTTGTAAATTTCACTATGAATGATTCTCCTTCCCCTCCCCCAACCTTTATATTTGTTAAAATTATTACCGATGTCTTATATTTCGTACTTAAAAGTATTAAATTTGTATTTGACGTTTATCCAAATTATTACAATTACATTATATTTTATGATTAAAAAATCTTAAATATGAATGATTGGCCTTCTCTCAATTAAAATTCAATAAAACTACTAATTTTTTTTTTTTATAAATTTAGATATTTTGCATCGAGTTAGAGAAGGACAAAACAACTTTGCAAGGCTTGGTTTGGAAAAAAAAAATTAATGTTTTTTGTGTTTGGGAATAAAAAGATTAATTTTTTTTATTTATTTAACATATTTGTCCTTCATATTTTAAAATAAATTTAAAAGAAGTCTAAAATGTGATAAAATAATTTTGATTATTTTAAAAAAAATTCAAAAATTTAATAGCCAAAAATTGAGTTTTGACTATTAATGCCAAATGGAGCCGAAGACTTAGGATGAAACTAGCTGAGCTCAACTCAAACTTTTTATATAGACTTGAACTCAGTTTGATTAAAAAAAAAATAAACTAGAGACAGTTATAAATAATTCGATTAAATCAAAATTTCCATTAATTCTATCTAAAATATATTATAAAAATATATGTATTATTTTATCAAACTAATTTGTGAAATTTTTTTTCATTTTAACGGAGCTCAACTATAAATAAGTCATAAATCAAACTTGATAATTACTTGTTTTGGTTACGAATCAAACTCCAAACGAACCTTCTTTTGACTCGAGCTCAGTAACTTGAGAAAAGGGGGGGGGGGAAAGCTCAGACTCATTTCCAGGCGCCGTTCTGGCAAAATTCATCTTTAGCTCAAAACAAAGTTTAGTAACTTTTGGGTGCGTTTAGAGTGATAAAAAGTGAGATAAAGTGTGAATTCGTAATTCGTGCAGTGAGATAAAAAGTGAATAATTTTTAAAAAATTTTTAAATTTTTCAGAGATTTTTCAGTGTTTTACAGAGGTGAAGTATACCTTTGGATGGAAGACCTTTACAGTGTGTTTGGTAAAAAGGAATAATAGGAGGAAAGAATAAGGAAAGGAAAGGAAAGAAAAGTGAGAGGAAAAATGTATATTTAGTTGAGTGAAAAAGTGAGAGGAAGTTTAAATTTTTTTTAATCACACATTTCTCTCTTTCTCTCTCCTCTTCCTTCATTTCTCCTTCTCTTTTTCTTCCAAATTTGGAAGGAGAAAAACTGTGTGGTCCCACACTTTTTCACCTTATTTTTCATCATATTTTCTTTTTCTTCCAACTAAACAACAAAAATGAAGTATTATCCTCCGTCCTCCTTCCCTTTTTCCTATTTTCCAATCCAACCAAACATGGGGCTAGGCTCTGGAAGTGGCCATGAGGCCCTGGAAGGCGTAATTTCACATTTCAAATGACAAAATTACCTCCGGATTCGAAAAAATAAAATAGATATTCTATCCGAATGTCTGTCAATGAAATATCAAAACATGAATAAATTTATTTTTCATTTTATATATTATTTTAATTGATATTTTTATTATCTTATTTTAAGAATATAATATTATTTTAGTAAAAAGTTTAATTAAAATTATGGGATAATATATTTGTTTGCCATGAAAAGAATGAGCTTAATTAGTTTTTTTATACTTTTTTATTAAATTTTTTTTATCAAAATGATGCGATTATTTATAAAATTATTATTTTTAATATAATAATTTACTAACATATATTATATTATATAAATATTATTAAAAAATTATAGTAAAAAGTTATGGTGGCCCACGTCATTCTTTTGTGTGTGTGTGTTAAAAACTCCAATTGCATGCAGCATGAGAAAGGAGTTTCACCAGAAAGAAGTATAGTCATTAGGCCAGAGCAGCTTAGCGTGGTGCTCCGGCGAGCCCACCACCGTGAAACCCTCCGACCACATACGCTTCGCGTAGAACCGACCAAAGGGGGCGACGCCGTAGCCGGTGTTGCTGTCGGGCGAGCGCAGGGCACGGAGTTTCTGCTCCTCCGGCAAGGCGAAGAGCCGCCGCATTTGGCCCTCAATTTGGTCAAGGAGGGTGGCTGCGATGCCGTGGTTGGTGACTTGGAAGGCCCCCCATTTCTCGCAGGCTTCTTTGATGAGGCATTTGGAATTGGGGTCAGTGAGGTCTATGACGGGTACCAATTCGTCGTTGAATTTGTCGTCGGAAAAGCTCCAAGCATGGGTGTCCGGCACTTGGTTTGCTTCCTTGAAGTCTATCGGGGTGACCAGTTGGAGGTGCTGAGGCTTGTTTTCGTAGGTGTAGGAGGACTGTGTCAATGAAGTCATCTTTGGGCCTTGGTGGATGAGTTTTTTTTTTGGGGGGGGGGGGGTAATTGCTTTGGTGCATAAATTAGTACCCTCGGGGATCCTTATATACGAGAGAGAGCAACTACGGAACCAGCGCTTTGGGGGTGGCGGCACGGGTTACCGGGGTTGAAAAACAAGTGCAGACACAGAATTTGGTATTTGACTGGTCTGAATAAAGAGTTTAAAAAATAAAGTGAAATGACATATAAAAATCTAGGTTAAATAAAAGGTTTAAAATAAAATAGGACGAGTTACAAAAATTTAGAATAAGTTAAATTTTAAAAAAATAATATTTTTTAAATTAAAATTCTTTTTGAGCTAGATTATGCAGGTTACAACTCAGGTGAATCTCAATATTAGTATGCAATGTTGCAAATAGTCAAAATTTAATAATTCAATAAAGTGTGGATATTTGCACTCTTTCATTAACTTTCCTCACTTCACAATATCTTTAATAAAAAATAGTAATGTAGAGTGAGAAAAACTAAATGTTCATTTGATAAAACTGTCACTTTTTAATTTTTGTATTTAGTTTTTAAGTTTTCAATTTTTTTGTTAAGTTTTTTATTTTTAGTTTTCATTTTCATAAGAGAAAAAGAAAACAAAAACTTAAAAGTGCGTTTGGTAACGACAATTGTTAGTTGATAATTAATAGTTATAGTAATTAATTAATTTCGTTATTACACACTAATGACCCTTGTACTCACAAATAAACTATAATAACGGATGAAACTGTTAAAATTAATGACGCAGGAAATACATTTAAATAAAATATATAAATATTTAATATCCAAAAAAATATAATTTTAATAGACCAAAATGCCCTTAGGGCGTGGGAGATCTCTCGCCACCTCATCTCTTATCGCTGGCGGATAAAGTCGCTGCTAACCTAACACTCTCCAACCTTTTCTTGTACTGCAACTTACTCTTCTCCGACCATGAATATGAATTTCTCTCTCTAAAAGGTACAGAAGCACTAGAGTCCCCTTTCAAAATCCTTAATTTTCTCTTTTCAGAACCCTCAAAAGTTTATATATATACATAGTTCAGTAGATAACAATCATGAAATTGTTAATTTCATTTATGATTTTCATGTATATTAATTTTTTTTTAAGTTTGAGACAATTTTTGGAAAGTTTTCAATTTTTTTTTCTCTTATCGTTTTCCGATTGGGAGGGATTTCAATTGTGAGTTTTGCGTAGGTTTTGTTTTTATATTATCTGAGAAAATTTTTAAATTTGAGAAAGATTTTTTGGGTTTGTTATTAAATGTTTGGAATTCAAAGAAAGTTTCTTAAATTTGTGATTATATGTTTAGAATTTGAAGTAAAAGAACAAGTGAGAGATAAAAATAGAAGAATATATGAGAGAGAAGAGTAGGGTGAAGAAGAAGAAGAAGAAGAGGAGGACAGTTTTGTCATTTTACCACTTAATATGATTCTGTTCACCCCTGCATTTTACTCATAAGTACACGATATATTAGTGTATGATAACGAGATATAGAGGGTGTAAGTGATTTTAACTCCAAGTACAAGCGGTAGAAAAAGGCAATTACTTTATTATAATAATAATAATTTAAGAAAAAATAATGAAGTAAAATTAAAAAAAAAATCAGCCACATACAATTAACAACAATAACAACTAGCTTGTTGGGCTAGGAAAGTAAATCACATAAAAAACACAATATTTTTACATGTTCGGCAATTGCTTATATTCACGAGATAGAGGAAATTCACTTAATAAATCAAACTTGAGAAAATTACAAAGGCAAAACCTCACCTAAGTTCTAAAACCCTCTATATATTTTCTTTTTTCTCTCTAACTATTTTTCTTTTATCTGGTTTGAATCTTGCTTTCTCTCAATTTATTCTTCTTACATTCACTTACTAATCACACCACAGACAATCAAGTCGGTGCATTTATACTAAATTAGGCGAAGTCAAAACTTGCAATTGCTGTAGCTTGTAACTTCTAGACTATTATTCCCGAAAATTCCCTCTACTTGACGTAAACAACTTAACTTAGGTAATTTAAGAGTTCTTAAAAAAAAATGGTTTAAAATTCACATAGATAAAAGCAACTGATCAACTTAATAAATAGAAAGCATCATTTGAGTCCATGCTAATAAAATTGGGTGCATATTGGACTTCTTTCGTATGAATAAATGAATGCATTCATATTTGTGTTGTGAATTTTTATTAATTCAAATTTGGAGGAGGAAAATAATAAAAACAGCCCTCTAATTCATATAGTAATAATTCCTTAATTAAATTTAAAGGGTGAGTCTATTTGCATCTCATAAAATCACCTACTACATTTCATTTTATTTTTTCATTGAGTAAAATTATAAAATTATCCCTTTTAGATAATCGCCCTTCATAAATAATTTTTACAAAATTTGATAAAAATATTAAGGCTTTTGTTTGGCAGAAGAGAGTGAAACAATATTTAAGGACTAAAATAAATTTTATTTATATTTATATTTTTAACAAACATGTTAAAAATATATTTTAATTTATTTTCTAACTTAAATCAAATAAAAAATTAAATTATTTATTTATTTCTTTTACAAACTATGTCATTTAATCTTTTGTTATGACCCTCAAGTCATTTAATAGGGGTCTACATGAATCTTTTATAAAAAATATTAAAATAAGTCAATTAATGTATAAAAAAATATACATTCAAAAAATAAATAAATAAAAAACAAGGATCATCAAACAAAACGATAAGTATCATTACTATGAAAACTTAATTTAATTTTTCAATGAGAAATATTTAAAAATATTGTGTTTAGAAAATTTTATCACAAGAAGGTTACTCAAATGTAATAAATATTTTTTTTATAAGAACTAATATGGTAATTATCCGCTTGTCCAAAAATCTAAAAATATAATTATTTTTGATAAATTATTTTTTCAATATTTTGCTTAAAAATATTTTTATAAAATAAGAGTATTTAAATCATTATAATTAGGCATTAGATTATATAAAATATATGTTTGATAAAATAAGTAGAAATTTTTAGTAATTTTTGATAACTTTTGTATATTTAATAAAAATTTTAGTAGTTTTTGATTTGAGTTAAAATAAAATAATTATTATACTTTTTATCGATTCAGTAAAAATTAGTGCGTTGGTAATTTATCATTTAAAATTGTTGACTACTTTTTAATATTTTATTAAATACGTAAAATACTAAAAATTAATATATATATATATTTTTTGGTTTTTCTTCTCCTTCAAACGGGGCCATGGTTGACCTTTGGATTTTGTATTCGAATTAAACGGTGGAGAAGCAAAAAGATATGCACAGGCCTCATACCCACCAATTAATTTGCTGTTGATTGATTGTTACAGCGGGGATATGGGGAGCTCCTTGGCTACGGGTAGCGGAGGACTGTACAAATTCAAAACCTCGAATTCACCTAACGGCTAACGACATACAAGAAAACAACTTTCAAAGAATCTGTAAAAGTAGTTTCTTTGAAAGTTGTTTTTTTCTTGTGCTAACGAAACAACAAGAAAATAACTTTCAAAAAATTTGTAAAAGTAGTTTCTTCGAAAATTGTTTTCTTCCTGTGTTGAATTCGAGGCTTTGAATTTGCACAGTCCGTCTCCGCTACCCAAGGAGCTCCCCATATCCCCGCTGTAACAATCAATCAATAGCAAATTAATTGGTTTCTTTGAAAGTTGTTTTCTTGTTGTGTCGTTAGTCGGGTGAATTCGAGGCTTTGAATTTGTACTTTCTGTCTCCGCTACCAAGGAGCTCCCCATATCCCCGCTGTAACAATCAATCAACAGCAAATTAATGGGTGGGTATGAGGTCTGTGCAAGTCTTTTTGCTTCTCCACTGTTTAATTCGAATACAAAATCCAAAGGTCAACCATGGCCCCGTTTGAAGGAGAAGAAAAACCAAAATATATATATATTTCTACGACGCATCACCACCTCTTATCTCTATTTCTGCTGTCTTCCTCTGGGACCTCTCTCCCCCCCCACCCCCAACACACACACACAGACACACACAAAACGCACACACAGTCAGACACTTAACTCTTTCGGTTGTAAAACCCATGATTCAAATTGAGTGAAGTAAGTCTTCCATTTATCATTCGTTCAGTCTCTCGAAACAATCTTCAATGGCGTCTATGTCTAGATTTATTGCCAAAGATTGTAGACTGCAGCCTTGTGATGCTGTTTATAGCCCAAGTGTTTGCTTGCCTGCGAGGAGGCTTCCAGCCCATTTGGGTATGTATTGATTTTTGAATTGTTTCACACTTTTTGCGTTGTGGGTATCGTTTATATGCTTGTTTTGAGATACTCTTCATTTTGCCTTCCTATGTTCAATTGATGTAGTCTCACTTTTAGGACTCTTTGATTATAATTAAGGCATTATGTGAAAATAACCCTCTCCACCCCCCCTGATGTCTTGTCTGTCAATTTTGTAAGATCTAAGAGGTTCACTTGGCGTGCCCCAGAATGGAGAAGGTTGTTTGGCAATCCACAGTAAAACAAGGAGTCCAATTATTGCTCTCTCTGTTCCTACCTCTATGCATCAGCTTTCAAGGTATGTTTGATAACCATGAGCTCGGCTAGAGGAAGCTTATATATATATATATATATATGTGAAGATGAATATATAAAGTTTTAGCTAATTAATTGATCATAGATTATAAAGGGAGGTCTAGGGCACAAGGGTTCCACCTATGGGTGGGAAGGGGGCAAGGGCAATGTCGGCGGTCTTACCTATGATATCGAGGTCACACAGCAGCAACTTACCTTGCTTACTCACCCTTAACATTGCCATGTAATTAATTTACTGTGTCATTCGGGTATTTTTAGAAGTCACAATGTCCATATATGTAACTATTAGAATATTGTAGATATGATAGAGATTTGATTTCTAGGAGATTTGATTAGGTTAGGAGAATATACATGTTTCCTAATATGTACTAACTATATGTATATAAATATATGTTGATACAACTTTAAGGGTGTCAAGCAATTCTATTCTAAACTTGTTTCTTCACATGGTATAAGATTAGATATCCTAAAATGAGGATTCTTGTGTCTGTATTAAGAAACTCTAGGTATCTTTATTCTTGTTTCTCTATCAAGAATCCCAAAAACTCTAATAACCTATAAAGCACAGACATTTCAAATTAGGCATTGCACTCGTATCGGATACTTGGGGATATGGATATGGCTTAGATACGGCATGGTACATATCGGACACGTCACGTGGCATGTCTTGATTTTTTATTTTTTATTTTGCACAGGACACAGGATACGGGAAGGATACATTTGATATACGACGGGGGTCCATATGTAATATTTCAAACTTTATTTAAGGGTAAAATTGATATGATAAAATTTAATTAGGAGTCAAACTGTAAATAATTAAAATATAACTTAATACGAATTCCGAAAGACCTGAGAATTTAGGAAATGAAAAAAAAAACTAAAATTTAGGAAATGAAACTCTTTTTTTCATTTTGGGATGTATGAAATTGTACTTGCATTTGATACTTATTTTATATCTATGTTTTGTGTATGAATGATGTTGGTAGTTTTGAGTATGAATGTTATTAATTTATGGATTGAACAGTATTTTTCATGCTATACAATTATTGTTTATATAATATTTGGTAGTATATAGATGGTATCTTCAAAAATATTTGAAATAAAAAATATATTTTATTTTATTCTTTTGCTACATCTTTGTCATTTCTATATCCTCATTTTTTAAAAATTATCATATTCTGTATCCATACTCGCATTTGCTCTCATGTCCGTATCCGTGATTCATAACTAATAACTGGTTGTTAGCATCATTTGTCAATTGTCAATTGTCAATCATTGCGCCACAGTTCATCATTGTTGCTACTTAGTTTGTAGACCTAGTTCATCATTGCTACTCACACCAGTTATCGCAACTTTACTCAATCAAACAAAGGAGATCATCAATTAGTCTAGTCGGTCACCAAAGCATCCTTACTCTCCAGCGACCACCACAACAATAGCGCCATTACTTGAAAGGTCCTCACTCGTAATTTCTCTCTCACGAGTAAGATCTACTCATGGCTTACTTTAGTGGGTCGTGCGCATGTGTGTCATTTTATCTCACCTCAAGCCCATCATTAGCGTACTTATCCCTCTCTAATGACCTCTTTGGAACCTTTTTCAGCGGGATTCCAACTCCAATAACATTGGAAAAACTCTAGGACACTCTTAAGCTTATTTTTTCACCATCTCTTCATCCTTAATGACATCTAAACCCATCACCTCCATTGTCTCTTCCATGGCACCTGAGTTTGTTGGTTGTTGGCCCTAGTCTTTAGCTACTAGAAAGCTAAATAGGAAGAACTGTTTGCTGTGGTTTAAGGTAGTTAAGATTGCCTTAACAGGGCTTGGCAGGTGGAATCATCTTGTAAGCTTTGCATCAGTGTTGTTTGATTCCTCTTATGTCTTGATTCAGGATAATCCTAATATTATTAGCTTGTTATGGGATTCTATATAGGTCGAAATAGCAAATCTGTGTACTTGTCAAGACACATGTGAGGAAATTTGGGAGTATATTTAGCTATTGTATTTTAGCCATCCTAGTTGACTTTACAATGGATCCAGAGAATTGTTCAAGCTTCAGCAGTGAGGTAAAAGCATCACTTAGTACTTTGTAAATCTTTAAGACTTATGAAGATTTGAACTAACTTTAGTAATTGTTTGCTGATATCAATGAAATACAAAAACAATGTGAACAAATGGTTGTCCTCAGGTTCTTCGCTAGTCATGATCTAGAATTCAAAATAGTGTGGACATAGATACTTGCCAGAGTCTATCTTCCTTCCTTTGCTGAGACATACTCACGCACACTAATAGTTTCATCTTAGAATCTTGCTTTTGCTAGTGATTTTGAAACCACATTGTCAACCCTAGTTAGTTAGATGACTGCTCCTATTCTTTCTTATGGGCATGGTAACAGCAATTGGTGAGATAGCAATGGAAGAGGTCTTCTACCTAAATGTATGCATTATGGGAAGATGTGTCATCTTCGTTAGAAATGTTGGGTTCTCTATGGCAAATTGACTCATATGTCACATGCTACTACCACTAACAATTTTATTCCCATAGTAGCTTCTAGTGACAAGATCAGATATTTCGTTCCTTATGAGTGTGATTTCTGGAATCATCTCATACTAGTCACTTGGGTGCCATTGTCGAGTTCTGAGATATTTGAAGGGAGCACTTAGAAGAGGCTCATTATTTCAGTATAATGGACATACTTTAGTACAAAAATACATAGATGTAGATTGGGTAGGATCTCTATTAAAAACAATCCACTACTTGTTATTGCATCTTTATTGGAGGTAATTTAGTGTTATAAAAGAGTAAGAAACAGTGATACAAGATCAAGTGCAAAATTTGAGTATAAAACCATGGCCCACATCTCGTGTGGTTAATTTGGATAGAAAATACGTTGAAAGAATTAGAAATTCAACATTCTTAGTCTATGAAGTTGTTAGGTGATAATCAAGTTACTCTCTATATCTTCCTATCTAGTTTTACATGAGAGGACTAAGCACATTAAAGTTGATTGTCACTTTATATGATAGAAGATCCTTGTAATAACCTGAATTTTTTTCTCTTAAATAATTTGCTTAAGTGTGGTGGTGATATTTATTATAGTAAAAATCTAGAAAATTGAGCATTTGAAAATTTTGGAATGATAAAAATTAGTTGGAAAGATTTCCGGATTTAATTCTACCCTATGTGGGAGTTTAATGTAGAATTTCTAAACTTTTATCCAAATAATTCCTAGCCCAATTACCTATTTGGTTCAACCCAAACCCATTAACCCATGGGTCAACCTCTTTTCTTTGACTTACCTCAACTCACTTCAACTCACTTTATCACTCACTGAGTTGACTCATGAATAGTAGCTCTAAATCATTTCCTGGCAAACTTCATTTTCCATCCATCCTTTCTTCCATACACATTTCACACTCTCTCAAATTATTTGGCTAATTAGTCAAAAAGAAGACCCTATATTGATGACTTTAAAGCATCTTTTTAATTATTTAGCAAACATGATTTAAACACTTAAAGCATCTTTCAAATAATTTTGTTTAATTTGTCAAAAAGCTAGCATGATTACCGGATCATGCCACCCATCTCCATCCATCCCCCAACACCTTTCTTAAATTATATGGTTAGATAGTCAAAAAGCAAGCATGATTCTTGGATCATGCTACCTATTGTATATGCATGATCTTACCTTAGTTGTTTTGAAGCATGTGAAGTGGAGGTTATTTTCTCTATCAATAACTTTCTCTACACTCTCATGATTCTTATAAATTGTGTGCCTTCAAAGAGAAGAAAAACAATAAGAGAGAAAAAAATATATATTTTTATCAAGTGTGGTTTGACATTTGGTGTTGTTTGGAGGAAGAAGAAAGGTTTGGAATTTTTCCAATTTGGGTGGTGTTCAAAGCTCAACTCATTTTTCCTTCACAAGCTTGGTCACCAATATCTTCATTGAGGTAGGATGACGAATCTCCTAAAATGTATTTGATGCATTTTCTGGGTTTAAAGTATGAAACTTGATTGTGATAAAAAAATAATACCCGCATATTGGTGGTAGGGAAACCAAAACTTTGACTAATGTAATCCAGCATGCTAATAGCTCTTTGTTTGTAGTTTCTAATGTATTTTTGACCCCTAAAACGGTGGAATTAGGTTTCGGCTAAAACATAAAAGTTGTAGCCCTTTAAGTTTTCTTTCCAACCCAGAAAGATTTGCATCAATCCGATTTGTGAGTCAAAAGTTATGCCCAAAATACTGAGCACGTGTAAAACTATATCTTCTGAATAAACTAAATTCAAGGCTATTTTTGCACCTTTAGACCTTAGAATTTTAAAAAGTGTAA